>VZTE01003919.1:211410-266195 GCA_013397775.1 Eulacestoma nigropectus
AGCAGCGGCCCAGAGCCGCACTCCCCGGGCTGGTGTCCTGCGGGTGAGAGTGTACAATTCAGATAAAAGGTTCCCGTTGGAAGCCCCTGCCTCGCCCCACCGCACGTGGAACTGGGGCACCTACGTGACTCCCAGCCCTGTCACCAGTGTCACCGCTTAGCGGAACCCAGCAGCGGCCATTCCTGCACTCATGGCCAACCACAGCTTTCAGAAACACACCTGCAGCAAAAATTCCCAATTCGCTGGCATTCAGACCTTTCGAACACAAACCTCTCCCCCTGCTTCCTTCTCCCTCCCTCCCCCCCAGTTTATTTCACTGATGTCAAGATTATTTGGTTTGAGACTTGTATTGAGAAACACAAGTTTTAAGCAACCTGTTGGCATTAGGAAACAATGTACAAACTTTTATTTGAAGAAAATGTCTCAAATATGACAGTAACTTTGGTCATGTTAAAAGGAGGCCATCCAAGAACAAATAAAAATGTGCTGCTTTATAAGCATGGCCACATACAGTATATTCAGATATTGGCTAATAGAAGCTGAGGTTACACGCATAAATAGGCCTTTGTACCATGCAAGTTCAATGCAATTGCATACATTCACTATAAATTTTCAGTTATTTTCATGCCAAATCACCTTTTGGATAAAAAGGTAAAAAAGAAGTAACATCTAAATGTGACCAAAATTGAACAGGAAAAAAAAAAACCCGTAAGTACAGACAACATTTTTATTAAAAAGATATTGAAATTACACCTGCTCAAGAAGTGTTATACCATCTCTGATCTCCTTCAGCGGGAATTAGTGTTAAGCATTGTTACATATCAAAAAATACATCTCTGTTTTACAACATAGTACTGACATATTCAAAGTACTGTGCCAAATTATAAATAGTAAAATCAGATTTTGAAGAGTTTCAGTAGAGAGCAACTTATGCTCACACAAACATATGCACGTAGTATAGTTATGTAACAAAAGTTTTATAAAAGGAAACAAATTTACCCCATGCCAGTTTGAATTACTGAGGTGGGATTCAATACCTACTATGAAGACTGACAGTTCATTTCCTTAAATATATTTATTAGTCTCTGGAAAAAATAAGACAAAAATTTACTTTCACCAGAATACACACCATTCTTCACTCACAATCCATTTCTCAGTCATGACTGACAGAAGTCGGTCCTTATGAAAGTGTTGGGTTTTTTTCTGAAGACCTTGCAATAAAAAAAAATGGTCCACCAGACTTCAAAAGTTCAATCAGCTTCTGCTCAACTGCAGAATAATCCTACGCATTGCTTCTACCTAGAGTAATCTTCATCATCTGTCATCTGTAATTGTAGACAGTCACATCTTCCACTGTGACTCAAGGTGCAGCTACAAGTAGAGAAGTGCTTAGATACTCAGTCACTTCAAATACACTTGTTGAACACTGCTTCTAGTGCATAATCAAGTTGAAAATCCCTTTACTGATCATAATGGTTTGTCAATAACTGTAACACCTAGAGGGAGAAGAAAAAAAGGCATAAATATTTAGGCAGTATTTTTTTTTAATCAAGGAAAAAAAGTTTAATATGATGCATTGCAATCAGCATTTAACTATGCACCAGCATCAATGTACACATTTCCCCTTAATTTCTCTTTGACACAAAGCTGTCTGAATCTGTGCAAAGTTCTGAAAGTTTCTGTGACTTGAAAAAACCTGCCACTTATCAAGTTTAATTTTGCCATCAGTGAAATATATACTTAACATTCACTAAACATTCATTAAATAACTCATTTGAAAAACTGCAGTTATTGAAGGAAAAGATTCCTGAAACAGCTCATTTTCTAAATATCAAATCCCAAAGAACTTCAGAATTGGACCCCTTAGATTGAGACACAAATTTCTTGTTAAAAAACCTGGTCATACCAGAATCATCTTTCTGACTCACCACCTATGTGCTGAATCACTCTTGAATACACTTTAATCCCTTTTTTTTTCTTTGTAGTGAATAATTATTTGAAGTCATCATTCGAAATGTACCATCAGATTCTTCCTACCCATTTTATTTTCTTAGGTTTTACCTAAGACAAGACTCCGTTTGGATGCTTTGTTAAATGTTATACTTTGAAAAGTCTATTAAAAATATCTACATGCCTTACCTGCATAGCTCCTTCCTGTACTCATACAAGATGACACAACCGTCCATTTATCAGTTGTTGGATTATAATACTCCACTGTTGATAAATTACAGGAACCGTCATCTCCTCCAACTACATACAAGAGACCATTTACAGCACAAACACCTAAAAAAGTGCAGGAAACCAGCATGAAAATGAGTGATTGACTTAGACACCCCCCATACGCATGTTTTTTATGAAAGCAGCAGAAATCCAGGTACATGCCATTCACAAATGACACTGGCACAATTTTAGTCATTGTTGCACATACCTGCATTCCTTCTGCACATGTTCATGTCTGCAACCTGCTTCCAGGTACTGGCAATGGGGTCAAACACTTCAACACTTTTTCTTACCAAAGGACCATCGTGACCACCTACTGCATACAATAAATTGTTTAACACACCAACACCTGCAAACATATGAAAATAGTCAGAATTAACCAGAGAATTATTTGAATGATACAAAGGAGAAACAACAAATATGTCAGCTAACATAAATCCTTCATTAAGTCAATGCTGGAAACTATTTCAGAAAACATTTGGGTCAGGATGCATTAAAGCAAAGAGACAGTAACTACAGCAAGACACTGATAAAATGCCTTGCGTGCCCATCTACCATATTGCAGCATACAAAGACCAGAGCTGTTCTGCAACAGAAGATTTAGAAAATTTTGGACGAAAAATGACGTGCAGGAAAATGAGGCTTGTTGAAATTTCGGACTAATTAGAAGTGACAGTAAATGAGACAATGTGCTCAGCCAGCATAACAGAAATCTGACAGGATGATAAAGTGTAAGTGAATTTTTAGAAAGTAAAAACTGTGCAATACAGAGGATAAAAGCTGAATGGAGAGACATTATACAATAGGGATGTTTCCACTGAAGTGTTGGAATACCTTGTAAACAGATAGATGGAACAGAAGTAAACAGTTAACAGCGAGTACCTTCTCTGGGATTTGAAGAACACCAAGCGTCTTTGAACCAAGCTTCAGTTATCAAAATATCCAAAAGGATATTATAGGGTGTCCTTTAATCCTAAGGTCTCCTTTACTTTATAACAAAAGTTTATCGATTTGTGAGCTTGGAATGAAGGAGTGAGTAAAGCTAGTTCTATCTACTTGCTATTTGGGCTGCACTTATTGAAAAGAGGGAAATGGAGGAAGCAGAAAGAAAGGCCTGTTTATTTATTCCTCCCATTATAATGCATTATTAGAACCCAAACAACAAATTTGAGAAACGTAGGAGTTTTTTTTTTCATTAAAACTTCTGAGTGATGGACCATAAAGACAACTGAAAAGGCACTTCTATGAAAGTATACTGGGAAAGCTAATAAATGCCACATTTAAGACTATGAAACTCAAAGCAGAGATACAGATTTGCAAATATAGCTCATAAAGGATTCCATGGAAAGGGAACCACTTAAAATCTTTTTTAAAGGGAAACAACAAATATGAATACAAAAAATCAGGTAAGTCCCTCAAAGAAAAAAAAATATTGGAGGTTGAAAAAAAAAAGGAAAAAAAAAAGAAAAAAGAGAACCCCGAGACCTTAATAACCAGCTGAAATATCTTTGAAAATATATCACTAATTTTGTATTTAAGAGCCATTCCTATATGTGGAGTGAAATGACTCCTGCTGAAATGACTAGATTTTCTTATTAAAGAGACTGATTTTAATAATTAAAGGAAGAGAGGAAGGAAACATGGAAGCTAATTGGTACTGTAAATCTGAAAAATAGCTTCTTGAAAGGACACTCTTATAAATCATGCTATTTAGTGCTTTATCAGTGATATTCACTATTAACATTTTCCCATATCCTTCCCAGTTAATTTAATTCCTCTTTTATTGCTATTATTTCTAGCTATCATGCCACAGTATAGCATGACAACTTTTCTTTCTCCCACCCTGATCACACTTTATTAGACAGGATAGTAAAACATTCATCTTTTGTAGAATTAAACATTACAGAGCTGGAAGGAGGGCTACGATTTTCAGTTTAAGTATGTGATCTGATATAAATCCCCCCACCCATGCTTTTGATAGAGTTACTGGCCTTCCTATTCAGTGTGTAGTTTTCCCTCTGCCACATTGCCACTTTTTTCTTTCATAGCTCCTTATTTTTAACAATGTCCTCCGTTCCTCCGTGGTGCTTCATTTTCCCTTAATCCCACACCCAGTTTCCAGGTCCTACCTTATTTCTTGCTCCTTCCGTCTGTATCCTCTTGTTGCCGTCTTCTGAGTTCTCCTTTCTTTGTTATTTTTCTTTCCTGCCCATTTTTCAGGACCCTGTCTTATATCTCTCAGCCCCCCAAATGGCCTATATCTGGATCTGAAGTTCCTCCTCCCAATATGTTGCTGGAAACAGATCTGTCCCCGTATTGATCAACTGAGAAGCAGTGGGTACTAAAGAAGAGTAACTGAGGGTTAACCTCTGAAAAGTTGCTTTTGAGTGAAGCTGAAGCAGTAGGAACAGAAGAGATGAGCTTAAGTTCCTTGAGGTGACCAGACATCCAGAAGTTTAATACAGAAAAAAAATTCTCTTTAGTTAGCCCCCATAACACCACCAGGACTGATTGCCAGTTGAAACAGTTCTGGTGGGTTTGGCTATTTGGCCTCTACAGCCAAGCTCAATCAACAGTCATGATTTTCACATTACCACCCACTCCTCTGCCATGCAAAAATATAATTTTTCATGTATTTAACAGAGTGGCACAGAAGAATGTTGATGATTTTACTCAATTATATGAATCTGGAATAACTGTCTACATTTAGTTTTCCTCTCTTTTTTTATCAGTGGACAAGGTAAAAGGCAGAAGAGAGTTGTGTAAGCAAACACAGGGACAAGGGAAAACAGGAGAGGGGCAGGAAGAACCCAGTAGTTAGTATATTTAAGGAACTAAATTTCAGACTTGTAGAAGAAATTCAACATTAAAAAAAAAATCTGAAAACATCTACTGTATAAATAGGCTACAAGCACAACAACAGTTTGCAAAAAAAGAGCATCAAAAAATAAACCCCAAACACTGAAACAAAATGTGTGTGCAGGCAGACTGCAAAATGAAACTTTGTTACAACCCACCAACACTATTTGTCTTTATAATGATACTTGCAACTTGCCCATTTTATATAAATATTTTCCTCAAAACTTGCCAATATTAGACAGGAATATTTTCCAGTACCCTTACTGCAACTCTGCCCAGTTTTTAATCCAGAATTTACTTCCAAGGTGCACAGACCGAGTTACTAGAAGTTTCACAAGACAACTGTGTTTTCTTGAGATACAGTGTATCACATTTCCTTCATTAACATCATCGTTTTCGTTTAGAAACACAATCGAAACATGACTTTTAGTAATAAGAGTTATCAGCCTGCTGGTTTTGTAAGGATATGATGGAAGTATCACAGACTATCTTCATTTTAGTAACAAATTTAGTACTTTGATAGATTTCTTTTGAAATTATTTGAACTTAATTTAAACATCATTATACAGGTAAAAACTGTTCAGAGTTAACAAAGAATAATGGAAGGTAAGATGAAAAATTGGGATAATTATTAATCATATACTGAGCATACTAGAAGTCCATCCAGATTTATTTGTAGCAATATCTCTTCCCATTATGAAGCACATTAATGCAATCACCAGTAGATACTTGAAGGGTGTTGCTAAAAACCACCATTAAGTACTTGGCAAAAAAGTGACTTAACTACTAAAAAAATAAATGTAGAAAATAATATCATAAAATTTGACTTGAAAAAGTCCATGGGAACGCATCTAGAGAAATAAAACAACTTCTGCGAGTTGAAAAAACCTGAAATACCAAAAGACAAATAGAGGACAGTGAACAGTAAATGAGATTCAAGTCCATAATATAAATAGATAATGAAAATGCTAAAGTCAATTTGGAGCTGTGGAAGCATCATTTCATTAAACAAAAGTGGAATACCACAGGCACTTTTAAAGATGTCTTTAAAGAGAAATATACATACTCAGAATTGCAAGAAGGAAAAAAGAAATCCACAAAAAAAAAAAAAGAAAGGAAGGGATTTTTAAGATTATACAGAAATAAATTTATATACCTTGCCTAAATGGAAAGGAAGGATAACATGTAGTAGGCTGTACATGTACAGAGGATGTAAACACCAGGTGATGAGAAGAATTACTGAAGGTGAAATAAAGGGTACATAAGTGGAAGTAATAGGATGAAACCAGTAATACAAACTTAAGAATGAACAAGGACAAAATTTCCTGCAGTGAATCAGAATGCAGAACAAGTCCTCCAAAGAGGTGGAAACCTAGTCACAGTTCACACGTAAAGTCAACCTGAAAACGCTGTTAGAATAATCAGCCCTAACTGGCAAAGAGATCTTTGTAGAAAAGACATTTTTTCATCCTTGCTGTATAGATTTTGATACTTCAGAATTGAAGTGATACTGATTATTACAATTCATGAGTATTAGTCTATGTTAAAAACCTTCAGAAGTTGTGGGAAGAGGAGAAATACGAAAGTACGAAAAAACAAAGAGAGATATTTACTACAAACAGACCGAATCTTACTCTGTAGAACAGTTTTGTTTTTATAACCTGCTGTGTATCAGCCATCTAGGACTAGCACATTCCATTGGATTCAGACTTTAGCTTACCTTTTATATTTTTAGATACATTTTAAACCCATGAATTTACATCTCTACAAGGACAGCTGCTCCTTGTCCACTCACCTGCCCCACTCCGCCTAGTGCTCATTTCTGCGACATAGCTCCACTCATTGGAATTGGCATCATAGCATTCTACTGAACTAAGGCACTGCCGTGACGCTCCGTCGTAGCCACCAACAGCATACAGCTTACCTGGGGGGGGAACCAAAGGAGCCTGCCAATTGCTAATGCACACACACTGGACAGGCAAAGAGGAAGGCATCGCTCTCTGATTAGCTACTAATCAGCACTGGTCAATCAGTTACTGAGTTTCTATAAAACAGTTTAAGTTAGCATGCCACAGCTCTTGTCATTTTTAGGATGTAAAAGGCACCCAGTAACCAACACCAATGCAAGTCAAAATATTTTAAATTGCCTAGCCAAAATACAAAGGGAAGGTTTTTAATTAAGCATCATTCAAAAGCAAGCTAATTCAAGTATGTTCAATTCGGGAAGCTCACAAATAGGCTTCCTAGAAATATCAGAAATTTAGATTAAAATCACTTGTACAGTCTGCATTTTCAGATTGGAAACAGCAATGGTTCCTATGCAGTTAAAACACACACACACCTAAAACTGCTTTAAGACCCAAGAGCCAGGCCAGGCCTTCATTGTGCAAGTGACATCCAGGCTATTCACCACCAAGCTGACTGGAAAGTCAGCAGTTTTCCTGGCACTGCCCTTGGGATTGTCCCCAGCATGCAGCCAGCTAAGTCAGCCACAGATAACAGAGCTGACAATACAGCAGTGCTACACCACTACAGACCAAATTACAAGGTCATCACGTCAGCTCTCTGACTTTGCTGACATATGTAACCTAGAGCTCAGTGAGCTTTTCTTCAGCTGGCCTCAGGCACAGCTGAATCTCTGAAAAAAAATTTAAAACTACTATGCTAAAAACTGGTCAAACCCAAGTAGAATGATTACATACTGTTCATACCATTTGAATTACAAGGTTGAGCAAAAACATACATCTGAAGAATGTTTTCAAAAGTAAGAAAAACTAGTAGGGTAAATTGTTGCATTTCCCTCCATTCTTTTTAATATCATTTGTCAACTTACCTCCAACAACACCTACGCCAACACTACTTCTTCTTGTGTTCATTGGAGCTACATGAAACCACTCGTTAGTCTTTAAGTTGTAAACTTCGACTGATGACAAACCTATGAAGACAATATAACATTTTCTCTATAAATCTAGGTGCAACATACTGTCTAGCTTTCAGGAAACTCTTCATATCTGAAAATTCAAATTATTTCATTTTAAGGACCGTTAATTACTGAACAAAAAGCATGACTGATGTCCTAGAGACAGGCAATTACAGTCAAGCCATTCTTTGTGTCTGAAAATAGGCAAATTACTGAAAACTTTTGTGGAACTGTGAAAAATTCTCCCCTGGATTTTTTCCTTTCTTTTTAATTAAGTCACACACCTTCTCCTACATATGCTTCCATAATAGTTACTCAGCAAAAGGATCACTTTCGCACAAATTGTTTAATGCATCTAAGTAGAGAATGAACAGTGCATGTCTAAAGCCTTCTCACAGGTCAGAAAAAGCTGTTTATAATCTCATTTACACCTACATAAAAATGCAGAAATAAATTTCCTATGCAAACAGGACAAAACAGAGCAGATAATTTCTCTCTCATATCTTCCACAAGTTATGGACTCTGACTATAGAAGGAATACTGGAAGGGAACTTGGCAAATGTTCACTAGTCATTAAGCCTGAACTCTTAGGAGCAAACAGCCCCTTTTTCAGGTAGGGGGATGTGACCACTTATGCACATTCCACATCACAAATGCCAGGCTACCCTCATGCTTGGTTTCACCACAAGTACGAGCAAAAAGAGACATTAAAATTTGATACAATTATGTTAAGAGTAGTCAAAGCTATCCAGAAGTGTCTAAGGCAAACATACCTGTACTCCCATCAAACCCTCCCACCGCGTAAAGAAGGCCATTTAATACAGCTGCTCCCAGTGTGCTTCTCCTGTCTTGCATGTTAGCAACACTTGTCCACTGGTCCTTCACTGGGTCATAGGAATCGACTGTACGAACTCTCAAAGAGCCATTGAAACCACCAACAGCATAAACCATGCCTCCCATGTACACCATTCCTAGAGCAGGGAAATGGGGAGCAAAGACGAGTGTTTCAGTCTCTCTGCCAATTAACTGTATTCTGTATTGTCCCAAGTACGCAGATACTTGACACAAATTACAGAGCTCACTACACTTGTCATGCTTTTGACAGTCTCCTAGAACCATACTTCATTCAGATTAAGCCCTAGTATTTCTGACACTTTTTGTTACTAACAGAACACATATCTGAATTCCATGCTTGCTGAATTTCTTCTTGCTTAAATCGCTCAGCTGCTTTAAGATCACATTTTCATGTTTTTAATAGTGGATGATCACTTCTTCACATTCTTTATTTCATTTAACAATATTAGGGTATTTTAATAGCAAAATTGGTCACTATTACAATGCATTAATATTTAAATTTATTTATCCCTTGTTTCTATGGGAGGTGGTAAAGCAGTTTCTCCTACAGATTACAAACTGAAGCATAAATTAAGCACAGTTTATCAAAGTTGTATTGTTCCAGATTAGCAAGTAATTCAAATGATCAGTCAAGGTTTAGCCCTTCTTAGATAAATATCTCAAGTACTGTTCCAAAGAACGTACAATGCTTTATACAGATGCCTAAATTCTGAAGCATTACCAACCACAATAAAAAATTAGGCATCCTTACCTGCTCTGCATCTTCTGGAAGGCAATTCAGCTACCTGATGCCAGCGTTCTTCTTTAAAATCATAGCATTCAACACTGCGAATTGCCTTCGGTGCCTGTCCCCCAACTACCATCATCAACTAATAGAGAGATAATAATAATTGTTAGTTATTTGCATATATGAGAGCACCTGAAAGTTCAAAGAAGTGTTAAAAAATAAAGCAAGCTTCTGTACAAGAAATATTTAAAGGATGGCTCTCCTAAATTAGAAATTGGAGTCTTGCGAACCAGGCAAAATTAATTCTTAGGTATTTTTAAAATAAATTTAATTTGTAGTTACTTTGTCCAGAGGAAATACCATGGGTAGAAAAGCAGGAAACAATTAGAATCTTGCTAAAGCTGCCACAAAAGAGGAATCTGTATCTTCACATCCTACTGTGATCTCAGATATGAGAATTCAATGTCTATGATGCGTAATGGAAGTGTGACCATCCATCATATAACAGCCTTATCTTGTTCTTCTAAGAAAAGTGTGCTAAATCTGCTGAATTGAATCTCCTATTCTGTTATTGCAGTTGTCACAACAGTACTATGAGACAACTTCTTTACTTCGTTGTAAAGAAGAAAGTATCTAATGTTTGTTTTTTGCTAAAATTAACTAAAGATTGAATAAAAAGTCTCAATGCAGAAGCTTCAGTCATTCTTTGTTTTGGTTTGGGGTTTTTTGGGGTTTTTTTTGGTGTTTTTTTTTTTTTTAACAGGCTTATTTCTCCATAATTGTATATTTCTCAAAAGCTGAAGCACTTTTGGGAGGGCAAGTAGTGGTGATGCTCTCTGTAGGTGGGAGGCTAAAACATCTACATCATAAGTAGTGTGGAGTATAAAGGTAATCACTTGTTACATTTTTATGATAAATAATTCTCGTACAAATCTTTTACAGGAATACCCCAAGAGACAGTCAGGCTCTCATGAAAGCTTTTAAAGTGAAGTTTGAAATAGTAAACGCATCAGAAAAATAAGGGTCTTACTTTCGGAAGGCTAGCGGGTGTTCTCAATTTTGTTCGCGTGCTCTTCATCAATGCCCGTTGCTCAGTTGGTAGCAAGTGATACTTCATAGCTTCAATGAGGTAATCCTTACAAGCACTGCTGTTCTTAACCAATATTTCCTCTTCAACTCTCTGTTTATTAATAGAATTTTAACAAGGTCTGAGCATGTTAAGAAAGTAAACACAAATCACAAACCAAAGTAATAAAGCCTATGATCTATCACACAAATGCAGATTAATCTAATTTTTTAGATTATAATTTAACCAGTAGGACACAAATTTGTGTTGGAAATGTGCAGTCACTAAAAAAAAATCAGAAGATGCTGATTGTTAATTAGCAAGTGGAAGAAACAGTGATAGGCAAGGTAAAACACTTTTCTTACAATTGGGCACATTTTATGATTTTTAAAATATACACAGTACAGAACATTTTAAGGGGGGAGTAATGGAGAATAATTTAAAAAATAGTAAGCCACCCCACAACAGTAAAAACCACAACAGAACACAACAGCAAAAAAGCCCTAAATCATACCCAAAATAACCCACACAAAGTCAAGATTTGTATCACAAAACCAGAATTTTTAAAATAAACACCTACCAACCTACTATTATACTTACTAACCAATCTTAATACTGAACTCATATTGTCAATCTTAAATATTTGGCCTTACGCCAAAATATCCAAATGAGCTTAGAAAATTTGAAAAAATGTATTTTATCTGAACCAGGTAAAAGAATGTTTCCTTTGTCATTAATTCCTAATCAGCTTAAACAACAGATATAATTCTGAAGTTGAAAATTCACTTATGAAAATAAATCCTTTATCAAAGACAGCATTACAAATGAAACCTAACCTGATCTCAGCAAATTACATTGTTCAGATTCCTAGTGTGGTATGACATGCAGCCAGCCAAACAGATAAATTACTTACGTAAGTCATCCTCTGCGTGGCATCCCTCACCTCACTGTCTGTATGTGCACAGGAGTATGTGGTAGTGGCTGTTTGTTTACTTCTACTATCACTAACATACGACATGACACTGTTGTTTAAATTTAAAATTATCTATCTGGCATTAAAATAATGAACAGAAATGTTCACGTACAGAATAATTACTATTCCTTTTTGCTTACCTGAACTAAATACTCCCGGGAAAGCAAAGGTAGCCGAACATGCTCCATCAGACGTGCCATTAACTCCTGCCTTACATCTTTGTCATGGTTTACCCAGGCTATCACTGCTTCAAATACCTTCCAGAAAACAAACAAATCAAGTTCCTTGACTTACAAGTTCATAAGCATGAAAACATCAGTGTCCCTCCAAAAATAGTTTTGCTTATACTAAAACTCCTAACGTAAGAACAGAGGACAGCAGTTGCAGCTCCCAGTATTTCCATATTTATCAACTACAGAATTAAGAAGGTGCATTATCTGGTCTCTTTTTATATCTACCCCTCTACTAGTGTTTCAAGGATAGCTGTGCTACATTGACAAAATGCACACAGTGACTTCAGTGATACTGAAAACTAGGCAAACAAACAACATAGCAGCAGGAATATTACAGTCTTCATACTTTTCTTCCTTTCTTGGAGAATTCACCTTCCACATCACCATTCAAATGACTTATCATCACTGAGTCTTACTAGGAGAAGTGATCCCAAGCCTGGTTTTGCCTCCATTGCACAGTAGCTCATCATTCACTAGAGCATTAAAGCCTTAATTATACTCCACAAAAGCAGCATCACGTGTATCAAAGGGATAGATCCAGACCTTCAGGGTATTACAGGAACAACAGCATAGCTTTGCTAGTTGCCGTTTAAGCAGATAGTTCTTAGATTCAAAGTTTCAAAAAGGTATTAACATGTAACACTACCTAACTGCACAAATGAGTATTCAAACATGTTTTTGAACACAATTTAACCTCATTTGAGTATAACTATATACTCCCTGGAAAAAAAGAAAAACAACATTTTCAAATAGATCATAACTGAATTTAAAAAGCTCAAAATGAATACATCCACAACCTGAAAACCATTAGAGGTTTATAGAGATGCCCTGGGCTCACTGAAGAACGCAGTGTTTCAAAAATGGCTTTAAAAGATTGAGATCTAGGCTAAAGGTGAGCCAACACACATTAAACTCCAGTTGGGTAATACCAAGCTGCCTAGTCATCTCCTGTGCAACCCACATTTGCTCAGTTAGGCTAAACAGCTCACATATACATACAGAGCTTTAATACCTTTGTGGGACTGATGATGTTAAAGTTAGTAAATGGCATATAATTGCTTTTCAAACTTTGGAGTTATTTATCCCTTGGTAAACCAAACTCCTGTGGATGTGACTCACCATGTATTTTGGCTGTTCTGCTTGAAGATGAGAAGGAATTTCCATTTAATGTACTTTTGGTTTGGTTTTTTTTTTTTTTTTCCCAAAGAACAAAGGGTAATGTGATTTTAAACAGTCTTAGGATTTTTAAGAGTTGAGACTAATTTTCAGCATCAGACTGACAACACTTTTGGGAAAACTCCTTTGAACTTGAGCACGCTACCTGCCTAATTTCATTAAGGAAACACAGAACACATCCAAAAAAGTGTACAAGATCAGTATGAGCAAGCTCGCTCTTTCACATAGTAGGATAAAAAGAGTAACGGGATACATATTGTCTTACCTTCTCCTCTGAGGCAATTGTGAGTTTGTCACTGGATATAAGACTGCATACCTGCTCTACACCAAGATTGAGGTATTCTTCACTAAGTACAACATCGGAAAAATGCTGTTCTGTTTGGAGGAAAAGAAATATGCTAGCATAGAGTGTGGCATGTATCCACATGTATAACAAGCATTAAGGCAGCAGGGGAAAACAGAGGAAAAGGATTCAATATGCGTGCTATTTTACCCTATCTAGAAGCAACACATTGACTTAAAACCTCTTCTGTAGGTTAAAGCTTGGTCTCACAAGTAGCTTTTATATTTAAAGATTCTTTAACTGAAATATTAAAACACATTATACTAAAAGTATTGTAGCAATTTTCAGATGCTTGCTTCATCTCAGTACTTGCCCTTGAGAATTACCTGTCTCATTTTGCTAAATTTGTACACAAAAACACAGAAAAAAAGACACCACAGTCTGTATATGCTGTATGTTGTTGACAAGCATGTTTTAAACTTGTAGTTTGACATGAACAGTGGTTGATTCTTTAGAACCAACCAGCAATGTCAAACAAGAAGTCCTGCTGCATCTCTCAGAGCTTCTCCAAGGTCATAAAAATATTGCATATTGCAATCTCTACAACATACAGAAGGTATGTAATTTTTCCTAATTTTTTTTAAACCTCAACTTAAGTAAAACTGAAAAAATTTAACGTTTCCAAGTTGTCATTCAGTTACTCAGTTGCCTCCTCCCTTCCTTAAAATTGTTTTTTATGGCATTCTTTTGCTTGAAAAGTAGTTCCATTCAGTTAAATTATTTTTCCCCTTCTTCTGCTATTCTTAACAGAAGTTAGAAGCGACAACTGTTACTAAGAACTTAAGAATTCTCTCAAAATTAGAATAAATTAAAAAGAGGCCAGCAAATATACCTCCAAAGAACATTTTATAGCCTTTTCTATCACTCTACTAGTACTACTATAACTAAGACTCCATACTTGAGAAACTTGTCTAAGCTGTTAAAGAAAAGTTAAAGAATGCTGAATGCTTAAGCTCAAGAAGTCTAATTTTTCAGTTCAACTTTGCAGGGTACAACAGCTTTTTCAGATGCAATCATCATCAGTACAAGTTCCTCTAATTCTGCAGCACTCTCTTATGATGGACAGGTAGTATTTTCTGCAGTATTTCAGGCAATGGGAAAGAAAGGATGAGAAGAAATACTATTGATTTTTATAACATCTACATTACTTTTCCACTCTTTACAAATCTTTTTGTATCTGTTTGCTTTTCAGACAAGTATGCAGTTTCTCAAACTGAGGTAAGTATCTGATGAGTTTTATTGTTTGCAAATAGAAATCGAGAAAGGTAATTTGTAAAGATTAGTTTTACAATAAACTCCAAATTTCAGGTGACACAAACCAGTATGCTTGACTGTACTGAGAAGCTGAGTTTGGAAGCAAGCAGAAAGGGGAAGCAACATACATCCAAATCTCAAACAAATCTGAGTTTCTGAAGCATTGTTCATCTTTCCTTGAGAAATATGATGCAACAGTGGATCACATCCAACAGGATATATTTCATAAATTAGAAATACCTGGTTGATTTTATAGATCATATATAAAAGCCTTGCTTTTTAAAAGTTGATTTAGATTTATGTCATACACTAAGTAGGAAGAGATCCAGCCTCTAAACCAGGAGAGGTAAAAGTTGAGAATTTTCAAAGCAACACAATGAATGTGAGGCCGTCTCCTGTATTCATGCTAGAAAGAGAAGTATAGAAGAGAATCCAAAAAAATAAACAGTACTTGAAGAAAAACTGTTTTACTGGATGTCAGCCTCTTAAAGCATAAAACAAGCCAAACGGTCAAGAGTGAAAAACAGGAGAAACACTAAAACAAACTACTCAGTCAACAGCTACAGATCCTCAGGTGAACAAATTACAGACAAAAGAGAAATAGAGGAGATTTCTACATAAATTTTAGTCATCAAAAAAGAGGTAAGGTGAAATAACTTGTCTCGTAAGAATTGGATCGCTTGTTGTCTAGGAGACCATCATAACTGATTGATAGATAACATTTGGGCAGAAGCCAATTGCAATAACAGCTACATGGATTATTTAAAATAATTAAAAACTGAAAAAGAACAAGGAAATGTAAAATCAATTAAATCCACCAAAGGCAATTTATGTAATGCTAGTTCAAGTGTTGAAGACAGAAGGCTTCATTATATATAAAAATCATGCTTATGAAATTCAAACTTTTTGCATCCTTTTAGCAAGAAGGATATCAGCATCTTCGAAATAACATGATTCAGTACTAAAATTTCAAGAAATCACACTTAGATCCTCTTTTCCCAATAACGATGAAAAATAGTACTGGAGCTGTGTGGATTTTTTTGCCTCCTGGGTTAGGATTTGTATTATCTCATATTACTGCTCACATCCTGAAAGCTTTGATAATCTGGAGATACTAACATCAAACATGATGAAATTTATGATTAAATGATTAAATACTTCATGCATCTGTCCCCTGTAAAATGTCAAATTAGCTTGTTTTTTATTTTTTGCATTAGAGAACATACTTCTTTCTTTATGAACACCTCTTAGAGAAGCAAAGAGAGAACTACCCAGATGGAAGTTTCCATGAGAGAATAAAATAATTTTTTTTTCCCAAATCAGAATTTTCCACACAGTATGCAACTCTGACAAATTTATACTGGAATCCTGCCCCATTTCTTGCCTCTTTACCCAGAAATGGAAGCCAGCTGGCTCCAGAGTCTGGCAGCCTGGAAACAAGCTGGCTTAGGAGCTGCAGAGGCTTGGCTTCTAAATTCCCACTTCCTAAGCAAGTAGAGTCCTACTTCTTTATTATCAAGACTAAACTCTGTCTTTAAAAAAAAAAAAAAATCCATTTTAGGACATTTCTAAAATATCTGTTCCAATTGCATATGAAAAACAGATTTTCACATTTTTGCAACTGAGTCAGTTTCTATCTGAATAGCTAAAGATCTGTCCTTGTCTGCCCTGTGCCAGTAGGATGGGACAAACAAAAAGGAGTCTTTAACAATGCCAAAGGGGCTAGTAACAAAATGTCTGGAAGTACAATAAACAATGACAGCATGGACAGCACAGAAAGAAAATGGGAGCTGTAAATGTACCAGCTACATTTTGGTATTTGTTGTTATGAGTCTGGAGCTATGTATTATACATGCACATGAAGCAAAAAGCACTTGACACCTCTTCTATCCAAAAGGCACACAGTCTGGCCATACAGATACTGACATTAACTTTATATTTTTCAATTACGTAGGAAGAAAAGCTACATCTGAAACCTGTACAGGATATTTTATGCTTTAAACCTTTATGTATTAATTCACAAACACTTTTTCACTTGTTTATATACCTACAGTCAGAACAGATCTTCCCAAAGCCACATTAATGTGTGTGGGGAAAAAAACTGCCACAGCTTATCAGTGCCAGAGTCTGCTGCTGGAAAAAGGGAAATCCTGCTCATATTCTCTAGATCTTTTCGTGACAGTAACTGAACATACATTCATGTGTGAAACAAAGTATCACAACCAAATATATCGAGTTTCATAAGCGTCTTTTGTCAGTTTAGTCCAACGATTTGTATTCTACAAAACAAATGATGGTATTTTTTAAAAACTAAATGGAGTACCTGCACCTTTCAATGTGATAATGCTACAAAACCAGCTGCAGCATCCCAGCACTTTCTGTTTCTAAACTGTTCTTTCTAACAGTTCTTTCTAAACTGATAACCTATTGTTTTAGAGCAATGCACAGCATGGGAGCTTCAAAAGATCTAAGCCTTATATATTTTTTTTTTAAAAAAAGACAGTTTCTCAAGTAGATGAAATAAAAATATTAGAAAGAATTAATGTTTATAAAACCACTGCTTCAATTCACAATGTCACATTGTGATTATTTTTGGCTTGGGACAAAAGGCCTTTGCTAATGGCCTATTTTAAGGCACCGGTCCAACAGGAACCCAGCTTTGTTGCAGAGGGATAGACGTAAGCTCTGCCAGTTGGAGAACCAGCAGAAGCTAAAACTGCAGAATCACATTTTTTCAAAAAAATCTGATTTATTTGTCAATTTTATGCTTAAATAACTGTTTTTTAGAACACCATAAAATTCACAACAGCCAAGGCAACAGCAGCGTAGCAACAGACGTTGCTACTCAGAATAGAATCGTAGGAATGATTCTGACAACATCCTCTCCCTGCCAGGCATACGGATGTACACAAGAACAGGCTACAGGAGACATGCACACTTCCAAGTCTTGCCAGGGCTCAAGTTTTAGACTAAGAGCTCCAGAACCAAGATAGCTGTTATCTCACAAATACAATGCAGCAATCCCTGTATCACAACACATGCTAGGAGTCCCTAACAAAAGAATCTTCAATATCTCAACACAATGCTAAAAGCCAAAAAGGTTCACTGTGCCAAACTTCAAAGGACACCTCTGCCACAGGTCATCCAAAGTTTCCAAAGCCTGTACTGCCCTATGCAGTGAGTGAAATACATTGGTTAAATTCTTTGGTAAAATAAATTGGTGAAATTCTTTGGTTAAAACTAAGAAATGTATCAGGACATACGCACTGAGCAAGGGTCTCTCGAGTCCAAGATGGCACACCCCTCTTCATTAAAAGGCTTTATCAATTTATCTTCAAGTTGTACATAACATTACAACACCTAGATAATGCACCACTTTCTCAGGAAAAATTGTTATTTTGTGAACACCCTTTAACACTACGTAAGACATATCCCAGACTGAAACTGAGGACAGACTAGCAAGTGCTCATGCCACATACTCCTCCTAGGAAGCCTCTCAAAGGAAGGATGAGAGGCCTCAGCTGTACGTAGTCTCTGACTGTGCAAGTGTAACAAGACCCAGAGCAGGATTGCTTTCGGGAACAGGTGGCATTTCCAAGTTCGATTGCAACAGAAGCTCATTCCAAGTAACCTGTATCAATTGTCCACTATTTTCAGGTCTCTCCATAGGCATCACAAGTGCATATAAATGACTCTCTGAGAAATCTTGCTCTCTGCTACAAAGGACCAACCCACCACAGGAATATGAATCTCCAATTTTAATGGAAGTTGCATTTTCATTCCCACTGGAAGGAAGTTCTGGAGTTTCACTTTTCTAATAACTTCCGATGCATTGGCATGCATTTGTTTTTATATTATTGTTGTCTATTAGCAGAACTATCTCCATGCCTCTTTTTTCTAAATCTAAAATAGCAAGTGTAACAAAATAAAGACTGGGAGGAATACTTTTCATTTCCTCTAGCAGGGAAATATTTTCACTGCTTTTTTCAATCTAATAATCCTTTCCTGTATTCATTCTAATTTCTGGAGCCTTAATCCCAAAATGTGTGTGCTGTGGGAGTTAAGCTGCCTGTGATACAAGGCTTAACTCTGAAATGGCACAGCCATGTATTTTTGGCTCAGACTTTTGAGAAAATTTTTTTCAGTTGTAAGAAAGCTGTGACAAAGTACAAAGAGTCATTTGAGATAAGAACATAGGGAAAAAAGAAGCTATGATGGCTGAGATACAGGCAGTAAGTAGCCTGAAAATTCCAGGGGAAAAACATTGACCTGAAAAGGTATAGACTGTATGAAAGAAAATCAGGGAGTCAGCAGACAGGAATTCAGCAAGACTGATGATCAGCCAGTTCCAAGGAGAAATGAAGGCCAACGCTTCTTCTCTGGATCCTTTTATCAGGAGTACTGAGCATTCTGGTGCTCAGCCTAGCATCTTGTATGTCCCAACTAGGACCAACAAACAGCTTCCCTCCTCTTTTCACTTCCCTGTGTTCTGCTTGCAGAGACTCTCTGAGCACAGCAAAGGATGCCTGAACAAAATCACCCAGGGAAGGAGAGTTAACAGGTGGACACAATTCCTGTGCTCTCAAAACACATTTAACCAATACTGCACTCCAGGTCTTGCCAGGGTCTTAGAATTTATAGTTCTAGAGAGTAATCTATACAAATATTAGCTTCAACTACTCAACTGAACAAAGATTGTTTAGAAGTAACTGAAGTAGTTTAGAGGTTTAGTTTAGAAGTAACTAAGGCCCAGTCAGAACAGAAGTTGGAAAAAATTATTTGAAACTCAAAATTAAGCAACAGCTGTATCAAAATGTGTTCCCTAAAACATTAAATATTTGAACATTAACTCTAGTTAATAAACGTATGTCTTGCTTCCTGTTGCACAAAAGGTCAAAAATATAATCGCTTTTTGGATTTGATATTGTATTACTCAAAGACAAAAGGATTTAATTAAAACTTTTTGCATAGATGTCTAAATAGAAATATCACAAAGTCATTCAGTCATGTATGCATCACAACTTCTCGAGTAAGGTGTACATTACAAAAGCTAGTACTTTCAAAAACAATCTGAAAAGCTTTTTGAATCATTTAATTGATATATCAATCATTCTTGATAGAAATACTATAATCTCCCATGAGTTTAAAAAAAATCTATACCAGAAAACAGAATTTCTAGGAATGAAGACAATTGAAAGCATTCATCAAAGTCATTGCCTTTCTGAAGCCTAAATTTACTCAAGGCAATAAAAAGCCTATTATTTGGACCTGAGTTGAAGCACTTAGTGCTCTATTTCAGAAAAATCTTCAATTTTAACTCTGTACTAATTGTTAATGATGCTAATTGGTCACTGTACATTTTAGGAAAGTTATGAAAAGCAATGCAGTCGTATGTATTTTTTTCTACAGCCTTATCAGGACATTTAATTTTGAATTATCTTCTTTGTATTGCTCTTGTTCTAAGCCTGACAGTGCCAGGGATTCAGGAAGGCAGAGCAGAGAGCAGACCTGACTGTGCACCCTGACTATACACAGCATATTTATCTCAAGAGTAAGAACAGAGTGTGCATTGCTTTAAAATCCACCCCACAGATAAAGCAAATACACAGCAGGAGTTGAGCTGGCAGCTTGTCATACAGGCCAGCAGTACTCCAAGAATATGATGACAATAAGGGAAGCTTTTTGGGGGAATTTTACAGAAATGGAAGGTGGTTTGGTTACAGAGGAAAGACAAGGTTAGTACCAAGCATGAAAGTAGTAGAGCTAGAGAGACAGATGAAATACAAGATTCAAGTGGATGAGACTATAGGTACCCTTTATAGTAGAAAATTTCAAGTCTTGGGCTAGATGAGGAGGTTTTTTAGAAGATAAGTTGATAACATAATACCCAACATTACATTTCTTGCTTCTTCGCTAGTGCAGTGCAGGGGCTACCCCTCCTCCCAATGCCTTTTTCTTATTTCTTCCCCCATGTAATTCCTACATACTTTGACTTGTGGTAGTTGTCAGAATTTTAACTCTTCTTTTCTGATTTCCTCCCCTAAGCGACGGTGCAAAATTTTAAACAGGAAGCCAGCTTCCTTCTGGATTAGAAATGGCTTGGACCCTGCAGAGTCAGAATAGTCTGTGAAAATGCTGCTCCATTCAGCTTAAATGTAACTACGGTCCAGCCAGCACATTTTATTTCTCTTGAAGACATTCATATCAAATGTAGTTTTCATCAGGAGATACAAGTCTGCAATATCCTGAATAAAACTCGGGTTCCTCTGGGTGGGGGTGGGTGGCACGGAACTCACCCATACCGACAGATACCAAGCTGTGTGCTCTACTAATGATAACTTGCCTGCATATGTGTTGGCCTTGCTCAACAGATCTGAGCATGCATGCATGTCAGCAAAAGCACGAATCCCCAGGCAGTTGATAGGATGAAGCTGGGATTCCAAAAATTCACAGCAAGTCCTTTTCACATCCTGCAGTTGCAAGAGACCAGCTGCTGGGAGCAGTACCTGAAAGGAGAAGCAACGGCTGGTTAATGTCCCAATTCAATTCTGAGCTTACACAAGAGTAATGTCAGTATTAAGAAAACAAAATAAACCATTAAAAAAACAGGACTAAAACAGAGGGGAAGATTTCAGCATTATGCAACTGAAGAAGTTAAAACCCAACATGAGCATAATTTTACCTCCCTACAGATACCATTTAAAATAACAAGCAATATCTCTACCAATGTGTTCACTGAGGAAGTCATTCGACAAACTCTAACTCTCACACTTTATTTAAACTCTTCCCAATATTCATTCACAAGTTTGCTTCTTACATTTCCCAGCATTTCATAATTACATCTCATTTCCAAGCCTTCAATGTTAGATATTCTTTAAAAGAAAGTTTTCTAGACCATGATAGAACATGTAAATCTTATTTGCACGGGACAATGTACCATTTTTTTGTTAGCATCAAAAATAAGCATCTTTATGCAAGTGACTCCAGTAAGGACAGAATTCAGCTTCCACAGAAGTCTGTGACGTTCTTGGAAGAATGATAATTCAGGCATGTCTGGCAATCAATATAGACAGGAAAAATGAAGGATCATACATTTAACAAGAGTTTGATTTGAATGTCAACTGTTAATGAAAGAGAAATGAAGAAAAGACACATATGTGATTGCACTGAGATACACAGACTATTGCTAAGAAAAATACTTAAAAATTAGTTGAAATCTTAGATAATTCTTGAAAAGATTAAATAAGTTTAACAAAGTAAGTGGAGAAGATCTGTATGTAATAAGCATAAAAGTCAGTGCCACAGAAATCAAAACAAATTTAGTAAGCTTAAAGGTTATTAATTACAAGGTTGAAACAGTACAGTGAACTCGTTTTATTTTAGCATATGTTTATGTAAATGTTAAGATAATATTACCAATACAATTTATATTACCAGAACTAAAGTATGATTAGTTATAACATTGAGTAGATAAATTAATTTGATAGTTAATTCTATGATAAGATATAATCATTAACTCACATAGCAAAAATCAATGCTAGAAGTCTACTACAAGTATTTATTTACACAACTTGTCCCAGTGAAGCAAACATTTCACACCTGCTCAAAAATTCAGTAACTAATTCAAGGACAGTCCTAGATAATTTTAGGCATGTTACCAGTATAGTTGAGCAAATAATTCTGAGAACAATCCTTGACTGCATAAATGGATCCAGTAGAAAAATATGTAAAATCATCATCAAATCAGAATACAAAATGGAAAGGTGAAATTTGAGAATGGCATGGAGAAAATAATACAATATTTGTATGGACAGTCACACTGGCATACTTATATGAACAGTACAGGAACATTACAAGAACTGGATCACTCTTCATTACGGGAAATTTACATCAGTTCTTAGATCACTGTAACTGAGCTTGCAAAGTTAGAGATTTCAATACATTTCAGTCATCAGAAAACAAAACATTCAAATCTAAATGTATTTTATATTCTGCTGCTAAAAAGGAAAAGAGAGGCAAAGTGCATCAAATTTATCTCGTTGAATTACACATTGGGCTTTGGTTACCAGGCAACAAGAGCTGTGATAACATCTAGCTATTTTCATTTGTACCTATAGAACTGTTGGTCTGGAAGCCATAACAACCTGCATTCAAAAATACAGTTCCATTACAGTCAGATTCACTCTGCTGAAGCCAGGGACAGGACTAAAGGGAGAAGAAATACCAAAACAACCCAAATTCCTCACAAATCCATAAGAAAAAAAAAGCAAAGAAAAGAGAAAAAAAAAGACTACATTAAAATTGCAGTACAGATTAAGTTTAACTGCTGCTGACTCGAAACTGGTCAGTTTTAGCTCCGATTTATTTCCAAAAATAGCCAGCAGAGGGTATCATAACTTTCCTTTAAAGATCAAAAATACTGTAATGCGGATACTGCTTTGTACTGCAAGAAATGCAGAGGTGAAAAAAAAAATCTCCGATCGCTCGTTCTATGAAAATGTATTCTCATCATGGCTATTATTTTTTCATAATCAAAGAAAACTGAACAGATAATTATTACAGATGGCAAATAAGAAATTACATGTTCTCTTTCTTTGTGTCAAAATCATCGTGATGAATCTCAGAATGACTGCTAGATTTCCTAGAGCAAATGATTTAACCCTTATGAGCCTATGAAGACTCTTCCCTGGTTATTTCCTTTTCATTCTCCTTCCTGCAGTGACATGCCTATTCCCAAAGCTCTGTGCACCCACCATGCCAAATACATTTTTCCAATCCCAATGAGACACAAAGGACTGTGACCAGGTGCATGTATTTGTTTGAAAATCCACCTGCAAGATCACCTGCATAGTCAGGAGGGATCTACTTAAGGCCTGGAACTTGGCTCCGTGTTTTTACTGGGGTAGATTCAAGCCCTTCACAATAACTCAACTAGATCATCAATCTGTATCTGAGGCTGCTGCCCTCTCTTGTGAATGGCCCTTCAGGCACCTGCCAGGAGTTATGTCAGGGGCTGAGGGTACTAATGATGCCTGCAGCTTTTCTCCCTTTTTTTTTCCCTGACAGCATTATGACTCTGTTCATCTTTGTGCAGCCGGATATGTTCACCTCACATGACCAAAACATGCTTTGAGCTTGGAGGTGAGGAGCAGCTGGCACAGGCAGGTGCCTCTCCAGGTACCTGTTGCCCATCAGCTCACAAGGAACACATTTACAACAGACCCAAGGAGATACAGCCTGCCTGACTGATGAACAAACCTCTACAAGGAAAGAGGGCTCAGAGGACATGGGCAAGGGTTATGAACTTGAGGAAGAAATATCAGAAGGAACATCTAGTGGCATAAAGTAAGTCGAACTTAACTCCACATAAGGGGGACTGGAGGGTGACTTTTGCTTTAAATATATGGCTGCACAGTAAGTCATCAGGTTATGCAAACAGCCTCTTCTAAAATAATTAGTAGCATATAAGGCCTTCCCCAGCTAGCCAGGCCAGCAGGGGGAGAAGTACATATGTGACACGGCTCAGTCTCACAAAAAGTGTAAAACTGAAAAACCAACAGAAGGAGCTTTCAAGAGAGCAATAGGCTTGAGAGGGGCTTTAGCCCACATATTCCTTACTGGTGAACTAGAGATGCCCACCATCCTGACAGTGGGCATATGAAGATCAGTAATAGGAATCACTTTTTCACGGTGATCTAAATGTATATGTCAACTGCTATATCATGCTTGTGTTGTGATTGCACCATATTGCAGTATGTCTCTACTAAATCAAAACATAACACTACATAGTACCAAGTATCTTCAAAACAGTAACTTTCATGGCAAACATTTTAAACCTCCCTCATGGACTATCCAGAAGAAGCTGGTCAGAGCAGCTGCCCTAGAGTGCCTCCATACCAGACAAGGGTGTTCATCCTGCCTGAGGGCTGCTAGATGTCCTGACAGGCACAGCCCCTTCATCAGTACCACTTCTTGAACACACAAGGTTTTAGTAACTGCCCTGCTAGTTGAGAATGGGGGAACAAGTCCAGTGGAAGGAGCCACCAAGATGATCAGAAGGCTGGAGCATGTGATAATACAAGGAGAAGCTAAGAAAACTGAGTTTGTTCAGCCATAAAAAAAAAAAGAAAAGGAGACGTTATTACAGTCCACAGCTACCTAATGTGAGGGTAGAGAAGAGTGAGCCAGACTGTTCTTGAAGATGAACAGCAGTAGGACAAGGAAAAGTAGAAACATAGGAAAATCTGACGGGAAAAAAAAAGAGTTAGATTGCTTTTTCTGTTTTGTGTTGTGTTTTGTTGGGTATTTTTTAAATCATGAGGCTGGTTAAGCCCCAGAACAGGTTGCCCCAACCAGCTGCAGAATCTCCATTCCTGGGAGATATAAAAAATTCAGTGAACAGGCCTCTCAATCTGCTTTTAAAAAGCTCAATGAAAAGTGAAATTTAAATTGATTAAAGCTTTCTGCCTGTTAATTTAAATCCATTTTATCCAGTAATTTTATATCTGTCCAAGCTATCCTCTTTGCACTCCTTTTCATACCATCAGGTTCTCCTAGACAGACCATATAGTGATACCTGACAGATGAAGATGCTTAAGACAATATTTTCATCCCTACTACTTTTAAATTTCTTGTAACCTTCTTAAAATTTCTGTCAGGAATATTTGCTCAAATTCAAATGGATAACCACCAAAATCACATTAAGATCAGTATAATGTCAATAGGAAAGTAGTGGAAGATCATATTGCAGATTTTGAAAACAAGATCCCACAACATAAACAAACCCAAAATTTCTCAAAACACTGAAGCACTTTTCAAGCAAATAAACCAATAAAAATCAGAGCAGTGTATGCCAAGAGAATTGAATAATGTGCTGTCTAAAATAGAAAAATTCCATTCTTTACTGCACAGAAAGAAAACAAATCTGTAACATTAGGAAAGACACTAATGTAGGAAAGCATATGCATGAGAATCCAAAAACACTACAACATAGAAGCACACAGAACAGCAAGTTACACCCTTCCTAATCACAGCTATTGCACATTTTCAGATATGACATTAAAATGAAATAAATTTCAGAGAACAGCAGTTATGTTAATGCCTGTAATAAAAAAATCTTGAGGAAATAGATTAAGGTTTAACGTTTATTTTTAAGTTTTAAATAACTATTTCAGTAAACTAAGCTCCTTCATCTGCTGTTCAGATTATCATAGCATAGGGAAGAAGGAAATTAACATAGTGGTTAAAGATAATCCAAATTATCTTATTTTTTTACTCTCATCTACATGCATCTGTGCTGTAATTAAAACTGTGGTTTGTAACTGAAGTGTAGTCTAAATTCTAGTGAAATCATTCAGCACAGCATTGAAATTATGCTGTTTGGGAGTATGCATACAAAAACACTAAAATAAGACATAAATATTTTAAGGCATCTGTGGGATAAAATGTGGAAGTTTCAATTTTGGAAAATTCAACCCTGCTTGAATTTCTGTACGAACAACATGTGCATGTTAAGCGCAGTGCTCCAGTGTTAAAATACAAAAATAAGAGGGTGCACTGGAGTTAAAGATGTGCATGAGCTGCAAGTTTAGAACATGATGTCATGTATATTATGAAGCATACCTTCTGGATATCTTAACATCCTCAAGGCTATTGCACAATGAAGACAGGCCCCTTTAGCTTAATGGGCCCCATAAAAAAAAAATCAGGTGCAGGTGGCAGTTTCATAGTATCACAGGAAGGAATCAGCCTGCTAATCACGAAACAGTCCTACTCCTTCACATTCCCTCTCTACTAGATACGAATTGGTAGAGCACCACTTCAGTAGAAAATAATTAAATAATCATGAAAATGTAACATTTTAAATGATTGACATGATCTACAAAATACTAAGCAGCTCCCAACTTGGAAATCAGTGTGACAGATTATTAAAATAGAGTATAAGGAAAAAGTAACTGTTCTACATATCTGCTTTTAACTTGAATCATAATCTGTACTTAAGAGTCCACTTCAGTTAGTGACATGCAATTGATAGTAAGTAACCAATATGCTCAAAAAGTATCTTTTGAAGAGATACCACCTTAGAAGATTAGTCTGAATGAATTGCTAATTATTAATTAAAACATTACGTACAGAGGTGGGTTTTCTGGTTTTTTCTTGGGTTTTTTTTTTGAAGGGGATAGGTGTGGAAGTTTTGGAAGGGATTTGGAATACAGTTAGTGGTTGCTGAAGTGCAGAAACAAGATTCATGAAGCGAATGAAATAACAGAAGAGTCACTTATTCAAGTATTACACTATAATGAGTGGTGTCCATCTGGTCTACAAGGGAGAACCATGCACTCTTGCTTGGCTTCAGGGTTCTCCTACATCTTCTCTACCAGAACAGTGCCTTAATAACCACCACGTTAAAATGCATTTTGGCATAAGCTTTCACACTAGAGAGACAGATTGACTTCCTAGTCTGATGGTTATTTTTGTCAACAGACAGAGGCTTAGCCTTTCATATCCTTTTCTTCTCTTAAAAGACACTGGCAACAGAAATGAAACATTCTCTCACTTGGAGTAAAACATCTTGAACCTAAAATAATTTTAGTCAGAATTTTATATTTTTCTTTCAGTGAAAAAAATTGTAGACATTTTGATTTGATAGGAACATGGTTATTGATTTGAAGTTTGGCCACTCAATTTAAGTATGTGTATAGTAAGTAATCTAAAATGAAAGCTCAGAATCCTTCATCATACTTTAATTTATTCAGTGCTTAGAAGATTACACAGCTGCATAAAAACACCTTTGTATTTTCTTAGGGACTGCATAATCTAAACGAGACTACCTCGAATCTGAACAAAGCCACTTCTGATATCATGCCATTCAGGAACTGGACAATTTGTTCTTTAATTATGGCAGCTGAAGTGCTACCCAGTCAAGTAAGATACATAGCTACCCTGCAAAAGGATTAGAAGAAGCTGAAAAGATTAAGTAGGCAGGATAACATAACTCGCACTACATGGTCTGCTTTCTTCCTGTAAAGGCTGACCCACATAAAGAATCGCTGCATCAGCTGACGCACTGAGCTTTCGGTGAGCTTCAGCCGTAGGACTGAACTGCAGCATCTCACACCTCCAGCACCAGGCCACCCTCAGCCTCAGACCCCACTGACACGCAATGACTTTGGGTACCCCAAAGATCACTAGGATAGAAACATTTTTAAAAGACTGCCTAAAACTGAAGATGTAAAAGGGCTGACAAAAGACTAAAAATGTTCATTCTTTGTAAATGTTTCCTAAAGTATACAAAAAACCTTTGAAGAGGTGGGGAGAGGGAGTGGGGAAGGAAAGAATTGTTGGTTTGCTGGGGCTTTTTGTACATTACAGATTGACTTCTAACAAACAAGGTTTGTTCTCTTAGCACAACTGAGCATTTTCTGGCAATTTAAAAGAGAGGGCCTGAAATGCCATTTGCAAAATCCTAAACCTGGGAAACAAACAGCAGCAAAACTAGGATAGTAAATTGTGAACCTCTGCTTGCTCTTGTATTTCATTCTCTGGTACAGAAGATGCATCTATACTACCAAGTCTTAAAGTAATACAAAACCAAGAACTAAGAACAACAGAAATAGCATGAAGTAGAAACGATTTCTGTGCATGGTGCTTATCTTCAATACAAAAATTATATCAAGATTAACATCTAATATGCAGTAAATGGTCCTTCAGTGGACTCAAAACACATTTGATTACTTCAAGCTTTTACCAGTATAATTATGTTTTCGTAGTTTATTAAGATAATCTTTTACTTATCATTCAGTTTCCTACAACAGACCATAATTATATTCTAGAAATGTCACAGAGGATTTCCCTAAAAAAAAAAAAAAAAAAGGCATTAGGCTTAGTGACAAATTTCATAAATACTTTAATCTAGATGCTGTGCTTAAAAAAAATCAGGTATTTAGAGTCAAAATTCCCAAAGTAAATAGCATCTACAGCTTCCCATTTGATTTTTCTTTGCAGATGAAGGTTTAGTACAAACATTTCATGATTTAAAGCATGACCAATATCAAGAAAACAGAAGCATTTTCAAGGAAGCCTTTATTCAGCCTCCAAAATTTCATCTTATCTGTCACAGCATACTCCTGAACCTACTTGGAAGTAAGAGAGGTCAACCGTGGAGTCTCTTTAAGGGACTTAATTTACTCATAATAAGCACCTGGAATTTTACAGGGAGGAGGACAAGCACACATGCATTCATTTGAGCAAACAAACTGTGCACTTTAAGTTGGCAAGGGCGACTTTCCAGGTTTTGCCACAGGCAGCTTTATGGTTGTACAGAGAAAGAGAGACATGGATGCCTATGGTAAAGGTCATAGCTGAGACAAAAGTAGCTGCTTTCATCCAACTGTGTGCACATCCATCCATGTGCTAGAAGCATCTCTAGCACAGCCTAGCAGTGTGATGATTTTAAAGACTCGGAAAAGTTGTACAAACTTTCGGCCTGAGAGGGCAGTTTACACATCTTAATTATTAATGTTTAGGTAAAGGACAACCACATCCTAGCAAGGCAAGATGAAGGCACCACGTTTTAGAATCAGAAAGCTTGTGATGTCAGTCCTGATTACTTCCAATCTACCCAATGGTCATCATATCTGATACCCTTTTTTTTTTTCTTTTTTAAAAAATCATAGAATGGCCTGGGTTGAAAGGGACCTTTAAGATCACTTAATTCCAATCTCCCTGCCACAGGCAGGGACACCTTCTATTAGACCCAGTTGCTCAGAGCCCCATCCAACCTGGCCTTGAACACTTCCAGATAGGGCAGCCACAAATTGTCTCTGGACAAATAGTCTATTCAAAGTCTGTAAACTATTTTAGGCCACACCATACTTAAGAGCTTCTTGCTGTAATACGTCTCAATGGAATCTCAATCCCAGCTGGCCCATAAAATAAAGAGTGAAAAATATTTTCCAGGCTAGTCTAGAACTTCACAGTTTTCCAGAAAAAATATTCAAATAATAGGTAAAATCCAGGCCTTCTGAAAAAAAACCCAACACATCTCCCTAGCCAACTACACGAGGAAAAAAAAAAAGAAATCTCAGTTTCCTTCTGCAGAAGGAAATGGCAAAAAATTTGCCTTTGTTAGAACAGTTTTTGTCTAGCTCTGCTACAGCCAGCTAGGATCTCCTCCACAGTCTGAGTCACGCTGGAAGCAATTTTGGCGTCTGGTTTGAGACAGAATCTGTTATGTCCCCCATCCTTCCCCAGTATGTGGTTAAACCCAGCATTTACTGAAACGAAGCTTCAGAGCAGTGCTCTTCTTCCACCAGCACCATCCCTTCCCCTGTCTTCCCCTCTTCTGAGGAAAAGGAAACCTAGGATGGAGAAGAGCAGAACAGGTGAACTCAACCGAGATCTGGGCCTCATATGGTCTCACCTAATTAGGGAGGTAAACCTTAAGGGGTGAAAATACCTGCTTTGAAACACAGTCTATCTAATGGCAACACAAGTATCATTTCCAAGGTTCACAGGTAATCATTTCCAAACCCACCAGCACAGCTAGAAAGCAGCACTGCTCACCTAGGGGATCCTAGGCAGCTGCACTCATGCACTTTGCAGCAATGTGTTCTATTCATTTAGGCACCCACCCTAAACAATAACAACTACATGGATGCATATATATGTTTTTGTGCACTTCTCTTTAGGTATTCTAAAGAAAAGCTTATTATCTTTCAGCATAATTTAGTAACTCACCCTTTTTCCCTTTACAAGTGTATGTGGAGTCTTTGAAACAAATAGACACTGGAAGAAAAAATAAGAGTCCTGTTTTAGCCAACTCTCAGTCAACTTAGACAAGGCCTGAATTCCCTTCCTCTCTCAAATGATAGCTTTTCCATGCCTTTAATGGCTTTAAGCCTTTCCCCAAAGCATGCTATTCGTGTCATATTTTAGACCATCCAACAGTGTTACAGGTGATAATGCAGATTTATACGACATACAGATACTGCTGTGCCATTTTTTATGCTCCTTTTTAAAGACACTATTTTACAATAGCAGAAGTTTTTCTAAGGTGACTACAGTATGTTATTCTATACTAGGAAAAGCTGTCAATGTAAAACATAGCAATATGTAGGAGTAATTAAATTTTTTTTCTTTTCATGCATTACTTCACACTTTCCAACATTAATTTTGGTCTGTGATCATGCTAGCCTGACATCTAGCTTAGCTAGAAAGCAGTGAGATTTTCTATTTTTGTCTGATCTTGAAAAAAATCCTTAAACCAGTTCATCACCTACATCTTTTGCTACCTACTTTTCAAAACTAAAGGAAATAGGTCCTTTGTAAGCCTGTGACATATTACAATCACTTTGATACAGCAAAACCCAACTATTTATTCCCATTTGTTCCTTTCCTCCCTAGGGACTTTTGATCTATTTATTGCTCATCATGTGACAACTTAGGAGGGACTATAACCAACTTGACTTTCAAAAGCCTTTGATATGGTTATTTCTGGACCACTCAAAGAATTACAGGAGGATTTTAGTAGCTATGCACAACTCAAAAATAGAATTCTGAAACGTATGGGAAGTTTGAACTTTCCTTATCTCACCTGCCACTAACAAAAACCAAATCCTTGATAGTCTCTATAATGCTCAGGATCACTAATGACTTCGTGGTGATTTACTAAAACATGAACAGAAATTCCAAGGAATAGCCTGCTAGAGAACATAACATTTTCATACAGTCTCAGCCACCTCACTTAAGTTTTTTTTTTTTCTGTGGGTATGCAAGGGTTATTTTTACAAATATGTCTACAAAATCCTATTTGCTCTAGTGATCAGATGTTTTTATTCATTTGCTTTTGTGCTTCATCTTTTGACCCTTTCTCTAAGCCTATCTTTGATGGATAAGAGGATGCACCTTGCACAGTCCGTTGGCGTAACTGGGACTTTCTACCTTAATTAGTTTTTGGCACCTTTCTCGTGCATGGCTCTGACAGCCCACACGCTCTCCTAAATCACTCATTAAAGAAACAATATGCAGGAAACGAACAGATGTTATATTTAGAGCTGCAGTGCTGAGTAAAAGTGTTTTATTCTTTTTATCATTTAAATTAAACATGCCTGTTTAAATCCCTCGGTGACTTCCCATTCACCTCCCACAGTAATCAGAATCACATGCTTCTGAAGTGCAGGATTACAGATCAGTATCTCTTCTGTAACACACTCCTGCCTCAACCCCACTTCTCTCTCACCCCATCACCTCCTCCAAGAGTTTCTGATTCATTGCTTGGCTCTTGCTTAGACCATGCTGACATAGCCAAGCTACAAGCCTCTTCACCGCCTTTGCCCACAAGTCTCTCTTCCAAATAAGCAGAAACAAGTGGTTTCATAAACCTCAGCCCACATTCCCCCTCCCACAAAAAAACAAACCAAAACCAAAACACAAAAACCAGAACACCCAAACATTTTCTGAAGGTACAAAGATTTTGAGACAGGGAAAATCTGTGATTCAATCCACAAGACAACAGCCTCTCTCTGGAAGAAGTATGACTCTCTGCCTCCTACACACACTGGCACTTGATAGTCCAAGACAGTCTTTTACAGCCTTGGGACAATTTTAATTCACTCCTCATACCTTTTGATCCACATTTTAGATTAATTTTCTCCCTGGTGCACATTCTCAGTTCTGTTTCTCCCTTATGTATTTCTCTTTGGCACCTACAAGCCAGTGTACAACAGCTCAAATGTCCATTCAGGTATCTTTTCATTCTTACAAGGCTCATACCCTTCTGACTACTTGGTTTTCTTTATGAACAAAGTTCTGGAATCTCCATTCAGCCAGCCAAAAAAAAAAATAAAAAGCATCATTTGGAGGTCGGAGAGAAATAGCAGTAAGATATCTGCAGAAGGGAAAGAAAAAAAGGCAGGAACATAAAAATGTGAATACTTCAGGAGAGAGTATTTGCCATATCTGTGCAACATCAGCTTCTCCTGGTTCTGGTGGTCCTGCCACCATTTTTTCCACTGCCTTCACCACAGCTACAGCTGTACAGACACAGTAGTTGCTTTCTCTGTAAACTCCTTTTGTTACTTCATGAACTTCACCATCCTCTACAATCCAGGGGAGGACATAGGAAAGAATTTTATGCCTAAATGAAGTAGTATGAATTGAATTTATTCAGTTTGGCTTAACAATACAAAAGATATTGAATAGACATGTCCAAGAGACCCTTTAGGAAGACAGCCCAGCCCAGGAGAGAATTGAGACATAATGCAGGAGAGTGTTTCTGCCTGCATTAATCCGTGGGGCTGGCAGTGTGTACATGTACTGTACACATGTGATTGTGCATGTACCTACTGCAAAGACGTGCTCAGCCTCACTACCAGGCTGGAGCTTGGAGATATGGAGCTGCAGCCACCTAGTTGTTATCAGGCTACCAGTTTCAGCAGCCCTTAATGCTTTCCTCACACTGAGCACACAGTGTGATTTCCTCCTGTCACATACCACCAAGCAAGCCAGATCAGAAACGGAAATCCTTTAAGAGAGCATCAGCCATCTATCAAATAAGTGTGAGGCTTTGGAATACATCTTCAGCCACATCAAAACCCCAGTTTCTCAGTTAAAAACAAACATAGAAAGGGGAGCGACAATATAATAACCTTAGCTGTTCTGCAGTGCACATAATAATACTGTACCCCAAAAAACCAGGCAGTTCTACTTCGCACATATATAATAGCTAAAATCACAAAAGATATGCTATGAAAAAAAATCGAGAAAAATACATTTTAAATGCATTCAAAAATTGTCAGAGAACACAATATTAAATTTCCCTGCTAAGCCGTTTGCTTAGTATTTTGGTCAGCAGCTCTTATGTGAAGCTTACTCATTTTAAGTGCAAATTAATGAAGCTTATATTTGTAATATGCCTGTAAAAAGATCGCGCTCCTCTTTTTCCTTCCCTCCTACACTCATTCTCCTGACAGGCAGGCACATATAAGCAAATGAAGAATGCCTACTAGGATTATTTCACTGGAAAAATGAGATCATTTACTGTTGCCTGACATGTCTTACAATGCATATAAATTCAAGAAGTGTGCCACTGTCTCTCCAGCTACGCCACATATTAGCTGTGCCCTCATATTATTAAAATCCTCAAAGCTGTTGTCATAAATACAAAAATAGGTCAAAAGGAGGTAACCAGATGGTTGCTTGAAGCCTTAAGTATAAAATACATACAATAGCAAAACACAGTGGTACTCTTTCAGCACACAGTCAAAGAGCACACTATAAGGCTGTTTAGTCCAGCATTAAGTTCTTGCCCAGTAAGACCTAAACATATTTCTGTGAACAGGGTTTGCAATGAAACTCATGTCAGCTTGGATTTAAGTACCTCTCTGCAGTGTCAACAAGCCCCTAATATTAATAGAACTGTGCTGTCATAAAAGAATAAAAGTGAAAGTTTGGATTACCATGTAAAGAGTGGTTTCAACACACATCAGAATTTACAAACGTGAGTTAATCCTGTTGTAATCATGAAGTCATGAGGATGAGCCAGTTTTACAAAACATTTTAACCTGAATGACTCTGAATACGACATCAGAATTTGCCAAAGCTTTCATAATTTAGTATCTATGCCACAGCAGCCACGATGGAGATGAGCAGAAATGCCAAAGGCTTGTTTATTTCTAAGGCTCTGTAAGACGATCCAATAAAGAACTCCATCTCCTCCTAACACTTTAATAATATCTGTGTCAGGGAAATAGGATCACCAACCACCAATAGTTTTTGACAAACTAATAGCTTGATTACATAAAACATTTTTTTGAAAAGAAAATGCTTTCAAGAACTTGTGCAGTTGCCTGAAACCTATTAAGAAAGAAAAAAGTGAGTTTATGGACAGAACGTTTTGTGTTTTCACGAATGTGAAGCAAAAGTGATGGTAAAGTGAAATATGATGATGGAAATATGGTGGTTTCAAGATTAATCTGAGTCTAGAAAAAGCCAGGATATGGAAGATAAAGGAACCAAAGGCAATGACATATATTTCAATTATCTCAGAAACAAGCAAGATTGTAACCTGTCACCTCAGGGCTCAATAATTAGCACCTTACTCATGATATATTGAAGGCAGGAAGCCAAATCTGTCCAAAAGGTGCGGTTTATAGGAGATTATTTGGGAATCAGAATTCAGTATCAGCGCAGAAAAATAAAACTATCTGAACAGCTTAAAAGATAGCTGTACAGTTTTAATGAAGATTTGGCCTACCAGTCTGTCTAAAACAACATGTGCTGCACTGGGGTACTTTGCTGAGAGTTTCTGGCAAGTTAAGTTTAAGTCACAGGAAATAGAAATTCACAGACTTCATCTCTAAAGATGCTATCAGCAAACTTCACATTGAAGTCAAAGCTATTTCATTTTTTAAAAAAAACAACTGCAGCTATTGACAGGGAAATCAGTGCAATATTGCTCCACTTTTTTAGAGACAGTAAGAGAAACAACTTACACTCATTTATTTTAAAAAAATTATCTGTAGAAAGAAAGAAACCCTAGAACAAAATAAGTATCACTGTTACCTTCATTGGGATTGGTATTATCTGACCTAACTGCATTCTTCTTTAGAAGCATGCAGACTTTAGCAATTAATCAGCTGAGCGGAATACTCACATGGTCCAGTACTCTTGTCTCTAGCACCTAACATGTAAGCGGCCATGTACTGCAGGAAAGACTCTGGAAGCCAAACCAAGATGAAGTGACTGCCTAGGCACTGTGGAGATGCAAAAGGAAATCTGTACAAAGAATCAGTGGGGGGGGGGGACAGGACAAGGACAGCCATAATGACAACCCACTGGCCTAAAACATACCTCAAAATTCCATTCAGTTAATGAATAATATAGTGATGATTTTTAAATGCTTTCATCAGGAAACTGTGGTTAGTAAATAGAGGCAAATGCAAGTAAATAAAAGGCCTTTATCAGCAACCAGTCAGCAAACTTCAGAGATGCAACACTAACCTGTGGTACAGCAGTAATAGTTTTATTAAGTTACTTGCATCTGCTAGAATGCTGTGACTGCTTCTAGCTAGAAAAACTGCTATTGTGACCTGTGCTGTCATCACCAAACTGCACTGTCTAGAACATCATCATATATTTGAAAACCATTCAGCAACTGCTGCTAATTTAGAATAAACTCTTCTTTAGGAGCCCTGCATTTCAGTAGAGTGCACGACTGGAGAGGTACTGGACCTATATTAAGTATCTGTTGGTCTCTTGGTGAGATGCAAGGTGTTAATCATGACCAATAAGGATGCAATTGCCTAGATCCAGCCTACCTAGCACACACTCTTCTCAAGATATACTTTTATTTAAGCTGTTTCACTCTCCCTGATTACCAAAAGGTTTTTAAAGAAGAGGTGGCTAGAGGCACATCTGTCAACGTATCAAGACCAGACTTATTCCCTTCCTGCCCCTTTTAGGTTTCTAACTGTGGCATTTTTTTCCACACATCTCTTTCTTAGGTTCTCTGAAGAAGAACAGCCAATTCCCGTAGAAGCAATTTCAGCACTACCTTCTCTCAAGCCAGTTTCATACATAAAATATGTATTTTATATTTGAAACAGAACCTACTGCATTATAAGATTCAGTGAAAGCTTCACAGGATTCAGTTCAGTTGAATAAATATTTCTTTTATCTCTTCCACCCACTCACACAGCAGCAGGCACACTTCCAGGACACAGAATGCATGTCTCTGTTCAAGTACTGAATTCAACTCCCTCCTCTTACAATGCCCAATCACACATTTGTAAAGAACCTTTGTAAAGTCAGTCTTGGATTCTAAAAAGGAAAAATCTACCCCAATTAACACAGAAAACTTCCTATATTCATAAAGAAAATATACTCCTTTGGATATACCCCTTTGAATGGAGAGGGACATTTTGTGATCCAATAAGGGAAAAGAGAAGGTCTGTAGTGTTTGAAGATATACTTTATTGGCAGGTCTCACAAACTCTTGAAAAACATTCCAAGTTAGATATCTAACTTGAAACTAGTTCCAAAACACAGGCTTTATGCTCGTCACACATCACAGTGTTGCTAACTCATATAAAGACACTTAATTTAGTCACCTCTTCATGTACACAAAACACTTGTTTCCAAGGATAAAGCTTGACAAGCATTACAATATTCCTAGGAGTATTTTGACTCTCAGCTCAGACACAAAGATAGTATGGCTCTGAAAATTACTGGAATGTAAGCTCTATTAATTTGATCAAGTAAGTGGCTCAAATACTATGGCAAATATTAAGTAAAGAGATCAGTCTTATAAACTGTCTTGTATTAAGTCATTCTGTATTTTTTTCAAGCTAAAAGCACACACAATATTCAGTTGATGTGCAATGTTAAGTTGTTAAAATGGATATTCCATCACGATCCTGAACTCCCTTTTTAATTAAAATCCTGTGAACTGGTAGCCCCTAAACAGGTTATTTCACGTCCCACCCACATAAAACTGCACGGGGTTCACCATAACACACCAAATCTAAGTACAATACAACAATTTATTCTGAATATTTTTATCTGAGTTTATTCTAGTACTTAGCAGAAGAGCAAATAAGGAATGTTTCATGCTGCACAGAATTTTATTTTTGCCTTTAAATTAGTAGCTTGTGGAGATTAGGCATGATAAATGCAGACCCTATGTTTACATGGACTTCATCCTATTGATCATACATAGTTTTACTATATTTTATTGAAATTAATATCTACTCCTTGCTGGTTTGTTGGAGGTTTTTGTCCTCCTCAACATACACAAGTCTGGACTGTTCATTATTTTGCATTCTATTTTGTGTAATGCTCCCTTCAATAGATATTCTACATTTTTCTTTCAGTTTTAAAATGACTTGTACACATCTTTCTTCTCTCCTGCCCTCCCACCCCTAAACCAGATATAATTTTACAAGATTTTCAGTAGGCCATTTTTTTTCTGTTATTGATGAATTTTAAAATACAATTGAACATTTCTCCAAAATGAAAATTTCTTTACATTTTTTATTAAAAGCAATTTTAACATGTGGTTGTACTTTGGAAACAGACTTGCAAATTGGCATCTCCTCCTAACAGATAATTTCTGGTGTGAACTTGAAGTTTTGCCCACTAAACTTCCTGAAAAACACTCAACTGCTATTAAATCAGATAATGACTTCCACTGGTTGCAGTTTTGGTTCATTAGAAGGATTACGCTAATAAGCATAAATACTTAAAGCAACAAATCCCTCAGAATGGCTTTTACCAAAATGAAGAGGTGCCACAATTTCTTTCTCCCACTGTATGATGACTACTTTCATGTTGACATTCTTACTCTCCCTACCAGCATAAATATATAGTGACTACTAGAATCAGTGTTGTGTTACCGGAAAAAATCAATGACAAAGAATCAAACACTGTATTTTTTATCCACAAGATAATAGTTTCACTCTTTTCTGCAGTAACAAGGCCTTAATGGACCAATTTTGGCCATTGTATGTTAAACATGTAGATTTAGGTAAAATGGAAAGAGTCTAGAAAAGCAATTAGAATGGAAAAAGATTTAGAAACTACTGTCTCCGAAGAAAAGCCTATGATGTTTAGACTAAAGAAAAAAAATTTAAGTATATGAATAAGAACAGCCATTCAATACATAAGATTGTTACAGCAAAACGAGCAACAAGTTGCTTTACAGGATTACAGAAGGAAATACCATTAATTAGTCTAATATAGACCAGGAACATTTAAGTCAGATACTACCTACCTTTTGAACTAGAAAAACTATTAAAACAACTGGAATAAACCACCTAAGGATTATTATCAAGTTTCCACTGTTAGATTAAATACGTTCTGCCAAGTCTAGATAAATTCAGCCACCGTTCCACTTTACAGAGTTCAGTAGCAATTATTTTTTATGCTATTCCCTGTAACATCACATTCCTTCTTCTTCGTGCTCCTTCAACATAGCCTCAGTCCAACTTATGGCATGACCTAATGCTTGTGGGTCATGCCACAAATATAATTCAGAAGCTGACTATCTTAAAAAGCATACATCTGTTTTCGTAAGCTGTGGGACTTCTCTGGGTTTTGGTGTGAAGTATCTGTTAATTTTCAGCCTAGAGGAATTTTCAGGATCCAACAACCTGCAAAGTTGATCAACCAGTAGACCCTACAGGTGATGAGGTGTGGCATGAATAGTCAAAGCCTGTACTACCAAACATGGTACTGTAGAATGTCTACCTTAGTAAATAGCTGGCACGACATGAGGATCTTTTTTGAGGATTTCTTGGGGAAATCAGCTGCTTTTTTGGACCTTGTTTTGACAGCACCTTAAATCAAATGTGCTGTCAACTCTTATGCCCACATCCCATGACACCATACAAATAGAAGCGTCTCTGTTGTACTCTTTATGGCAATCTGAGTGAACAGTAAGTTACAAAGAAAAAATGCATACATATTACTGTTCATAACATGCTTATTACTGTGCAAGCGTTGTTCTTGAATAATTTCAGAAAATGAGCACAAAAAATGATACATCTTGAAAACTACCCTATTCAGGATTCTGGAATTCATGTTTGTTGTACCTAACAAAATTCTTTAAAGGAAAAAATATGCTAGGACAGAGTTATACAATTGTAAAAATACAATTTTTTGTGATTTTCTCTTCTGCTATCTCTCATGCACTCATCTTGTTCAAAAGCAAGATAGCAGTAGCAGCAAAGTGAAGCTACAGGTAATGCTTTCCCCAGGCTGCAGGGAAACATCTACTCCCAACATAGGTGCATGTTCCTACACTTCAGTACACTAACCCCAAGTATTGAGTGAAAACAACTGACAGGGCCAAGAACAACTCAAAAACCCCCCCAAAAACCCAGGCAGGGTGGAAGTAGAGATACCAAGTGTTATGCTGTTGGATTTTTTTTTAAGTTCAGTGATCTGCTTTATAAAACAGTCCAGCAAATAGTTGTATCAGCGCAATTAAAGGAACAGAGAACTGTAGCAGGGAATCAGAAAGGAACTCAATCAACTAACTTGTGTTTATTCCACTCAGTCTGTATCAGGCTGACCTCTAAAGCCCATAACAAATCCACAGCCCGCCAACAACTGCAGGAATTTCTCCTCCAATATATTTGTGTTCAGGAGAAGCCCGAGGTGCACAGCTGACTAAAAAGGGGCTGCAATGCATACGCATAGCGTGGGAGAGTTACTCACGCATGAGCTTCTTATAGTAACCAACTCTCCCACATTGTGCATTGCCTGTAGTTAATACCTATATGGATATCAAAAAGATTTGATATGCAAGAAAGTTGATTTGCCTTCTGAAAACATTAACTTGGATGTTCCCTTCTTAAAATATGAAGAATGAGGTATTGCATTAAGTCTGACATTTAATTTCATTCCTAAAAAAAAAAAGGGAAGAGCAAAGAGTTAAGAATGCAGAAAAATGTGACTTAATATGTAAATACAACAGAAACACTGGTATGGCATTATGCAAAGTGAGTGCCACTAGAGATGAATTATAAAATAACTTATTCTAAATGAAGGACAAACACTTAAAAGAATGTATACATTGATATACCAGCTGTCTTATTGTTGCAGGCTGGGGGGAACCTATTGAACCAAGAACTGAAGAAAAGAACAAATGTTCCTTTGTATTTAACTAATGTAGTGATAACAGCCAGTGATGAGTACCTCCTGTGTTTATGGGCTAAATGAATGTGGTTTTCTCCTCAATCACTGACTTACACTTGATTTTTCTGCCTTCACACCTGCCCAAAAACATGCACAAGTGAGAACAGGACAGTGGGGAGAAAAAAAATGGACAGCTCTCACTGAGAAGTTGCAAAGGCACAGTCAGGAGGCACTCTCCTGTCCACATCTAGATCAAGTAAGATTCTAAGGAAAGAAGGTCAGAGTTAACCTTCCCCTTGAGAAAGACCCATGAGCTGGGCTACAATTATGTATTCCTTTATAATTAGTTTTCATAAATATACAATGCAGCTATTTTAATACCAAGAACTACTTAGCAATTCTACATTACTTAAACATGAAGCTTGCACATCCTCTTCAAACACTGTATCACGTATTAGAAATTAACTCAATACCTATTCTTACTATGTATAACCTGAAGAGATGGAATGATACACTTGAAATTCAAAAAGGGTATCAGAATAAGAATCATAAGAATCAGCTACCTAGAACCTGACACTCCAGTTCAGCACACTAGTCCAAACATAAAATAATGTAAGACAAAATTACATGGCATCTTAGGTTTTCACGGTTCTGTATTCCTACAAGATAAATTTCTAACCACTACCAAAATTTCACAATACTTCCTAGGTCATATAGACAAGAAACTGAGAGCTAGAATTAATCTCAAGAGCATGCAACTTGCTTATGGAGAGAACACATTTTTAACTAAGGCCTGACAATCTGCAGTAGGTTTCCAGGTTTCCAGAAAGTCACAGTAACAATTTTTGCATCTTGGCTTTCAAACTTAAGGAAAAGAAGTTGCAACAGCATATTTATTTTTATCCATAGTGTTTATTTCTGCTGTAATGCAAATAAACTCTACATATCTAGTAATAATACTGCAAAAAGAATGAAAGTGACAAAGTAAGAATAAGTTTACATTCAATACCTGTCATATTACAAGTATATTCACCATCAACATTAAACTGCAACTATACTGGAAAAAAATCAAAACCCAACTTAGAAGCCTGACTTTCTTCTCAGTACTCAACTTGTAATATCACTCACCAAGCCATATTACTTATACTAACATCCCCAACATCATCAGATATCTATCTTCAGACAGATAACCTGGAGCCGTGAAGATTAAAGCCCTATCAGACTCCCGAGCGTTAAACCTGTGGATTTCTGGCCTTCAACAACCCCTGTACGAGGAAGAAACGTAACAATTGTCCTCCCCATTAACATGGAAGAGTCAGCATTGCCAAGAATGGGTGATAATGCCTCCTCCTAGGCAGCACCTACAGCCAAAATACAGCAGGGGTGCCCGTTGAGTCCACTCTGATGTTATGGATCGAATGTACAAGATTAGGGCCATTAAGCTCTGTCAGCAAGACAGAATATTCTACTTTAAGGACGAAAAGCCAGCATGATCGAGCAGCAAGAGGTCTGTTACGGAATCTCTGACAGCTCTGGATTTGCTCAAGGTCTTCCACAGCGATACAGGGATATGGGCAGCCACCAGGTTGGTAAAATATGACAGAATTTCAGTCATTTTTTTCACTACGTACATTCATAATCAGACCAGAACAATTCCTTAAAAAGGAGGATTCTTAAGAAACAAGTCCTTAAGAAAGACAAGAAATTAATCTTGCAGAATTAAATGACTTATGATACGACCTAAGATACGGAAGTCTTAGTAGTAGGATATTTTGTTTCAAGATGGCAGTATTTCTCATTTTCAGATATATTCAATAAGCATGGCTAAAACAAGCAGTGTCCCCATTGGATTCAGCAGCCAATAAAAAGCAATTAATTTCAGCCTAATGCCCAGTAAATGCAATTAATTTCAGAATACATAATTGCAACAGAAGTTTTCAATGCCAAATACAGCAACATGGTTTTGCACCCTGCTAAAGCAGCAAAATAACTGCTAACAGCCAGTTATTTGGCATTGGGCAAGAGTAGAAAGAAGAGCATAGGAGTATGAAGAAAAACATGAGAATTATATGTATCACGCCTTATACAACTAATTTTAAACTTATCAAACCTCTACAACAAATCTTAAAAATACTGGGAGGAAAATCTACTCTGCCCATCTTAAGTCCATCTGCATTTAGAAAATATTAAATGCGGAAGGCTATGTTTTCTAAGCTTGTGTTTGTTTTATTCTAATTGAAGCTTCATCTTAAGGTACAGCTAGTTGGACAAACTGATTAGCTCTGTGTGGGATGGACAAAACCTTCATGATAGATATTGGCTGATTTAATTAAAAAAAAAAAAAAAGCAGGAGCTAAAAATTTCTGCACAGTTGGCCATTGGCAAGTTACAGAGATTGAGCAGGAAAAAGTACTTTATTGTGCAGGCTAAAAGGAAAAAAATAAGCAGGACAGCTTAATTGGACAACATTTAGGAATAAGTCTATGTTGTTTATATAAATTGCACTGAAGTATTAGAGAAGGGGTGGTACAGAGGTGGCTGACAGCACTAATTTTAAGCAGAGTAGACCATCTATTCTATTGTATTAAATAAGGTTTGGTTGCAAAGCCCATTAAAGTCAACTAACTCTTCATTTATGTGAATTGTCTTTGAATTTGACCCAGAACTTAAACAGCATGACTACTTGCTTTGTAAGCACAAGGTCTGAAAAAATTGCAGTTTGCAGATGAGATTTCCCGTGTCGGAGTTAAACCACACTGACAAAATAAATGACTCTGCACATTGCATCTCATTTGTTGCAGAAAATATTCTTACTCTTACCTGCACGTTTTCTTCTGTAACTTGAATTTCAGCAGTGTAAATATAATCAATAAGCATCCTTAGAGTCCAGCCATCAACTTCCTTTATTCGAACTTTTTTTGCTCGGCTTTCACTCATCTCACCTACAAATACAGTTTATTAGTCAAGTAAATAAGATAGAAATACAGCACAAATGTAAAAGTTTAATAGCACCAGAAATTTTGTGTATGAACAGTTGTGATAGTAGAAAAACTTCAATAATAATAATTAAATTTCTTTCTTTCCTTCCTTCCTCCAGTGAGAAAGGAAGATTTTGTTGTTACTAACATGCAAATGCTACCAGGGTTAATTCTTTTAGTGCACGTGACCTATTTTTTCCAGTGTACAGTATCAGGAAAATATTGTTATCAGACCTAAATAAGACACTTCAAAGGCATACAAACACATTTTGCTGAGAAAGCAAGCCATTAAAATACTCTAGTTTTATTAACTTCTTAATTGAAGGAGTATACCAAACATGGTCTAGAGTAAGTTTATTTAAATAAGAAAAGTTATATCCCCACAGAAGAAGTAACAAACATATTTCTTTGCTTGCCTACTTATTATTCCCTTAGCGATTTCACCTCTTTTACAGATCCAATTTAACAGCTCAAACTCAAGCTAAGATAACATGGTAAGCAAGGGAAAACTTGTTGGATCGCATTTTGTGGAGGCTGACATGTTGGCCATATGCCACAACTGATCTTCATAGCAAGGCCTGCAAAATAACTTCCACCTTCCAAAATATGATGTTTCTCAAAGTGCAATATTTTCTTTATGGCTGAAATAATTATCCAAATATATATTTTGAAGTAATGGCTATAACCTTCTTCATGATTTCCAGATCAGGTCATCCCAGACCTTTAAATCCTCTTGCACTGACTTTCACTGAGAAACAAAACGTGAATGACAAAAGTTGTATTGGAAGATATATAAAATTTGACTTTGGAAGAGTATATCCCAATCTCTGAATATATTAGTTTCTTATTCTTCTATGTGGGATATTATTTCTTTCTCTTAGGTATAGGCGTCTAGAGATAAGGGTATTGGTGATATAATAAATTTAATGTATACAACAAGAAAAGCAGACAAGATGGGGAAGTGAACAAGAACATGCTAACCATTGCTGATATTTTCTTATGAAGTCGTGCACATTTTCATTGTTTGTTACCCTCTGGTCTCTAGGGTTGGTGTCAAACAATGCATTTTACCCAGCGCTTTCAGCAAAGGGATCACCACTGAGAAATCTGTCACCATTATTCATGCCTTTTTTTGAGCTGAAGGGTAAAGAATGGCATTGCGAATCAACCCTTTAAGTGGCAGAAAGTTCAAAAGACCATCTACACACATAAAACCAGAAAAATGCAGCCCCTACAGAACTTTCTCCTTTCACCTGCACTTCTGAAACATTCCCCTACACCTTTGAAGGATGACTGCAGCACGTTCCCTGCAGGCCCCTGTATTCCAAGTTTCTACTTCTAGTTTGACACAGATTAAACCTATTGATCTTCAGAGCATGTAAGCTGCAACTTATTTATTATGCAAGCTGCTGTGGAGGTGGTCCTTTGGGAAAATTGTGTGTGTGGGAGAGCAGATTTTGATATTCTGCAAGCACATTAGGTTTGTTTTCAGATTTTGTGTCAAGGCTTTTAGAGTCATGGATAGGCACCTTCTCTGTTTAAAAACCAAGCCCAGAATATAAAAATAAAAAACTCTAAACAAGAGAAAAAAACCCAAAACAAAACACCCCACACCCAAACAACAACAACAAAAAACACCCACCAAAAATAAGACCAAAAATACTTGCTTCCAACTTTCATGTGAAACAGACACGCAATCTTACTACAATTCTAGATCAACCCATATCTGTTTGATAGATCATATAGAGGAAGCCACAGATGCACTCAGTAGGCAGCCTCAGTCTCGAAGTCAACCTCCTGGAGAACTCAGTTTATGACTGGGAAGCAGCACCACCATGTCTCCACAGAGTCCTTAAGGACAGGAGAGCATATCGAGAACAGAAAGAAAGCACTGAGCTGATCCAACCTCCCAAGCAGCAGTAGCAAAGCACCAGTTGAGTTGAAGATACTAAAGGGGCTACCTAAAAAGCTTATGTGGTTCCTCACAAAGTAATGAAAAGAAGGCTTTTTTCTTCTTTTTTTTTTTACCCAAGAATTTTACAAATGGAGAATGGAAGCGAAGAGAGCAGGTAAATCCTTAAGGATAATTGCCATTGCAGAAAAGAAAATTAAACTCAGGTCACCCTTGTCTGAAGTCAGGCCCTCCAGCCACTGAAGAGTCCCTTCTCTGATGTTTTATAATCAATTCCTCTAAACATTTAAGTAGATTTAAATCACAGTTCTAAATAATTCCTCTGCATAAGAAGAAGAAATATTCCTAGTAACACAGATTAAACAGCAGGGACTTTCTTCCCCCGCAACCCCATTGGATAATTGTTACTAACTTACTATATTTTGTAACTTTAAAAGACAGTAACTTTTTCTTTCTCGATATTTATTAGGGTTACCATTACAAGTACAAATGGGGAAAAGGAAAAAAAAAACACCAGGCAGAGAGTTTGAACCCAGTTGATACCATATCCCAGCCTGCACTGCAGTAATACTTAATGACTCAGAGAATGATGGAATCAACCTGCAAACACATGTCTAAATATAAGCTTCTAATTTCTAGTCAAGAAGTAACCCTAAAGCATAAGAGTGCAATTTTTTTACTGTCTTTTCAGTCCATGTTTTATCCTGGATGGAAGAAGATACTTCTTCATTTGGTTGTGGCCGGTTAAGGGATCAAATTTGCTTATTTGAACTTGCAGATTACTGGATGAGAATAAAAATCCACCTAAGAAGTGTGAATTCCAGGCTTCACGGAGAGGACAGTTACAATGAACGTCAAGATTTTTTGTGTGGGGAATGGCTGAAATGCACCAATATCAGAGCTGGGCCATGCTGTACGCAACCTATAAGCCTAGTATAAAATTTGTTGATAACTCTTGAAGCCACAGCTGAATTCTATTTACGCTCCCACCAATTTGGTTCACTAACTACACAAACCTCGCCACAGATATATTACTTAAACACTTCACACCCATTACTCAAGTGAGTGTTCCCACCTCCTGCACCACTGGGGTTAAAGAACACCTACATTTAAAAACATATAACAAGTTAAAAATTTTAAAAGGGACTGAAGCAAGGGAAGAAAAGATTTCAGTAACTCTATCTGGAGAGCAGCTACAGACACTGCTGCACTGGCACTCTGAATGGGTAATAAATTACTTCACAGAAAGGGCAGTCAGGGCAAGCAGAAATGTCTTAATCACAGAAAGTATAATAAAAAGCTATACTCTGAGTAAAGACTATATTCAATGTGATAGTCAACAACAGTTAATCTTTAATACAGAACTAACATGAGGCATGCATTCCTCTGCTACTAAGGTGATAAAAAGCAACTGTAAAAGCAGCTTTTTTCATTCTAATTTTATAGACAGCAGTAAAAATTAAGAAAGAATTTATCAGTCACTCAGAATGTTTGTCTCAACCACAAAAGCAAACTTAAAGAACTACTTGAGGAAGAGATATATAATTTTACAAGCAACTTCAAAGCATTCTTGTGTGACTCCACTTGTAGCCTTGATTATGTCAAAATATTTGCATATAAAATCAAGAATTATCACTGCTTCCCCAGAACACAACAGTATTTCAAATTTCATCCATCTTGTTGCATACAATTAAAATTATTAAAACACTGATCTGTTTGCGTATGGGCAGTCCAAGAGTCGCATTTCTACCTCCATCTGAGCTGATGGTCAGAAGCAATGCATTACAGAGAAGTCTTTTAATTTCAGACAGTTGACATTAACCACAAAGCTGGCACAAGATTTGAGGAGGAACAGACAAAACCTCAGAAGTTAATTTTAACATGTATTTAGTAGCATTCTTACTTTGACACTGAATTTCACATTATTTCAATGTGATTTGTAACCATGATGGAATTAAACCCACCGTGCAGGAATTTCAGCTGGAGGCTCCCATGAACCTGAAACTATCTTAGCCTTGCAAGCCCTCAGCATTCCTGCTCTAGCATTAAAGCAGTAACTTGGCCAGCATGGAGTGTGCAGAAGTAGAATCAAGCCTGTACAGAAGAGTAGTGGCAATGATGCAGAGTACATATGTCATGGAGAATTACCCTAAAAATACTGAAACATGCACTCCAGCTATAGGCTGCCAAAGCCACAGAAAGCTTTCATATCTACTAACAGCCTAGAGCGCTCATGGTCTGAAGAACGTAGCAGCAAATAGTTGTTAAAGGACATAATTTACTCCAAAATTCACATGAAAGTTATTTTGGTTTTAGACAAGTGAGATTACTAGAGGCTTAAAGGATATAACAACTTGACTATTCCTGGCTTACTTAACATCTAATTTGTTTTTTAATTAAGGAGACTTTTTAAAGCATTCTTAATGCTAACAAAGACTAAGTTGACAGTATGTCCTTAGACTACAAAAAAAAAATCTTTAAGAATCCCAAATGTTCCTATTGGCTTATCTAAAAATCAAATTAGACCCTAAAAAGCAAAAGTCATGAAATTTTATTCTTTATACAGTTAGACTGGATTACAACACAGTAAGTATTGAAACGTTTGGTACCTGTAAACATGGCATGGAAGTAGGGGCTGCAGGCGGCTAACACAACTCTATGCGCTGCAATTTCCATGTCTTCAGCTACTATCGTCACATCACACAGCAAGTTTTGACTATTTAGAAATATCAGAGAAGGCAATTTCACATAAGTGAACTACAACAGAAAGGTATATAATATCACACACAATTTCTTTTCCCATGCCATCAAAAGAGGCAGGCAGACAATGTTGATGAAGCATTGTTTTTAAATGCGTTACACAACCACATGGCTATTACTCAATCAGATTACGGATGGTGCTTGGGTACACAAAACTATCTAAAAATCAAACAACTGAATTGTGATTTATTGCACAGAAGTTTTCTGCATTGAATAACCATAAATTGTATCAGCCCAATTTAAAAACATTCTCTCTGGAAGTCTGGGCCCCTTCGAACAGCTATAATAGAAAAAGCAGAATTTAATATACACAAGCACTAAAAAAATTACATAAGAAACAAGGCTTTACAGACAACAAAGAATCCAAACCTAAACTGACGTGCCTGTGTCACATTACACTGGAAACTCATGCCTACTTAATTGTTCAAATCCACTACTCAATCTTCTCTATATTTACTGTTTTCCAAGCATTTTTCATATTGAGCCCATGCCCACAATAGCAATTATTTTTTTTTCCAGTCTGAGCAGTTTAGAATTTATTATGGTTAACTTCATATCTTGCCTGACTTTGTATCTTCATTACATTCATTTGCATCCTTGTCCTTTGTGACTGTAATACATATTTCTTCCCTGTTCAGTTGCAATAAAGTAACATCTCATTTATAACCATTCCTAAAAGAGGTGTTTCTAACGCAGTTTACAGCTATTGGCTATACCTCTTCCACTTAAACCCATAACGAGTGTACTCTTTACAATCCAATTTTCTAGACTAAAAGAGGAGAGGGGGAAAAAAAAAAGAAAACACACCACAACATCAAAAGGCTGCAATTTCACAGCATCTAAATAGCCATAGTCTCCTTTTATTTCCTGCTCATGCTAGCACTGTCCCTGTGGAGGTGGTATGCAATCCACAAAACTCAGAGCCACTGCAACAGAGGGAAGAGGGAAAACTATGACTTAACAGAACATATTCCTTAGGGATGGAACTAGAGCTGTACACCAATCCAGCGATTTCTATTCTCAGTACTTTCAAAAAGATAATTTTTTACCTTTCCTGAATATATATGAGAGTAAAGATTTTTAGATAGTTTGCAACTACCACACTGAGTTGTAGCAAAGACAGGCGAGCATTTTGCTTGGACAGAACTAGAGCCCTCAGCCAAAGCGCTCAGATATTCACCTCAGTCTAAAAGAAAACTCTGTGATCTCTCAGTTCTGCAATCATCCAATTTTTATGAGCCCAGACTCAAGTAAGGTGGCTTTGTGGAGGTCACACACCAAAAATTTTGGTGGCCACAACTAACCTTTGGGGCCATATTGCAGTCCTGGCATAACATTATCTTTCTGCTTTCAAGTTTTAATACCTACAGCAACTATCTAAATCTCGTAAGTTTAGCCTGCAATATGGTTATTATCAAAAAATACGTACAATATAAGGTAATGACTATACCAGATGAAACACACAATTCAGAGGCCCTTGAAACAACCATTATATTTATTATTAAAAAAATGGAAACAGAAAGCTACACATAAAAGGGCATCAGATACCAAGCTTTATCACACACCTGCACTTATCCTGACAACACGAACAAAAAGTTTTGTACTTAGTTGCACTGAAATACTAAAGATAACAATGAAGCCAGAAGCAACAGAATTACATCAATGCATGACTAGGGTTAACTAACTACATTGCACATATATAGACATAGTAACATCTCTAGTCTGGAACTGCATTAGGTGAATGAATATGCTCTGCATTACTACAAAGCTGACAAGCTAAAGAAACTACTGAAGAAACGAGCTTATAAACTTAATCCTGTACTCTGCTCCAAGCATCTTGTGGCTTCCACAGAACTCAGCACCTTCATTTCCTGAGGGTGCATCAATTTACTTTAGAAAAGGTTGTGTTCTGAAGTGGTATTGTACAAATTGGCTTGTATAGAGTGACTGAATGAACAGAACTGTGAGGGATATACCATTATGGTATAGAAAATGAGAAACAGGGGCAAGAAAGTATGCATTTAAGAATAACTGAGCAACTGTTCACCAACTTGCAGGCTATTCTTCATTGGTTCATACAGAGAAAGCTCATTACCTGCACCTTCAAAAGATTTGTGGTAAAGTCTTGTTTGTAGGAATGAGAATTTTAACAAATATAGGTAACATCAAATTCCATTGTGATAAAAGCGAATATATTGTGATAATAAAGTGAAAAGATAGGCATCAAAGTGTAATTTTGTCATATATCAAGAACTAATTAGCTATCTTAATGAGCTGTCTACTCAGTGTTGAGGTGATGGTGAGCAATGAAATGACAAAAAATACAAAGGACAAAATTGCTCAAATTTGTCAAAACTTGAAGGCACATAAAAACTCATTAACAAGCTACTAGAGCCAGGCAACTTGACAGAAGCCCGAAATTTATTATAAACACACAGACTTAAGCATTCAAAACCAAATGTATTTAGATGCTTAAGCAAATGATTTTTTCACTAGCTATTCACTTCCTGGAGAGTATATCTCTGGCAAATACCTGTTTGTGCTACACTAATGAAAAGAACTGAGATTGGCTACATTTTTAAAGTTGTTTCTAAATCAAAAATATCATTTACTTAATTAATATTAGATCTTTGTTTAGAGCAATGAAGCCCGAAACATTTTTAAGATATTTCTTATTATTTCAAACAAATGAATGCAACTAGATATGTTTACAATTTTACTTAATTACCACTTACCATCTTAAAAGCTGTACTTATCTTAAATAGTAAACATTGTTTCATCAACCACCTTATTAAATGAGAACTAGTTAAGGTTATATGGCACAGCTCCTGTTCAAACTTTAAGTATTTATACATGAGAGGCAAAATTGCTCAAATTGCTTCTACAGCAATTTGAATTTATGTAACCATGGAAACTAAAGTATATTCTGAAAATAATCCATGGGCTTCAAAAGTGCACTTTGCTGGAAGACAGCGAATCTTTTACTTGCAACACAGCAAAATGCAGGTAAGGTTTCTGACTTCTGAAACTATCCTAAGATTCATTCTGGGAGACTTTCTCCATGTAAACTCTTGCTCATCCTTAGGAAGTCATTGCTACTGACTCTAGCCAGGCTCTATCATGCTCCTTGAGACACTGAATCTGGTTACTGGGATACTTGAAAAAGCCAAGGGCATAACTTAGGTGAAGCAACAAGTGTCAGTCTATCCAGCACATAGTTTTAAAGATTTACCTATATGGAATAGCGAGGATCAAAGGCAGAGGCATACTTTAAAAGGGTATCAGTTGCTGTGTTTCTTTTTGATGAAGCCTCTCCAATTTTTAATTTTATATGGGAAATAACAAAGAACTACAGGATTTTCACAGCCCCTAGTACTGTCTCTGCTAGAGAAGTATTTTTATTTAATTTCTCCATTGTTGCTGTTAGTTATAGCGCTGAATTACTGTCAGTGATAGCTGTGAGTCCTGATTTCCAGAGCTCAGTTGTGAGCTCTAATTACCAGCTGTCACAGTTTTCAACATCACTTCACCTACTCATATGTAAAATATAAATCAATATGGATGCTAAGAACACCATCAGCACCAGCCTTCCAGTTTTGCTGAAACTGATGGTAGTATCCCTCAAAATCTTACAAAACTTTATTGAGAAAAGTTACTTTCAACATTTGATTTGGGAGTTCATGAATTTCTCTCAGGGGCCAAGCAAATGATAACTAAGACAACGTACAGTCAGTTGGTTTATACTGTGACCTATGTCTCGAGACTAGAAAATTTTAACATTTTTCTGGTTCGCAGCCTACCACGAAAATCAACAACAGGCACACAAAAGAGCCTAAGGCTCAACCAGAGTCACTTTTCATCTATCCAGGATCAACTACATACAAGACAGGATCAGTAGCTGTAGCTCCTTAAGTACAACCTGTAAGTATTTTTCAAGTCTCATAAAGCTAGTTTTGACTAACTTACCAGGTGCAAAAACATACTGCATACATTACAGCTATCACCACATGGCTAGCATTTAATTGTATATTTAATCCTTCTCATCAGATATACTTCTGAAATTGCATGTTCTTAATAAACAGACTATTATTATTAACTTAACAAATGCAAATGAAAGTAAAAATGGACTATGGACTCCAGGCAGATGTATACAGTGAAGTAATACCTTCTTAATTCATTCATAACTTTAAAAGCTTTCTTCATGTGCCATGGATTTACTGTAATTGGACAGTGAATTTCGGTGTTATCATCTTTCAGATCCAAGGGCTTCTGATGGCAAAGTTTGGTACATCTGGAAAAAAAGAGGAAAATATAAAGTTAATACTTCTGTCTAATCTCCAGTGCTGTCACTTCTTATTTAGTTCACCTCCATCTTCGGGAGAAGAAGATTTGCACTTGAAACTTCTTTACACCAAGCAATTTTGGTTTCCCTATTACCAACGGTATAAAGGAATAGGTAGAATTCCTGTGGAAGTAGTAAGTTGGTGACTAACACTAGTGACACTGACAAAGGGTAACGATAATCTCCACTAAAAAAAACATGACAATGTTTTCTGGTTTTGTGAATATTATTTTATTTAGTGGAGAAATACTCTAGAATATTTCCAATAAACTCTGAAGTGAGGGCAGAATGAGAGTTTTGGGAACTTTTCACCTAGTGCCCACATAGATCAATGGCAGAATGCAGCAACCCATCACCTCCATCTCTTAATGCCTTTGCTGCCTGTACGGTAACAGCTCCTCTCTGCACTTCTACCAGGACCTCACCCACTGTTTCACAGCGCTCCTGGTTCACCTCTGAGAGGAAGACCACACAATGACTACTGTAACTATCCAGGCTTTCCCTAGCAGCAGCATAAGACATGGGTGACTGAGAAAAATTGGGTAGTTTTGTAGATGCAATTAATGTTTTGAAAAGCATAATATACCAAGTGACCAGCCTCTTAATTTTTCTTACTCTCAAAACCCCACTCCAAATAGCAAGAGAAGAACTGAGCAGCGTAAAAAATCATTACCTCTAGCTACAATTAATTCTTTAGTTCTACAGACACTAACTTCTGCAGAAAAATTATATACACTCCTCAGTCACTCAGACTGTCCAAACAGCAAGTGGGCTTTTCATGCCAAACCAAACCAGTGAGTTTCCTGTTTACAATCACAATGTTGCTCTTACAAAGCAATCTGTGTTGTTGTAGCACTTAGAAAACGCTTAGCATCTTTATTCTACAGTACTGTAACTGATTCCTGAACCTCTACGCTGGAAATAAGCAAAGGCACTGAAGTCACTTGGTGGGGCCACAAACTCTGGTACATCAAAGATCTGATTTCAAATGAGAATTCAACCTTACTAGCATTAGGGAAGCACAGTCAAACTGAACATATTCAGTGACTCACATAATTGCAACCTCTCTTCTACTATACCTGAAACTTTTAATTTGCATGCCTAAAGAAGTTTTAAAGAAAAATCCAACAATAATTTAAGATTTTAACCTAGAACTCTATGTTCTGTGCACTACAATAGTGCAAAGCCAAGTAGCTGGCTTTATTTTTCGTTATCCCAAAACTAGCTACAAAATTTTGGAGCAAAACAATACAAAATCGCATCAAGCAACAAAGGAATGTAAAAAGTCTCCGTGAAACATTCACTAACCAAGTAACATCTATCCACAGAACTCTAACTACTACCAACTTACTACAGTGTACCATGAAACTGATACGAATTAGAAGTTTCAAACTCAATTTTGAAAATTAGACAATTTGTTACTGAAAAGGCATGAATAACAGACAGGAATTCTGCATCAATCAAAAAAAAAAACCCAAACAAGTTACATGCTATTCAGCACATACATATGCTACTTCACAGAGGTAAAAAAAGAAAGATATTCTATCTAGCAAATTCCTTCAGACTGAATGTTACTTTTCTACATTATGTGACATATGTTGTGATGAGAATTCCAAAAAATTATAGATGGAAATCAGTGACTGCAGAAAACATTCAAAACACCAAAGACCTATAAAGAAGAGACCTAGTTTTTAATTATATCACTGACTTACCAAGTCCAAAATAGAACACTTTCATTGCAACATTCTACATCCCAAAGCAATGCATCAGATACTGATGTCTATTTATCTGCGTATGTATACAGGCTATGTACACATCAAATACAGCTATGCAAGGAAAAAAAGTGATCGCAGTTGTCCATAAAGAGCTGCCAAGCAACCTGGATTAGATGGAGGAGCTCCCATGATGCGTAAATTAATTTGCTGAAGTTCCATTAGTTTGTCACAAAGGATGACTTTTTTTTAAGGCAATGAAGCCTACAAAACCATCAGTCATATGCTTTCTGTTTTGGGAAGCGCCAGTCCGCCTGGAGGCTTTCTTACCATTTCACCAGTTGGGTCAGAGCTGTCTGCAACTGGTTACCTTCGGTTTGTTCTCAAGAACCTCACCCACACCGTGCCTGAAATCTACCTCCCGAAGGCACAGGATGAAGTTGCACTGAATGGGAGCCTGTGAAAGGACTGAGCCCAGCTGAGGGGCAGCTGGAGATGGCTGCCTGGAGTGCATTGCCTGGGCACTGCCACTAAAAAAGATGCTTAACTAAATAACCAGAAAACCGGGAGTGAGATATGCACGACTGCTGAGTCAAACAAGGCGTAATTTGGGACCACATATGGAGGAAGCAGAAGGAGTGAGGGGGAGGAGGGAGAAAAAGCCCGCCTGTCCCCACAAGCTGGAAGGCGCACGGGAAGGCGGCGGGGCGGGGGTGCCGGCAGCGCTGCCCGCCCGCGGAGCCCAGCGCCCGCTCCCCCCGCCGCACGGTGCCCGCGGCCGGCACCCGCAGCGGCACAACCGCGCATCTCCGAACGC
>VZTE01003919.1:266883-278668 GCA_013397775.1 Eulacestoma nigropectus
TCCGGTACCCGCGGTGCGCGGGGGCCGCCTGGCCGGAGCCTTCCGCCCTGGCTGTGGGACAGCCTCGGCCCAGCGACTTTAGGAAGAGGAGGCTGAGACGCTGCTGCCCTTTGGTGAAAGAAGCGTGGCCCTCGAGTGGGACGAGCCAGGGTCTAGCGCCCAAGTCCGTATCTCCTGCTTCCCAGGAAAGCCGTGGCTCAGGGCAGGGCCGGAGCGGGACGCCCTGAGCTGCCCTGCGCAGCGAGAGGTCCCGCGGAGCGCCCGGGTCAGGCTGTCCTCAGCACCAGCGAGGATGGCTTGGGGCGCTCGCGTGGGGACACAAAGGTGCTCTGTCCCAGGGCGGGAAAAATTAAAAAAAAAAAAAAAAAAGGCGGTCCCAGGTCTCCTCAGTGAGAAAATCCACCCGCAGGTGCACGCCATGAGGGACACGGGCATCTTCGCAGGCCAGCCAAGGAGCTGGCCCGACACCAGCTCCTGCACGTGCTTTCAGCTCGAGCAGGGGCCGAAGGGAAGAACAAAAGTGCATCGGGACAGAGGAATTGAACAGGCTCTAGTTCGCTGTGACCGGCTGGATCTCATCGGCTTTTATTTGATTAAGTCCAGCAGGAGCACTGCCACTCAAAACAGCTGGCTTCCTGTCTTTTGCAAACGTTGCTGATGTCGATCATTACGTACTTGAGTTGTGTTTTAATGTTTGCTGAAGTAGCCTCTGTGATGCAAAATGGCAAAAAGAAAAACAAACAGGGATCTATTCAGAACGTTCTTTGTAAACAACAGTAATTCAAGCAATGATCAAGAATACTACATTTAGGAACTTCTGACTTGGGGCATTAGAGAAGAATTTACTGCATTTAAGCCTTGTAAATTACTTCCAAATTTTGAAGATTGTGTAGTGGAAAATGGGTTTAGCAAGCTGAACACAATCCAGGTATTTAAATCTGATAGATAAAATTAAAGTGCTTCTTCACTGGAGTAAGAGATTTTAAATTGGAATAGTATCTCGAAACTAATAAATCTACTAATAACTGACCAACACCATTTTTCTAAGAGTGAGAAGAGTTTGAGGACAGCATATTTCAAGTAGGAGGCAAAACAAAATGGCAGGCGTGTTTTGGGTGAAGAATATTATAGATGGATACTGAAAGTCTTCACCAGTGTTTCTAATAAAATCACTGGCTATTAAAACTAAATGTATTTTAATCTGTTATTTTCTTCTTTGCTCTTCTCCAATAATACTCCTCGCTTGGAAAATGCCATTTTAGTTTTCTCTGTTTTACCAATCCTCTTTTACTACAGTGATGTTTGATTTGGGAACACTTCAAAATTTTTCCAATGGGTTTCCACTCGAGGTTTTTCTAAATTAAATAATCACAATTGGCAGTGCCTGTTTTTATGAAGTCTGTGCTTTGTAACTGCTGAATTTGTCTGTTCTCGAGAGACAACTAGATTTGCCTCTGGGTTGTATTGGAGAAGACAAGGTACTTGCTAAAGATTTAAATACACAACAAAACCTGCTTGCAGGGAAGTCTGCTCCAAAGGAGCCAGCCAGAAATAATGCTCTCTGAAACGGGGGTTTGAAATTCAGCTGGCTCTACATAGCATAGCATCACCAAGGTCTAAGTTCATAAGTAGACGTGGCCTGGTTAGATCTGAGAGTTGATGATGACTGTCACATCACACTTCCAGGTTTCTATAATTTAGAGTAAACTCCTGGGCATGTCACTTTGTGAGACAAAGATCCCAACTTCTGCTGATCCTTAAGACCTAAGTGAGTTCAACTATGTTGTGTTTAAGGGTCCACACGAGACTATTGTAAACTTGGGAGCTGGTCTGGAAGCTGAGGGGCTTTGTACACTCTTTGCATATAGATCCTGAAAGCTGGTAGGCAGCTGCAGATTCTGCCCTATGCTAACACGGCAGAACTGTTTAGCAACATTACTGTGGTTTAACCCCAGCCAGCAGCCAAGCCCCAGGCTTGCTCACTCCCCCAGCAGTAGGACTGGGGACAAAATCAGAAGGGTAAAAGGTAGAGAGCTTGTGGGTTGAGATTAAGACAGTTTAACAGGGAAAGCAGAAGCTGCACACACAAGCAAAGCAAATCAAGGAATTAATTCAGTGTTTCCCATGGGCAGGCAGGTGTGGAGCCATCTCTGGGAGAGCAGGGCCCCATCACTTGCAATGGTTACTTGGGAAGACAAAAACCATTACTCCAAATATCCTCCCCTTCCTCCTTCCCACTTTATATACTGAACATGATGTCATGTGGTGTGGGAATGTCCCTTTGGTCAGCTGGGGTCACCTGTCCTCACTGTGTCTACTCCCAACCTCCCATGCACCCCCAAATTCCTCCTCAGCATGGCAGAATGAAAAGCAGGAAAGCCCTTGGCTCTGTGTAAGCCCTGCTCAGCAATAACAAGAACATCTCTATATTATCAACCCTGTGTTCAGCAATAATCCAAAACACAGCCCCATGCCAGCCACTGTGAAGAAAATTAACTCTACTCCAGCCAAAACCAGCACCACCATTTATTCTTAAATGAACATCAAGCATTTCCAACCTGTGACTTCTCTCATTTTCTTGCAGTGTTGTTTTGGCTTCAGAGCCAAATGTTCAGCATTAGTTCAGTTAACTTCTGTGATGCAGAGCATCAGAAAGAAACAAATAGGGCAAGGTTCTATATTTTTCCCTGAAAATTATGTCTTTGTAATTCAATAATTTCAAAAGGAATCATAAACAGTGAAAGCAAAAACTACTTCATCCAAACTACATTATGTGGCTATGGCAAAACGACTTGTATATCTAACCATGAGAAAACACATCCTTTAAATACAATGTCTAGGTTTTTATGGGATTCTGCTTGATCCAATACCTCTTCTTAGAAAAGAACTTTCAGAGAAAAAACTTATTTATGTATGTCTGTGGGCGTATGTATGTAGTTTTGAAAGGAAATGGGCTGTGTATCTTATCTGTGATGAAACAGATGTCATTTTTGTTGATGCTGCAGCAATTCGAATTACTGCATTTACTGAGAAAATTCCCTGTCATGTTTCAGGCTGTGCCTATAATAACTCTTAGCACTTTCCCACTTGTTTTAGTGAGTTACAGAGGAATGTGGCCAACACTTACTTAGGATCACATGGTTCTTCAGATCTATTGACACTAGAAGTACTTTAGTGATATAGAAACCCCAATACTATCCATCAGTGAATTACATTCAGTGAAAATGAAGTTATGCTAGCAGAGCTCTGCTTGCTAGCAAGATAGTCTCACAAATTACACAGTCCTACAAACAGAATAACTAATCCTGGTAAAAGTCAATGTGACTGCAAACAAATATGGTTTTATTAGCATCTTTAAGGGATCACATGTTATGCTGACATGGTCACATTAGAAGAAATCTGGTTTAGGTTTAGCCACAGAAGACACTGATATAAGTTCTTAGTTTTTTTTAATTGACAAACATAGGTTAGAAAGACATCTCCAAAAAGGACAAAAAATAAAGTGGTAAGAACATTTACTCTTGTTTAAGATATTAGAAGTCATAGCTTCTGAAGGATTTGGGTGGAATGCTTATGAGGACATGCTGCTGAGGCTGGGATTCTTTTCATGAACAGGGAAGAGGAAAGGAGGGGTGCTAGAATTGAATACTTAAGTACCTCTCTGTAGTCCTATTGCTTCAAACAGAAAAACAATGTGCTTCTTCACTTTGTTAGCTGTTAGGTTATCCATGACATTTGTATCTTACTGAATTGAGTTGTGAGTAAGTTATGTACAAAATCTATGTAAAAATAAGTATGCATTTATGCAAAATGAATGAGGGCACACATGCATTTTTTCTCCTGTGCATTTCACCCCCAGTGACATTACCATCCAGCAGCAGACCTTTATATAACCCAGGCCCCTGTATCTAAACAAATCCACAAGGACCTTTGTGGAATTCATGACAAGACTTGGGTTCAACACAGACACTAGCTACTACTACATTCTCTTGTCTAAGACACGAGCACTAATATCAACATTAATCCAGCACTGCCTAATCTTAAAAGACCTCACTCTAGTGGAAGAGACTCCTTTTTCTTGCTTCAGAAGCATGGAATGTTTAAAATTTCAGAGAACCATTGAGCTAAGGACATGAATGCAGTTGAGAAGAATTACACTGAAAAGTAATGTGAAAAGGAAATGCAAGAAAATGCATGCAGCAGACTGAGAAAGGGACCAGATTGCAGAGGAATATGTACTGGAGAGTAGGCAGAGAGAGAAAAAATACAACATGTAAATTGGGATTGTGAAATAAGGAATAGCAAAGAAGCTGCTATCAAAGAGAAATTGTACTGTGACCAAAATCAGTTGAATACAATTAAGCATGGATTAAAATATTTAGTCTTTTCTAGCATTTATTATCCTGTGTGAACAATTGCTGGAGCACTAAGAATGACACATACTTAATGAAAATAGGTAAAGGGATAAGATTTATTCTGTAAAATTCATGGACCTTATAATGATGATGATGAAAATAATTAACTAAGAACTGTTTTTTCAGTGTTCAAAACCAGATATAGCATAATTTCCAAAAGGACTTGATATGGCACACAGTCTAGTAAACAGAATTTAAGTACTCTAATCCTATTTCTGGAAAAGAAGGGCCGCATAAAAAGCAAATAGTATGATGCTTTTGAATTCTACTTGATGGAGAAGCCAGGTCCCTGTGGTAAGTGCTGTGTTCCTGCTAGATTACAGCTTCCAAAAGGAAATCCTAGCTCAAGTAAGAGTTACGAATGCAAGCAAATATAGGTCATGGCTATGATTCATATTTGTACTGCAAACTACGAAGATGCAAAGTAGATATCTTGATGAGCAGATCTAAGGCCCAGTGCTGCAAAGGTTTGCATTTCACATAGCGTGTATCCCTGAGATGACTGTGAAAGAGGTGGACCAACTCCTACTCTCATACCTGCAGACTTGTGTTGCTTCCTGTGCACTGGATAAGGCAGTCAGGTCTCTATACTGAGTGGGTTCCATTCACTGAACCAGAAGAAAACCCATCAAAAATTATCAGATTTCACCTTGTAGCCACGTGATCACTTAGACATGATGGAAAGGTAGCAGCAGAAACCTGCAGCAAGGATGTCTTGGGAAGTTGGACCATCTCAATCAGCAACGTGCAAAGCTGATAAGGAGCTTCACCCTTAACGCAGAATTATACATTACTAAAATAAGTTATGCACCATTTTTGTGTAAAGCCTACACCAGAAAAAAAAAAATGGGCCTATTTACAACATTTAGTTTTTAGCAAACAATGTGTCATAGGCAGTCATTGGGGTTTTTTCCTGATTATTTTACTTTATAAGAGTGTAGAAAGGACTTTTGTTTATTATTGTGTTCTGTCATACTTGTTTAACTTGCCAAAACATTGTTTTCTTGAAAAATAAAGCAAAGGTTTTCTTCATGGATGATAACTGTAAGGTGTAATACTATATCTATTAGATGCAAGCCCATCAAAGGCCGTGTACTTCTCCTCCATCATATTCCCCACTCTAACAGCAATATTGTGAGATAGTCCTAACCAGGTCAATCAACCAATACACCGCTTTCTCAGAAAAAAACGGCTACAGCTCATTAATTAATAGTACATTTAAACAACTCATGTACTGCCATCTAGTGCTTCCTGAATGCACGACGAGACAGAGAGATGGACTCGTTTAGGTAGTCCTGGGTATCCAAGATTGGCCTATTGCACACTGACAGTCAAAATCGATTTCCTGTAGTCATGCTCATTGTGAGCTTACCTAAGAACAGTAACTGGGAGCAATTTAGGCTGTGAAAAGTGACATAGTATGCTGAAGGAATCAATCTGAATATTTACTGTTTTCATATGCATATAAACAGGACAAGAGGAACAGTATTAGCAGAGTCTACGTTGCTTGAGGGGACATTCAGTGAAAATGAAAAATGCTGTAGAGTGGAAAAAGCAAGTGGGATATACCTCACACATTGTACAGATTCTTTTGTTGTACAAAGAGGCAATTAAATCAAAGACATGAAAATATTAAAATGTTATATTCAGGAAGGCATAGCAATAACAATCACAGAGGTCTAGTTACTGCACATATTTTTGCAGAGAGGTTGTTCATAGAAAATGAAAAGCATATTATGCTGCTGTTCCAGAAACTGAGTAAATCTTCATTTGGAATAACCTTTTCTGTATGTGTAAGAAAGACTAGAAGTACTGCAAACTCACTGTTTAATAAAGTAGCTCAGGACCAGTACTTGTAACTGTGCAGAATGTCTATTAAAATTGGACACATAGTAAACTGAAAAAATTTGAAGGGAAAATTTAAGACAAAGATAAAAGTATGGAAAAGTTTAATAATTCAATAAAATTCCAATAATTTTGGTACAAGCAGGTGCTCATAGAATGAGTAGTTTATTATTGTGTTCCTGGAGTAGAGTTTTCACTGGTACCGAGGACAGTCCCTTGCCAATATTTCTATGCAAAAGAACGTTGGGATCTGGAGTAATATACTGAGGTAAAAAAAAAATAGGTAACTTCAGAACTTAAAATATTCAAAAGAATATTTGTTGGAATGTTAATATTTAACCATACAGCCTAAAAAGTTAGTTTACATAAACTAGTTCTTGGCAAGTTCATTTCAAGATTTTCAGACAAACTATTCAGAAAATCGAGAAAAAACTGTGAGGAGGGGAAAAAACCCCTAATTTTTTCTTGAAATTTCATCTTCTGCCTTTATTTCAATTTTATCAGTATTTTTCCTGAGGTAATCTTTTTTAAGAAAAATCATCCTAGAAAGTATATCATCTAAACTCAAATATTTTCAGAAAAAACCTCTTTGTTTCCCTTTATATAGTTCAAATAAATGCTTGTCACACTGTGACAGCTTTGTAACAGAATGTAAACAGAAATGTGATTTTGAAAAATCAGAAGAAAGTGAAAAAAAATTACTCTGCAGAGGGAATACTTTTGCCCCTGCAAATTAGGGATTTGCTTAAGCACTAAACCATTTAAAACTCCAAACCATCTTTAACACAAAGTAAGATACATTGTGATACTTAATTCTGAACTTTTATACTTCTAGTGTATATTTCTAAAAATAGATATGACATTGAAAAGTTGTATCCTTTCTTTAACCTCAATTTATTTGCTTTTTACTGTATCTGGGAAATCAGTAAAATTTTTAAAAGTAGTCAAGAGTGTCCATTCTGTTTTTCACACTTCTTCTCTTTGCTATTATTTTGCTCTTTGTCTCATCTGCATAAAGCAGTCCAAAATATCTCTCTACAGCTGTATTATCTACCTATTTTCATCAGTCCTATCTCTGGACTTCATTATGGACATGTAAGACGTTTTGCCAAATGATTTGTACTAATAGATTAGCTGAAGTAACCCATGGCCACACTAAGCCTCCAGCATTCAAATTTGTACATTAATTGGTGAAAGGCTGAAAGAGTTTTTATCAATACCAGTGTTACATTCTTCTCTTTTCAATAGCTTGCATTTAAAGGCCACAGAATTTTTAATGGGCATTTTACTTATGAAGCAAAAGCTGCATAGCAAGTGGCAGTTTTTGATTACATGATTACTGTGCATAAATAGCCCTGTGCTGCTTAACAAAAAAAGTTGACGCTTGCATGATGTGAAAATCGGAAACTATACATGGAGTGAAAGGTTTCTTTGTATTAAACATATTCAGCAGTGAACTGCTTTTTAACCTCCATGGGATTTAAAAAACTTACAGAAGCTTGAAATAAAATGAGTGCTTCTGAAGTGTCTGTAATATTAGGCTAGAACATAGACTGCACTTACTGCAGTATGGCTTTCAGGACTATTACAACCAATTCATGCTAATAAAATTTTCTACTGTTATTTTTACCTTTTCACTTCCCATTTGTATTTTTAGTAATGCTGAGATCTGTCACAACCCCATATTCTCAGAGCAGAGACTGTATTCTTTGCATAGAGCTGAATACACTTTAAGCACTAATTGTACTTGTAGCATGAAAAAGAAACAGTAATAATAATTATATCTTATAGTTGAATGTGAAAAAGTTTGTGAGCCCAATCCTGTTTCCATTCATGCCAAATTTTAAATGAAACTGAGACGAAGAAAAGTAGATATTACGCCTCTTTGTGAGAATACAGTTGTGACAGCAAGTCCCCAAATATTGTAATTATTACTGATATGGCAAAGGTAATGCCTAAATAGAGCATTTGCTCCTGTGTATCTAATGTCTAAGTAGAGCTTTCCCTAAGGGCAGCATAGCATTGTTGGGCCATACCACATCTCTTTATCTTACCCTTATCAGATACCTTCATTGTTACTGATGGAGTTGCAGTGGAAATAATTTAAGAATAGACTTTTTTAGACTACCCAGCATTGAAGCATCCTTCAGGAGCCAGGTTTTCAAGTTTGTGTACACTAAAATGACAGTGTCTGCAAAATTTGATGGAAGATGGAACAGGAATTGAGAAGAAGAGAATCTTACTTTATTAAAACCTATCTACATCACTAAAACCTCTCACTATAAAAAGTACTGTGAATCTAGTAATTAAAATTATATATCAAAACCAAAACAAAGATTGGGTGATCTAGTAGAACAAGAGTGGACTACTACTATAAAGATTACATGCATGTAATCATCAAGTTTGATGATGTAATCATCAAGTTTTCTTGACTGAAACTCACAGTCACATACTTCTAAATATGTTAACTGGTGTTTGTATACAGTAAGTATTTATGCACTTCAAATATTGAAACTTGTAATTTTTCCCCAACTGCACTCTTCAGTAATCCATTGAGAACTCTTCATTCTCCATTCAGTAGAAACAAGGTTTACAATTATATATAAAATTACACCTATTCAAATGAGTGCTAATAAATGTAAACTTACTGGGACTTTAGGACTCTAAAATTCTAGTTAGAAGAATTTGTTCTTTTGATTTTATCTTAAACACTTGTCTAATGGCATGTCTCACACACACTGCATATATGTATGCAAGACATCGAACAGAGGTGTTTTGTAAGTATACAGCACTTTGTAGTAATGGATTATACAGTAGACCAAATTTCTAAATCTCTGAATAAACAGAGATTGTTAGAAAATTATCTTTGAACAAGCACAGAGAAATGGCAACTACTTAGCAGCAAATGTATTCACTTTTTAAATAGCTCTGTGCTGATACAATGTATTACATATCCGAAGAAAAAGGCTAAAACCAAGATTACAACTAGCCTACAGTATTTTATAAAGACAGGCAGCAGAAGGAGGAGTACTTCAACAACCTAAATTATTATGCTGTTGAAAAAAGGTAGTTACTTGAACTTACGTATCCAAGTGATTAATAAAATCCCTGACTTTAGCTTTTTTGGTTCCTAACACTTCGAACAACTGTTCTAAATCCCTTCATTTTTAAATTTAAATCTCCTTTCCCTCTACTGTTTCCCCTCAAATATCATCCTTGCCAAATTCAGAATCCAAACCCCCCTGATTAAAGGACAAAAAGGTGTATGCATTCCTCAGCATGCATGTAAGGAAGCCAACAAAACGTGAGGAAATGAGAAATGAATGTGCTGCTGGTCATAAATGAAAACAATAGTAGCTAAGCAACATGAGGCGATATGTGAATTTTTGTGAAAGACTTCTTTTTATCAGTGGGATTTTTTTGTTAATTCTTTAAAAAATTAATGCCATTTTAAATATTTTTAAAAATAAAAGGCTATAAAATATTTTAATCTATATAAATTATATATATTTATAGTAAAAAAAATAAAATTCTAGCCATTGTCATTAGCTGGCACTGTTATTAGCTTCTTGGCCATAGGACTAGGTACAAGACACTACACGCTAGCATTTCTGGTTATTCCAGAACAGACACTGTTGCTCCTTGCAAAACAAACAGAAGGTAAAGACTTTATGCTTTTCAGGCTGAGGAAAAGCTCAGGCAAAGGCCCTGTGCAGGTAAGTTGTATAGTCATACAAAGGAATGGGAATTTCTGGCAGTCACACAGCACCTTTGTAAAAATTGCACAATCAAATCGGAGAGTGATCTATTGAACTACCCTTAATAACTCCAATGATTATTAGATCTGTGTAGGTGTTGAGCACACCTGCTAAGGTACCTACTTGGCAAGGCAGAACACCTTACAAAAGTAATGCCAATTACTTGAACAGCAACCAGCAAATTGTGGCCTCACTTCACTGTCACTGAAAACTTTTGTCCTCTGCTTGCTGATCAGTAGGATTTGTGTTCTTGTCAGGAACGAAAAAAAAGAGGAAACACCATAAGGAGCAGGAAAAAGGAACATTTAGGCTGAGAAACTGGAACAGAGCATGCTCTTATCACAGGAGCTGGACTTTATCTTAGTCAAACCAGCAAGTTTAAGGCGTCTTTTTAATTTAAGATAGTTGTCCAGTTCATTAAATGTGTGTATCTGTATAAAACAAGAACAAATGAATGCAAGTGATGAATGTAAATATTCTGGATGTGAGGTTTCAGTTGAGTATTTTTTCTAGAAAAAGCCAAGAAGAGTCACAGAAACTGAGATAAAAAAACCATAGAACTTCTTTGAAGAAGCTCATACCTCAAGAGCAATTTTCACCCCTTGACACTTCAACATGCTTTCAAGAGAGGTAGAGCCACTGCAGCTGTTCAGGATGACAGTCCTGGCTTCTCTTAAATAGTACACGTAGAACAATTACAACCTGGAGAGGAAACAATCTTGCTTGTCTTTCAGACCCCAGTTACAGCTTTGATCCTCTTCAGAGTCCTCACTAGCATTAGCTGAAAGTTAGAGGATGTTCAAATAGAACAAACAAAAGGTTAAGAAACATTAGCACACAACAGATAATAAATATGATGCTTTGGAAATTCATACTTTGCACAAGCTTGAACACTGTGTCATTCTGATCCTTCCAATTTCAGAAAGGTTATAGCTGAAAAATGTCAGAGGTGCTAACAAAGATTGCCAAAGAATAACTGAGCACAACTAAGTGGTTGGGGAGTATCCAGAATACACAAGGCTGCCAATGTCAGTAAGACAGAGGTCCATAAAGTGAGTAGTCTGGACACCGTGAGTGGCCACAGCCTGTCTCAGCGTGATCACAAAGAGTTAAAAAATTAAATTAACAAGGACACGTTTTAAAGAAAACGTGTTTCTTCACAAAATATACAACTGGGCCAGAAATATCTTAGAAAACTTACAAAGTGCCTTATGCATGCCAAAACTTTTCGTGGTTTGAAAGGGCAACCAGGTCCACTGGAAACAGTAACTAGCTGCATAGACTCCATCCTCTCCTCAAGAAGTCCCTGCAAGACCAATTGGAGATGGGAAACTACTCTGTACTGTAAGCTGACAGCAACACTACGCTGCCTTTACCCCCACACTTTGGCCAGCCACCTGCTGCTGGGGTACTTTCCCCTCCCAGCGCTGTCTCCCGAGCCACGGCCCCGCAGGGACAACAGCCCAGAGCCTGCTGTAAGTGGTCCCCGTTTTGAATTCAGTCGCGGGCTGCCGAGAGAGCTGCACCGAGCATGGCCACGGGACGGCGCGGCACCCCAGGGCGGGCTGCGGGCACGGACCCGTGCCAGGGCGGCGGGACGGGAGCGCACCCGCACCCTCAGCCTCAGCCTCAGCCTCAGCCTCAGCCTCAGCCTCAGCCTCAGCCTCAGCCTCAGCCTCAGCCCCAGCCGAGGCCCCGCCCGCGGCCGAGGCCCCTCCGCCGGCAGGGCCGCGCCCCGGGGCGGTGCTGGCGCGGCGCGGGCCCAAT
>VZTE01003919.1:278857-358345 GCA_013397775.1 Eulacestoma nigropectus
CGGGGGCCCTGCCCGGGTGAGCGGCCGGGCTGCCGCTGAGGGTGGGCGCCGCCGGGCGAGCGCCTCGTGTTCCGTGCCGTTTCTTCCTTCCTTCCGTCTCTTCCTGGGTGTTTTCCGTCCCGGGCGCCCGAGGCTTTATCTGCTTCTTCCGGGGGGAGCCGCCGGCCCAGGCGCCTCCCCAGTGGCCCTTTCGCAAGTGAGGAGGCCGCCGCGGCCCCTCGCTCCCCGCTCTGCCCCTCCCCAGCCGGGCTTGAAATATCCCCGAGGCATTTGGGCCTGGGCTTGTTTTTAATCGAGATTATTAGCCTCTAATCGAGGCTGCTCGTGTATCTCCTTCAGGTTTTCTGGGTTATTTTTCCATAGGCGGGTCATGTCAGTGCCATCTCTGGATTATGTGCTGTTCGCTGGCATGACCACGGCGTTCTTGTGTTTGTTTGGATGCTTCTCCCCGCCCCAGCTGAAAGCCTGCGTGGGCAAGGCTTGCTGGCTGTGGCTTGTTCCTGCCTGCCCTTCTCTTTCTCCTGGTGCCAGGCTGCTGTGGAAGCTATCACATGCTGGAAGTGGATCAGGGAGCCAAGTGGCTGAATCTTTAACCTTGTGCTAAGCAGCAGTGCCAAACAAGTCCGTATTTAAGGCATTTTGGCTTTTGGCAGCTGTGGTTTTGGCTCATCCTAATGAAATTAAACCTGTGTTTGCTCTAGTTAAGACACTTACTAGATTTTCTTAATGTCAGATTGACTGCATGGGATCATCATATCCCATGCTTTAATTCCCTTCCTCTCCCTGTTGTCTGTAATAATACCTATTTGAAGAGATTATGTCATCTGGTGCTTCCTAATACTAGCTGTATTTTAGGATGCAGAGATGGATTGTAGCCAGTCTTGTCGAGAAAGTAGCATGGTCAAAGCTCTGATAAAGCTGTGTCTGTGAAGGAGTGCCCTGATATCTCATGGTATTGCAGAAATGGTGAATCGTTTGTTCCCATGAGACAAAGGATATTGTCCTAAGGAGAATTGCTGTGTTTGTGGGAGATGTGAGCTGTTAACCCTGCTATCGATTCTGTGATCGTAGAATGGTTTGGGTTGAAGGTTCTTTAAAGATCTATTTTCAATCACCCTGCCATGGGCAGGAACACCTTCCACTAGACCAGGTTGCTCAAAACCCCATCCAGCCTGGCCTTGAACACTTCCAGAAATGGGACATCCATAGCTTCACCAGACAACCTGTTCCACTGTCTCTCCACTCTCATGATAATGAATTTTTTACTGATGTGTAATCTAAAGAATAAGGCAAGATGCCTTGGCTGCTGGAGTGTTGGTCTTAGCTTTCAGAGCTTAAAATTATACCTGACCTGTGAAAACAGGCAAACGAGGGAGAGAGGGTGTCTTTGCTCTCTTGCTTCTGGATTTTCTATCAGTGACATAAGAGGAGTGCCATTTGTAAGCATTTAGGTGTGCAGTAAAAGGTCATCTTACCAGGCAGGTATTTCAGTAAGGGTCATTTACAGTCAAAAACTGGGCTAATTAAAAGGTATCAAATAGCTGAGAGTGGTCTGTTCACACTCCTCTGTGGTAGGGCAAGTGTAGTATTCACGGTTCTAAAATAAAACTGGTTGTTGACTGAAATAAACCTTGATGACTACTTCCTTCACTGTAGGCAGTTGTCTGCAGGTGAAATAACACTCTAGAGACAATCTACATTGTCCTCATTGACATGAAGTATAAACCTAGGTCTAATCCCTCTCTTCCTGTGCTAATGTCTAGAAGGATGGTGTGCCTCATTTGTCTTGAGGCTTCTGCTGCCTTCTTTCATGGCAGAGAAGTCCTCAGTTTATAAAACAGTAAATAGCCCGGAGACCCCTGGTGTGTCTGAATAGTCAGAAGTCTGGAGTGGGATGAGGTCTGCCCTTGTTTTGTTGTTCTGTGCTGTGGTTGGTATCACTAAGGAGAAGAGCTGTCAAAACTTGAGTGGAAATCTTGAGTTGCTTTGTCTTCTGAGGCAACGGGTGTAACAGGACGCTAAGAGAGAAACTGTAGCAGTTTTGGCCATCATAGTGCCTGTGTATGTTCCCCTTGATATGTATTGAATGACCTTGTCCTGGCCTGAAAGGAGCAAGGATGCATAGCTGTGGGGCAAGTTCCTTGTCCAGGGTTTTTCCCTCCACCCATACTTAGTTTTATCTTCTACTTAGTAGAAGATACTACATTTGAGCTGAATGTGAAGTCAAAGACCTAATACTTGGCTCCAACATGACAAGGGCGGGCTACATTCTCTCTAATGTAGGCAGAGAACGTCTTGCTCAGCACTTGGTAGCATCTTCTTCCCTCTGTGAACTGCTGCTTCTTTCTTGCCCGAGTTCAGTTCTAGTTACTGCTGCAGGTGTTTTGACATGTAAGTAGTATCAGAGGCTGAATCACTCAGAACTGTTACTGTTACAGTGCAGCTTTGTTGTTGCACTCCAACTGTAGTTGGACAAAAGTAAGAACAACAAAGAGTTTTGCAGTACCTGTATAAAGTACGTGAGAGAGACTTTGTCACTTTTTCTACTTTTTCCCATAAATATACTAATGCTTCTGACGTCTCTCAGAGTTGAAGCTCAGATACTTGTAATACATTTTAAAGACTAAAATTCCTGAAGACTCAGTGTGATACTAGGAAGTAGATTAGTGTTGGATTCCTAAGCGACCGAGTTCTCACATAAAGATGTGATGAGAGTTTACCTAGGGTTTAAGAGCTTATCTTAAGATATTTACCTAATGGGTTTTTTTTCCCCCTCAAGGCTTGATTTGCTAACAGAAAATTCCTAAACCTTTGTACTTTACTTTTAGAGCTTACCTGTTGCTATTGTTTGCTCTCCGCTTCTGTTCTAGGGTTCCTTGGAAATAACACAGAGTTTGGAAGATGATCCTCTACTGGATGCACCACTCATTTCGTCTCATACATTGCATTCCCAGCTGAGGCCAAGATTTCATGCTATCCCAGCAGTTCTTCTTGCTAATTTCCTGTTGCTAATACATGTAAGTTTAAGAAGCATGATTTCCTGAAGAAAGCTTGCTCTCTTCCGAATCCTTACTGTTCGTGTGACAGAATTCTGATGACATGAAAGTGAGTTGCATACACTGTTCTTCCAAACCCGTGAGGTCCCCTTTGCCAATAAATTTTGGTAGTGTATATGCTCTCAGATACTTGCTGCCTTCTCATTCTGGTTGTTGGCACTGTGACATGTCTTGTTAGGAGGAAGAGCATTTTAGATAGTAGTTCTTCTATGCTGTTGGAAATGTACTTTAAGAATAATATTACTGCCATAGAAGTGCTATACTAGTTATAGAGGGCTGAGATAATTTTGATGCCATGCCTTCTGAGAAAAAACAATTTCAGAGAGAAGAAGGTAACTAAACAAGTAAAGCTGGGCTTACTTAGAGGATGTTGCATGATAGTGGATGGAGAAAAAAATTAATCCAAATGCTACTTCCTGCTTTCACTTCTGGAGGTTAAGATCAAAAAGCACAAATACTGAACAGTGTCTAGGCATTTATGGGGGCTGATAGACAGAATCAGAGAGAGTCCTGCCTAGTAGTGAGTTTGTCCTTGATAAGATGAAGAGGCTTGTTGTTGCTTGTGAGTGTGTGGCAACCAGATATGAAGAAGGACGGCTGAAAAGCTCTGAGCCTAAGATCTGACTCAAATGGCACTTTCATGTCTCTTAGGGACATGGGTTAGCAGTGGACTTGGTGATTTTAAGGGTCTTTTCCAACCTAGATTCTATGATTCTATAGTACCAGTGACACGAGCTATTTTAGAGCTTCATTTATCTCAAACAAAAAATACTGTGCCCAGTGCTCTTGAAAACATGCTTTCTGCCAGGACATTAAAAGCACATACCAATCTCCAAGGTCTCTCTGTGGGCAGCTGCATAAAGTTGTTCAATATGCTTTAGCCTTCTAATTTTAGGAGTAGATGTTTTGTGGGCCTTGTAGTAGTATCAAGAAATGCCCCTCTGGCTGTCAAGTAGACGTAAGAAAGACTTCTGCTGTTCTGCTGAATAGACTACTAAAATTCCCAATGGAAACCATGTATCCCGCTTTATTCCCTTCCCCTACCAGAAAGAACTCTGTGCCATTCCATTATAGAAGGCACTTGAACTCTGCTGTTGGTAATAGAGCAGTGAATATTCTTCTGCCAAGCCTTGGGGCTTTGCTATCTACTGCCATAGCTGGTGTAGCCAAATGTCAGTCACCCAGATCCTAGGAAACTGCTGCCAATTCTCCCTGCCGTCTTTTCCTCTCTCCTGCAAACGGAGAGAACTATGGATAGGTGAAGAGGGAAAGCTTCTGTGGCATCTGTCCACACACATTTTCACAGGTTAAGTGTCTCTGCTATTGCTGAACCTGCTTCAGTGACTAGTTGGTCCTTGGAGCAAAATGGAGAAGAATCTTTTTCTGTTGGCAAAATAGCATTATAATTGCTACCTGGAGTGGCACTGTCTCTCTCACTGAAAAGATGGATGGGGAAAACAAGCTTATTGGATTTCTATCTCCTATGCTTCTGCAAACATGGATTAATCTTGTGGAATGTGGAGAGAGGCCAGGTTAGCTTCTGATGCACAGCCTGCCAAAGGGGTAAATGTCCTGGAGAAGTTGAGCTGTCATAGTATTCTGCAGTAGAGCTGTAATGCACCTCTAAAGCAATTTGTATGTAACTTGAAATGCTTCTTCTCTACCTCCCTGTGCCAAGAAATGGAGTTAGGTAGCAAAACAGCTGCTGTGGTGCAGCTGCCCATTTACATACGGTTCTGGAAAATATGGGTAGGGATATGCTGGAGTGTGGTGGGACTGGGTTTTTGCGTGCCTTTCATTTTGCCAAGCCTTGCTTTTCTGAAGGCTTCCCATCAGGAGACTGGAGAGCAATGTGAAGTGTACAGGCTAGAAATACTTTTTTTATATTAATCCTGTCTTTCCTTAATCTTCCATGTGTGTGCACATACACAAAATTGAACTTAAATATTACTCTTTATAAGAATAACTTTTTGTATGTAAAAGTATGCGGGGGGTGAAACTCCTGTTCTTGACCTGCCCAACAATGCAAGCAAAACATATTTAGTAAATAGCACTCTAAATGCCAGCTTCCTGTTTCCTGTTGTATACACTGCTGTAGTAGTTTAGTAGAGATGCAATGCTAGGTCATTCCTGCTTGCATCACTTTAATATAGTGATTTTCTGTACTGAAGTGCATTCCTAACACCTGGAAGGAGTAGAACTAAATGTGTCACTATTACAAAATGGCAAACCAAACAGCAAACAGATCAAATAAAATAGCTGAATTATTCTTAGCTTTGTAAGAAAAGGAGGTGGTAAAATAACAGATTAAACAAATGATAAACCTTCCTCTTATTTAACTACTTAATCTAGCTACTTAACCCATCTCAAGATAATATGGTATTTGATTTGTATTTGAAGTAATGGTCTTATGGATAATGTGGAGTACACTTCTATTTTGGTTTGGGTTTTTTTCCTTCCACCTTCTATCATATCTGTCCTCTGTAATGTCTCTTTTAGGTATTGACAGTTATGTGAAAATGATTCCCCTTTCTTCCTCCCTCCCCAGTTACCTAACTCTGGTCAGAACCAGAGCAAGCTAAGGGCTCTTTGTCTTAAGAGTAATTAAGTCGTTCTGAAAAGTTAGTTTCTGTGAAGAGTGTTGCTTGTGAAAGTACAAAAATAGGAAATATAAGTTCAAGGGGGTGGAAAGGGGGTGGTGGAATCTTAAATATTCATAGAATTAAGTATGAAAACAAAGACAGCAAATGAAAATTGGGTACTTTCCTCTGTCTTCAGTTCTGATGTGTTGTTTCTGTCAGTTATGACATGCAGAACGTCTGAAACTTTTTTTTAAGTTAAGTGTATTAGAACTTATTTTCAACCTTAAGGCAAATTGATTTTTTAATGTTTTGTCTATAGAAGCTCTCAATTTACTTCAGTGTTGGTGGGAGTTGTTTTTCTTTACAGTTCTGTTTTAAAAATATTTCTGTTCTGTAGAATGAACCAGGATGAGAAAGTATAATATTGTGCTTGTTCACTGAATGAACAAAGTAGAGAAAATATTTTCTGTGACAAAACTCTATAAATATTAAGAAAGCCCTGTGTGTATATATATACCACAGGTAATATGCATGCACAACTTTGCTTTGTAATTGGCCAAAAGATTGCTGATGCTCACTGCTGATGCTGAAAACTTGGGGAGGAGTCTAGAAGACAGGAAAAGTTATGGCATAATGGCAGTAGTCTGAAAGAATAAGTATATATACCATCTGACTATATGTGCAGTCTGACTGACAATCTGTCTGGTCATTCTGATGTAAGTAAAAAGGTAAAATGGAAAAATCTGATGGAAAATATACTAAAGAATTATTACCAATTGGCAAAGATGCCTACCCAGTGTTAATAATTCACTTTAAGTTACTATGATGATTCACTTTTCTAATGTCAACCTGGAGATGATCTTCAATGGCTGTAGTAAGGGCTTGATTTTCACTTAGGAATGTCAATTTAAGGAAACATAGACTGTACCAATAAGATAGCCTGTCCCACAGAGCAGCATTAAGTGTAATTGAATGAGTCTAAAAAGATGTGATTTCTCTTTTATAGGAGCATAAATTAAGTTCTCCTTAAAGCAAAAAGGCATAGTAAGGAGGGTCCAGAAATGAAATAAATTCACTATGAAGACTCGAGGAACAGTGAAATTGATTTAGTAGAAATTCTGGGAAGAGTGACAATTAACATCTCTGTTCTGCTGGAGAATGGTTACCCTCCTGGAAGTCAATCTTACTACTTAGCAATTTCAGTCATCTGTATATTCCCAGAGTGACATGTAGTGTTTGTAGGAAGTGTCTAATGTTTTATATGTTACCTCAACTCTAATAAAATCAATTCAGAAAATAATGCATAATGAATAAACTACATAATCCTGGTTTTGTGTTTTAGGTTTTTTCATATATATAGCTAAATGTTGACTTTAAAGATTTTTCTCTTTTCCTTTCTCTTGCAGGTTGCTTTTGTTGTTCTAGCATTTTTAGCAGCTATGTTTTGTTCTTATCCCAATCCAAACCAAGATAAGTGCCCTGGAAACTACACTCACCCACTTAAAGTGCAGACTGTCATAATAATTGCAAAAGTAGTTCTGTGGGTTCTACATGTCTTTTTTGAACGATATGTCCAGCACCACCACAGCAGAGTCAGAAGAAGAGGTTACTTCTCCATATACCGATCAACAAGGCACCTAAAAAGGCTTCCACTGCTGATACACGCCACAGGTTAAGTGAACTTGGGGTTTTTTTCTGTCTAAAGTTTTAAACTGTGACATGATGAAAGACTGGACAGTTTATATATAATTGTGTATTACATATTATGAACTTTTAAAAACCTGCCTATGAGCACTTATAAATTATATTTTAGTCAGATGAACCTCTGGACGGATCCTTCTGGTCTACCAGATGCAGGTTGTAAGGAATTGTTTGTAGTGCAAAAATGCTCATGAGTGTGAGGTTGAGTAAAACATTTAGTTATTAGCATTTAGTCTTCAGCCGTAAAGTATTCAGTCAGCAAGGTTTGAGTTGGACTGCTAGTGATCTTGATTGCATATTCATTTGTCTGGGTGGATATGTGGTAAGACTGCTAGTCCTTCCAGGAAGTGTGCTGCTCTTCTCTTTCCAAGGTCAGCATTTCACATAGAAACAGATGAATTGCCTGTTGCTTAACTGAATTCAGTGAAAATAACCGATTTTCTGATCTTCATTGGGCTCTGTGTAACCTTCAGCTCTATTTCTGGTTGCCTTTTTCTACTTTGTATGGACAAAAGGTGGCATATAGGAGTGATTTAACTCTGTATTTTTAAGTTACATCACTGGCAAGTTTAGCTGTAAAGTGTTGGTGTAGTTAACTGGTGAAGCTTTTCTACAAATCTGAAATCCTTCTAACTTAAGGGTATTTTCCCCACAAATAGCAGTGGAAAAGGGCAGAGTGATGGCTTTTACAGTATTTTTGCCTCTTATAATCCCACCTCCCTCCTGGAGTAGATTTTTTTTTCACCAGAATTAATAAGTGAAATGGTCCTGTTCTATATAAAAACCTAGCTTTCTTTCCACACAGTCCCTAAAAGAGCTAGTCAGCTTAATAAATGTGCAACACTTCAGGCTCTGGCCACTAGATAGAGCTCTGAAGATGTGGAAGTGTTTGGAGTGCAGTGACAAAAGCAGGCTACAGGAGGCTTAATGATGTGAAAGGCCTATTTCTTCCTGTTGCAGTGTGCTCTGCAATACTTAGCCCTGCTTTCAGTCTTAGACGGAGCCCACTTCTCCCCTACTAGACAAACTCTGGGCATTTGTGAATGTTCAGGTGCAATCAAGTGTGTGCTGTAGAATTTTGATCATCTGTTGTTCAGAATGTAGTTCTTCCATTACTGCAAGCTTCCTGCCATGGTAATGACTGCTGATACCACTTCCTTCACTTGACTGGCACAGTAGGAAAGAGTACTGCACAGTTCCTTAGCTACATTAATGGTCTTTATAAGTTTAGTTCTTTATCCAGACACTGGTTATAACATTTTTACAGGAATGAAGAGAACACTTCACACTTGGTATCAGAAAAGAGGGTGTGTAAAGAATTAAAAATGCTTTTTAGGTCTGCAACTCAGTATTTTTTCTCCTTGACTAATTGTACTCATTTCAAGTAAACTTTCAGTAATGTTCAAGTATGAAGATAATAGCTGGGCAAGTGGAAGCCTATGCAAGTAGGCTTTGAAAGGAAGGTGTTTAGGTTTTTTTCTCTTTTAGCCTCATTTAAATATATTTTAGATCCACTACTTGCAGGAATATACTCCCTCATTTTCAACTGCTTGATGTGATCTCTTAGGAATTGAAAGAATGGGTAAGATGAACAAAGCCAGAAACTGTTTAGCCCATGTACCTATTTTAGGTATTTCTGGTGTGTTTCTTCCACTCTCGTTTTTTAAGTCAGAGGAATCTATAGAAAACTCATAATTGTCTACCATTGAAGTCATATGCTACCAGCAGGCATAAGCTGGCATGTTAAGGAAATTAGCTGAAGGGGCAAGTATGGTATAAAATGGAAAAGCATTACTGAAATGTTGCAGCCCAATGCAGATACTGGGGATGAGAAAGTATTAATTTATTTTCAATAGCTAATAAAATTAATAAAACTGTAAAATATAACATTTGTTTTCTAGGTAATACAGCCCTGCTCTTGATTCTGTCAGTGCAGCATTCCTTTCCTGATCACAGTAAGGTGTACCTGTATCTTATCCTGGGAGTCCTGAGCCTGGAGATGATTAGTTCCCTGACATGCTTAGTGATTTACACAGGTGAGAGAGGCAAGCTTTGCCTTCTTGTGTGAGATTCATTATAGCTGGTACACAACTGTTTTGTTTGCCCTCACAGGAGTTCACTTGGGGTACCCCAAGGCATTTAACTGCCATTATAAATACAAAACGATTCTGTGCTTGTAGAAGGAGAACTAAGGCAAATCCAAAACAAATTGGGAAAGGTTGTCAGGCTTGATTTGGTTCCAAGGGGTGCTAAATGAAAGCTCCATGTTATCTCAAAGCTGTTAATCCAGTGAAGTGGCAATAAATGCCTAATTGTTTCAAAAAGTGTGCTGTGAACAGGTTTGTCTGTTTATCAGTGTTTCTCAAATGCATGCACCACAAGCTGTGAAGCAGTAAGAGCTGGCTGGCTTAGTCAGAGCTGCCTCTGGGATTTACATGTGGGGTTTGCATACCTGATCGTGTGATTGTGCCTTATCCAGCCTCTTCCTCTTTCCCTGGTCCCACCCCAAAGGCTTCGGTTTCTCTTTGACACTAAAATGGAAGATTCCTTCTAATGAGTATTTAAAAGAAGCATGCGTTTTGGAAGCTGTGATTATATCAAAACAAGATACTGCTTTATAAAACTGTGAGGCTTTGCTTTGTGCTATCACTGTCGGTTTGTAAGGTTATCTGCTTTAGGTTTGGTGTAACTTATGAAGACTTGATAAAACACTTGCCTTTAAACTTTGCAAAACTGTCTAAAATGTCGATAAATAAATGCTTAAAAGAAAGCTTTGGTAATGCAATGGCACACAGAGAAATACTGCCAAGTAGCTTGTTCATCTAGGAAATAAAATCTTTTCTTGACTCTCCTGCAACAGCATCAAAAATGCACCAAGAAATAAGGTCTCAGCCCTAAACTATGTCCTTGTCTTACAAGTGTGCATAAGTCTGAATGCTGCAGGTTTGTCAGGCTTTCCCCTGAATGGCCCAGCGTGGCTCAAGTAGACTGACTGTCCTCTGGAAGAATAAAGGCAGTGATGAGGGAATGCAATCATGGCAGTTCTAGAAAACTATTCTAAGAATGCTGGAGATCATCCCTTCTTTGCATACGCATACTTACTTTCCTGGGAAATGCGGGAAATAAGAGATAAATTGTAAAACTTTAATAGAATGTCAGGAATTCCAGAGAAATGCTATTTCTAGCCCTGAGGCCTGCTGGAGCTCAAAGAGCTACATTGTGTGTCTCTTACCTTGACCAAAAAGGATAAGTGCAAGAAAGATGACCTTCATAGTAGTAAGGTCTGAGCCTGTACTTCTGTAAGAACTCTTGCACTCTATTTCTGCTTATTTGTCACCAAAAGTGTATTGTTTCCTGACTTGTACTGTGCCAATTCCTGTGACCTTCAAATTCATTAGCCAGTGTATACAAGGAAGTTGTGGGGTGCAGTATTGTGCTTGCCAGCTAAAAGAGGCTTGAAGAAGGGTCCAGTGAATCCTGGAACTAAGGGGAAGAGTTGCATTGCTAGGAAAGGAGTAGGGCGATGCCTTTTAGCAACAGCTACCTTATCTCCTGAGCAGCCCCAAATCAATGTAAAATTCAGTCTCTAAAGCTTGGTGTACAAAACAAGGTTAAATTTTCATGTGACTTGACACCTGCTGCAAGACGAGGAAGACCTCCAGTTCACCCTAGGTTGCTTTTTCCAGTGGGTGGTGTAATTTGTTTTCTTGTTTTCCGTCCCAATGCTTGTTGAGGTAAGCTGAGAGACTGCTGGCAGGTCTCTCTTGTCTGTAGTGGTGCGTTTTAAAGTTTTTCAACATTTTATTATCAAATTAAGTCTGTACTGAGGCAAAGCAAATGTGTTTGGCTAATTTTGAAAATACCCTGAGAATGTGTAGTAGTAATGACATTCAGATGGATTTTTTCTCTCAGAGCAGAGTATGCAACTGGATGGAAGCATGAAGCTTCTTTAATGGGATAGTTTTAAGGGCAGCTCTCTGCTGAGATTTAGAGTTCCCCTCTTCAAGGCAAGCACTTAGCAGATACTGCTAAGATGGTATCAGCAGAGCAACAATGGGGAGACAGGTAAATTTACACTAAAAACTACTAACCCACCCTTTTTTTGTATTAGCATGTTACTCCTAAATTTTGGAGAGAAGACAGCACCAATTCACACATTGTTTCTGCGCAGTGAAATAGCTATTTAACTATTAGAACGAGACCTAAATGCTTATCTGTAGAAGGTTCATGTACCTGACTTACTTTCTGTTAAATAATTCTGTCTCACAAATCAGGAATACCTGATGATAATTCTTGATACTTCCTCTTGCTTGTTGGAGCTGTTTATGAATTGTATGATAGTCAGTGTCCTGTGAAGGACTACTGCCTTCCTTAAAATTATCTTCATGCAGCAGTGTGTGTATATAGCTGTAGGATGCAGAGGCAGAGATTCAGAAGTCTACAAGGAATTGCTGTGGTTGACCTATAATAGGCTTGACATATATAAATCGTTCAAGTGAGGTAAAAGTGCATGGAATGAAGTATGATACAGACAGCTCTAAATGTCAGCTTACTATTCTAAGTTTTTTACTGCTAGTATAAGGAGTAAAGCTTTAAAAGACTTACTAAATATATGTATTTAATTACTTTCTCACATTCTTCTAATATCACTTGAATAAAAGACCAACATTCCCACAAACAACACATGTTGAGAATTCCACATCCATTCCTTTGTGGTTTTATTTGTAGAGAAATACCATCATAGAAATAACTAACCTTTGAGCCTAACTTGTAGTTAACCTCTGGAGGGTCTTAGCATTGTTTTAGCAGGGTGGCCTGTAATAAACCCCATCAAAGTACTGACTTGTAAGGACACTCCTCTGCTGTGGTAGTGTGGATTTCTCACAGAGCTGGACTGTGATATTTTTTGTGGCATTAGATGTATTGTTTCACAAGCAGCCCTAACTGCAGAGTCCTGAATGCATACTCTGGATATTTTGATGTTTTCTCTGAATCAGGATCTGACATTGAATGGCTTTAAATATTTTCAGCTTCCTTTTCGAAATAATGCAGAGGGTGCCTACAACTTTTCCCACCCATCCCCATTCTACATCTGTTAAATTTAGCCTTAAACTTTATTCACAGGTGCCCAGGAATGATTTATGGGTTTGATAGCCAAGACTGCTAGGTTCACAATGGCTTTCTGTAGCAAGTCTGCCCTAGTCTGAGCAGGCAAACAAGCTGCTGCTTCATTGCAACTAGTCTAGTTAAACTAGTATTTATTGAAGAGCTTAAGCTGAACCAGCTACCAGTACAACACTTCTTATGCTTTTTTTATGGCATGTTGCTGAGTTTATGGCCTGAATTTGGAGACTGAATCTTGGTACCCTTTAAAAGGCAACTAAGGTTTCACCTTCTCTTAGGTGGCAGATTAAACTTTGCAGATGTTAAAAGCAGCATGTTTAAGCTTCCCTATTCAGGTTTTCTAAGCAGTAGGACTGAGGGGAATAAAAGAAGCAAACCAATGAATAAATCAACTTGCCAAACTATCACTGACTTATAATCAAAGCAATTCCAGAAATTAGTAGAAATAGATTCTGCATTTGCTTCCCCTCTTTCCCATTCCTCAGATTCCTTTATTGTCTTTCCATCTCCCATTCTAAGGTAATCCTAGGATCATCTGTTACAGATTTTTGTAAGTTAGACTTTGGTGTGCAAGCTTTATTTTTTTTAACTTCCCAACTAATTTATAAAGCTTTCTTGCAGTGAAAATAAGCAACTTCAATCGTGCCAAGCCGAGACCTGACATAATTGAAGAAGAAAAGATGTATGCCTACCCTAGTCACATCACCTCAGAAGTTGGATTCAGGTAAGAATTCTGTATTCATTTTGTGGCATGTTCAGCCATGGTATATAGGTAACAGTAATGTAATTGCATGATTTCCTGTAGACTTCCATGTAATAGTAAACCTGTCAGCTAAACCAGAGGTGGGAATAACAGTTCTGAAGGAAACTCTATGCATAAGCCTCCCATTTTAGATGCAAAGATGAGATGCAGCAGTCTTGTGCTTTCTACATAGTAAATGACGATTTACTATGATACAGAAATCCTCAAACATAAGGATGGAGATGATATGACCATTTGTGCCTGGTTATGTGAATCTTTAATATAAATAACTGTGCTTAATCTGGTTTAGTTAATTTTATGGGGTTTGAGGAAAGATACTGTTGTCTTAGACTGTTACTTAAAGTAGGCCTACAGAAGCTTATCTGTTTCAGTCAGTTTTTTCAGTGAAGGAAATATATTGTGGAAAGTTGCTGGCAAAGAAGAAACCTTTGTAGCTCAGTTCTGTGCCAGCAGTTGGACATGAGATTCTAGCAGTGGATTTTGAATGCATTTTCAGTTTGGGAAGGAACTTTCGAGGTGCAGAGGGCACTTACGGGGTAAGGAAGGTCTCAGTAGGACATAGAAGCTGTCCAATAGTAACTGAAACTGTCCCAGGCACCGAGACTTACTTTTGTTTGTTCTTTGTGTATCTTGCAACTGCTCAAACATTTTCCAGTCGCTGAAATGAGTCTGGTATGACTTAACAAAAACTAGTAATTGAAAGTAACATGAATTTCTGTATAAGAATTTAATTAGAGATTTTCTGATATACTATGACTTGCTTCTATATGTGCTGCCTTCATGAAGGTTGACTAATGAGAGATGACTAATACTTTGGGACTTCCCCTGGTGTCACAAATGCAGCGTGCAAATGCTTTTATGGAACTTGCAAGTAGATGTCCAGGATACAGGAAGGATTTAGAGCTGTCTTGAATTTTGATAACATGTCTGACTTCCATTTTGATATAAAAACCATCGTGATTGCATGGTGGACCTCATTTCTTTCTCATTCATCTTCTCCCCTGAGAAATTCTCAAATGCCTAGGGAATGTGTCTGCAACAATGACCAGCTGAGGAAAATACTCTGCTTATTTTTGATTAGAGAGTGCAAACTTCCTGTGAGAACTGATTGCAAAACCATTATTTTAATTTAGCTCTATACAACTCTGACTCTTTTTCCCTTGAGAGTTAACGTCTATTGAAAAGTGAATCCTGTCAGCCCTTCAGCTGACCTTGTTACAAGAATGTTTTTTGAGTATCATGACCTCTGCAACCTACGCTACTGATCAGGAGCCTTAAGTTGGTAGTGCACATTACTGGTTAAGGTTGCAAGTTTGCTGTTTACAAAACTTGTGTTCTTTACTTTTCCTGGTTTAGCTACAGTAGGCTTTTAATTGGACCTAAGCTTTTTTCCACTCAGGATCCTTCTCAGCACTTTCCAAAAACTATGAAACGGGCAGTGTTCCGCCACAAAATGCTGTAAGGCTGAAGAACAATTTTGTCGGCTCTAAGATGCTCACAAGTGTACTAAGAGGGCAGATTCCCAAGTCAGCTGAGAAGAAATAATATGTAAGGAAAGAGTAGACTACACTGAGGCATTGGTACTTCATCTTGCTGTATCTTAAAAATTCCTAATTAGATTTGTCAAAATTCTGTGCTTTTACAGACTTTTTTTCTCAATTAACTGGGCTTTATTTAAATGTTGCAGTGTTACTATCAGAGTTAAAATGAGGGATATCTGAAAGCTGGATGTATTTTAAGGGGGAGGGTAGTTGTACACGAGGTTGTAGATCTGAAAGAGCACAACTTTTTGGTACTGATGCTGTCATGATATGTGACAGATATTGCTGTATACAGTGGCATATAATATATGCTACTCCAGGTTAATCAAGAGATTTGTCTTAAACATCTTACGATCTCCCACAGCTGAACAACAGTACTACGCCTGCTCAAAACAAGCTTCCTAATGTGTGTGGGAAAGGTTCCATGGCTTTTGCTACAGTTCTAGCATGTTGTCAGTCTTGGTTTGTTAAACAGTAAGATCCTCACTCTGTAACTGTCTAGCAGCAAATATGTAACTCAGTTGTGTATACATGGCATGAAGTTCAGCCAGACTTTTTCCTCCTGCCTTCTCATGCAAAATAGAGTTAAATATAAAGGTGTTGTAGATTGCCTCTTACCTCAAAAATTAGTTGATCCCAGCAAAAGGGAAATTAAAGGAAACAACTGTTTAATTATGTGTTAATTAGCTCTGACATTTCGCATATTAGAAGACTGCTGTCACTTACTGAAACCCATATTTACTTTTGTTACTTCAAGGGAAAATTCCAGTTTAGAAGAGATAGTTGAAAAGCAAGGAGATGTAATAGAGTATCTTCAGCGACACAATGCACTGCTCAGCAAGAGACTGTTGGCATTAACATCTCAGCAAATCAAAACTTAACAGCATTTGAAAAACTGCTGCTGGAGCTCTGGAGGGGAACATGAAGTGATGTAATATCCAGACTGATTTGTACAGATGTGACTCTTCTTCAGTCATCTTTCATGTTTTGAAATAGAAGTTAAGCTGGAAGGATAAGCTCTGCATACACTATAAACCTATTACAACTGGACACTCTGGCTCTCTTCAGATCATCAGTTCTGGAAAAAAGTTCTGCAGCTTTAAGGATTTTTAATTCCTCATAAGTTAAATTTGGACCTGAGTTAATGGTTTAACTTTGCCCAGTTGTTGCTGTTATTTTGTACTGCTGTGTAACCTTTAAGCTTCAGACTACCAAAGTATTTTGTATTTCTGGAATACAAATTTGTTGTCTAGAAAAATCTGACTTGCTAAGGGATGTATTTGCAGTTTCTATTGCTGAAGCTGAGATTAGATGTGTTCTGTCACTGATTCCCTTTACTTCCAGGGATGGAGGTGGTGTACTTCAGTCATATGATCCAGATACTTGTTTTCCTTGTGTCTCCTTTTCTCCTTTGTCAAGAAAGTGGGGAAATTTGGCATCCAACTTAGGATTATAAAAAAGTTGTGGGTGCCCTAAAACTGCAAATCTCACATATAACTTTGTGGTACAAAACCATGCCATGATAAGCAATTGTTCTGAGTTCTGGCTTTAAGACTCTGAGAGGGATCCTCAGGGCTGATGACTATCCCATTACTAGGAGTTTGTGTTAGTGACAAGATTCCTACTCTGCCAACTGAACTAACAGCACAAAAATACTTGACCGTAAGCTTTTCCATTGATCTAGTAACTAACTTGGGTTGAATGCTTTTAAAGATGCTGTCAAAAATGCCTGTTACGTACTTGCTCTTTACTTTGGCTCCTCAAAAAAGTCAGCATCTTAATACTAAAGTTGAAATGGTGTATGTGGGGAAGTGGAAAACAGCAGAAGACAGAAAGGTTTTTTAGAAGTTGAAGAAACAAGAATTCTTGGTTTTAATTTATGATGAATTAAGGCTGGTGAAAGAAACATTTTGTTCTGGGTACTGTTTTGTCTAGCAGTGTAGACAAAGAATTATTTTGAACGCCAATACCTCTGTGGGGATAGGGTAATCACTAATCAAAACTGGGAAGAAGACTCTCAAGAGGAGTGGTCTTGTAGTTGAATATAACAAAGGAAAATTATTCATCCATCCTACTTTGGTGTTAGGGCACAACTTTAAAAGTAACTAGACTGTTTATTGTGCAACAAATATGGGGGTTGTCTCATTCAAAGGAAAACAATAAATATTGGAGGTTTTGCTGCTATCCAACACTAGACTGTTCTCCTTAACTGTTGTTTTTTGAAAATGCAGCCAGAATTTTATAGTATACATGTAAGGAATAAAGTTATTTGTTTTTAGAACTCAGGTTTTGATGTGATTGTGTATGTCAATTTATATAATTTCTATGAAAAGCAGTAAAATGTGACTGTGAAGTTCATGCACAATAAATGCAACCAAGGAAGAGTGTGGATTCTGTTATTTCTAAGCTCACATACATCTGGTTCCAAGAGGCAATCTGTGCAGATTTTTCTGTTATGCTGAAGTTCTCACAGCAGTGTTGGCACTTGAAACTAGCAAAAAACTAGCCAAACAAGAATAGCTGTGCACTTGTTTTTTGAAGCTTTAAGTTTAGTTTTATTCCCCTTTTTGGGTAATGTTTTTTTCCATCATGCTTCAGACTTCCCCTGCTACTTGTGTTTCTTTCCAACATAGAGAAGTAGGCTGCATAGTGTAGCAGAACAGCTTTCTCTTGTTTTGAGGGCATTGCTCAAGCCTTCCTCCTCTCCTCTCCTCTGACTGCTCAAGGTAAGCCTTGGATTAACCACTAGTGTTGCTTTCTGTGGAACATGGTAGCTGGAAAGAAAAGCAAGTGTGGCTTGCTGTGTGCAAACATGTACATGTTTTGCCCTTTAAATATTACCTTTGCAAAGTACACAAGTGATAACTTATAACAACCCTCCACCCCTTGCCCCAGTTTTATATCTTTACCATACTCCCACCTCTATCTTGTTTTCTTAGTATCTTTAAGCTTTTTCTTTGGGCAGGGTGGAGGCTTTTCACACGTGTATGGGCTCCAAGCAGAGGCTGGTAATCTTTACTCCTCACTCTTAACACTTGAACCTCTGGCCATGGCAAAGCTACAGACAATTGTCAAGTAGGAGCTGCTGGTGTGTGTGGCCACCCCAAGGCCCTTGTCTGCACCAGCTGGGCCAAGGCTGGCCTTGGCCCTGTTTAGAGGCAGAAATACTCCCCAGCCCCCTGGGTTCCCCTGTGCTGCCTGCCCCAGTGCATGGCATGGTGTTACTGGGGGCCTGGGCACCTGCCTCCTCCTGGCCACCACCCTGCTCGTGACTGAGCTCAGTGGTCTGCAGGAGGTGACTGCTCAGGGAGGCTGTGTGCAATCAGCTGCTTGAAATGCCACGTGGAAGGGGTGAATGGCTGCTGCTGTGCAAGGAAGATGAAGCTCAGCTGTGACCTTGCTGTGTCTGACATGCCACAGTGCTAAACTGAACAATGAGTCTTAATTGCTCTGGTTCTGCTGCATCCTGCTTATCAGACACCTCTGTTGCTGCTGCAAGGTTGGGTGCTGGGGTGGCCAGTGCCGTCCATCCCCAGTGTTGCAGCCTGACTGCCTGTCCCTGCAGTGTCAGCACCTGCTCATGGGCTGGACTGTGCTGCCTGAAGTAAAAGCCATAGCGTGGATTCACGCAGTAAGCACTGGAGCATTGGGTCCAAGTTTCAGGCGGGAAAAAGCACTGCTTTGTGAGCACAGGGGTTTGCACATGCTCTGCTGCAAAGCAGTGCTTTGCTAACCACCAACACAGCCCTGCTCGGGTGAGGTGTGGCAAACCTGTGACTGAACAGCTGAAATGATGCTCTTTATGTAACTACAGCTGCTGAAATGAATCGATAGTTGAAGGTTTTGGTAAGATCTACTGGATTGCAGCTAGGGCAGCAAGAAGATAACGGAGATGAAGGAATGTTTCCTAATACGTGTTACAACTGTACCTTAAAATAAAAATTAACAGAATACATAATTTTATTTTATCCTCTTTTTTATTATTCAGTGCTACCCCAGTAGCTTTTTATTTCTGTAGTAAAACAATATATATGTTTTTTAGGTCTGAGAAAAGAAGTATTTCATACCACCTAAGGAATATATTTGGAGTTGCTTGAAAAATGAGAGGTTTTAATAATTTTTAGATGAAATGCTGAGCTGTGTTAAATATTCTGTACACGTGAAAGAAAATAAGCGATGATCTCTTGTGAATGTACATATTACATGAGGGAAAACTCTCAGCCAGTATTTCTGATTCGTATTTCTGAATTGCTCATAATAGATATTTTATATAAACACTTCACTATTTCACTTCGTGAGGGAAATCACTGATTGTAAAAGATTTTAACAGGATCTTCCTGTTAAAAGGAACCTTAAGAACCTTAAGGTTCTACACTAACGTGCAGTTAAGCAGGCTTGCTCTACTGGCAGTTGTTCTTAATCTAAAAAACAAGGTTGCAGCAAGGACCAAAGAGACTTGGGCAGACAACAGTCCTAACAGGTAACTGGAGACATGGAAAAGCATCTTCAGTCTTATTGGAATGAGTTAGGCTTTCAGGCATTCATTCTCACTAAAGGACGTGTTTGCTCTTTGTGCTGTTGGACTGTTTCCCACTTTGCACAAATATTTTGCAGCTGATCACTAGCAAGAGAAAGGCCACTAGAGTAGTGAGAGATTAGTAGGCTAATTGTAGTTGTCTGATGATAGTCAAACATTTGAAACTTATTTGCCATACTAATGTTTCTCCTGATTGATGTCAATATCAATCTTATGTGACCCTTAGCAAAATTTGGCTTTGTGTAGACACGGAGATATTTATAGCATATGTATGTGGTGTAAAGGAAATATTTCCAGTCTTTATTCTCCTATAATTTCCTTTTTTTCCATACTGGAAAGGGAAGAGGTGAATTGTTTATTATCCTTTGGGAATATGCTAAACTACTGTTTCTCACCAAAGCCTTGCATTTACCTCCATTTCCTGCTGACCTGCTGTTACTGGACTTAATGAAATGTACTTTCAAATTAAATTTTCATCTTTCCCATATTACAACTATGTACAAGACAAGGAGTTAATTCAAAGTTCTAGAAACCCATGTTTTGCCTTTCAGAATTTGAGGTCTTAATCTATCTTGGGATCAAGTCTTGTTAGATTGCATCCATGCAAACATCAGTTCTGACTTGGAGTAGACAGCAATTTATACTTGTGCGAGCTTCCTTTAAGTGTACACTCTCACATGCACAGGGAGAGCTCAGTCAGCTTGGCATTTGTAGCACTGTGTCCAAATGCTTCATGTTTATAGATGTGATCACTCTGTTATCATGCAAAGCTGTTCCTACCACGAGCCTTATGTTATGCATGGCAAATGAAAACAGATAGTTTCAACAAAGTCAAATGCAAATCTGACTTTAATCAGAATTTTGCAATTTTAGACAGACAGAAAATGTCAGGAAATTTTTTCCATGATTAACTATCATTTCTTTGTGTCAGAAATTAAGTAAAAAGATTTTACACACTGATTCTATACGAATCCACAGGGAAAACAGGCAAGTTCCCTATTTTCTTTAGACGCATTGCCTTCGACAGCTGAAGAATACAGACTTTGAGGAGTGTACAAAGTTTATTTCAAATGAGATATTATCTGTAATGCATACTATCTTTTTACAAAATATACAATCAACCAGCTAGCTGATAAACATATCTATCAAAGTTCACAATCAATGCCTTTTTCAAAGCAGATTTTATAGTATCAGCATGCCTTTAAAGAACAGATATTTAGAATAATTTTGTAGACTGACAACGGGCCTCCTAGGTTGCTGCTTTTTTTTTACTTCTGTGAAGGAACATGCATATATAGCTTTCTGATAGATACATTATGTTTTTCTTACAAAGTTATCAAAGTTAATTGAATAATTATGGTTATATAAAATATCCAGTGCCACAATAGATCCATATACCCATTCATAAGATATAACCGTTAAATAACTACTCTTCACTTTTCTTGGTTTCCCACACTCTTTACCTGTACTTCTAAACAGAGACAGCCAAGGATACATATCAAAGCCAAGTTAAATAAATAATTAAAAATATATATATATAAGTGGTAGAATGCCTCTTTGGAAAACTGCTTTTTTTTTTTCAAGACTCTAAAGGTTTATCTGCAGGATTGTTTGTTGGTTCAGGTACGTTTGACAATCTTTTTATTAGGGTTTTACACAACTCCAGAACCGGGTCTGATGTTATACTTAAATTTTTTTTCATGTAGAGAAATTTGTAACTCCTGTTAAACCCTGCCGGTATTAATTTGAGTAAGGTTTCAAGTTCTTAAGATTTAAGGGGTTACATATAGACACTGATCAGAAAGTTTCAGCTATCCAGTTTCTCTGATTGCTGTTCTTTCATTTATTAGAAACTATATGTTGTAAGAAAAAAAATTGTAATACTGGATTTAAACCACGACACTTCTGATCTTTGATCATCTTTATATATTTTATAAAAAATGTTGACATTTCAAGTCTAGTGCAATGACTTAAAAATCTGGGTATGTTTTATTTTCAGGTTTGTTTAGGTGTGCAAATGCAAGGGCTACCACGTTTTCCTTTATATGTAGGTATGTAATTTCTGCTGATATAAAAGGCAGATGTGAAGCATGTATTTTTAAGAACAAAACTCAGACTAAAGGCTCAATATATTCTTGACCTCCAGTGCTGAAAAGAACGGCCTGTTTTCTGTTTGAAGTCCTCATTCATTGTAGTGCCATGTTCAAATACCCCATTCATTTAAATTACAGGAATAGAGTGCTACACAACACTCAGGCTGACCAAACAAAGGATTCTTTTCAATGGTCTATTTTTATGCTCTATTTATAATACTGTAGCAGGTATTTTAGGAAAACTACTATTAAGTAAATAGCTCTGTAGAACTGAATTTTCAAGCGTGTTTTAACTGTCTGGTTTGGCAGCCCAGTTTAAGAAAACAAATGATAGGCTTCGCAGTAACAGCTCATTAGAAAGCAGGATGGGCTTGACCTTAAGGCCTGGCTTGAGAGATCTGAGTTATCAGTTTTGCATGACCCTTGGCTAATCTCTTATCTCTGTGTGCTTCAATTCTCTATCTGCAGAATGAGGGATAACACTCTCTTGGCCTTCTTGTATTGTAAACTCTTACTATTGCTTACCATACATGAAGCCAGTAGGAGCACTAGCGTGGTGCTGACTTTGGTACTATTACAGTAATGCATTCTACGTTATTATTAAGGTAATTCCATAAAGATGTAATGTTAGATGTTAAAACATATATGTATATATTATCAATATATAAAAGTATAAACAAAAAATGGACTTTCACAATTCTATGCTGGAGTCTGATACTATTTCATCCTAAACACTGCCCTATACACAGCCTGAATTGAGTAGTCAACAGCACTTCCAGTTTCACTCAGTCTGAACATTATATACCATCAAGAGTGCCCTTGGACAGATGCTTCCTTCTTACTGCCACTGGAGATCCAGCTCAGGTACCTGATGTTTGATTCGATCTTTAACTTTCACTGCTCATTGTGAGAGCAAAATAATTTCTGAGGAATGATTCAACCAGGTAAGTTCATGTATGTTCCCCATCACTACCCTTCCTCCACCACCACTTCCTAGGGTGTGAGACAGGGGCCTTTAGTCCAGGTCCAGTAGAATGTGACAGATAGGACTGCTGAAGATGAGACTGTGGTGGCTGTCAGGTCAGCTGTTGTTGATCTGGACTTCTGACAAACTTCTCTTATCAGTTAAATTGTTCCTTCTTTAAAATACTGAAAAGTCCAGTATGAAGTTGCTGGGGGAAAAAAGAAGAAAAGGAGAGAAATATTAATGAGAGATTTAGTAGTCTAAATTACTCTCATGCAAAACAGAATACATTATTTATGAAACACGTGGATGAAATTTGGAGTAATGTTTCTTAATTCAGAAATTTCAGCTTTTGAAAATTTGAAAATTTCCTTCCAAATTTGAAGGAAAAAAGACAAAAGCAAGAAGGCTGCTGATATAAAATTTTCTGCCTTTTTTTTTTTTGTCCCATGTTTTGCTTATGGAACTGATGAAAAATCAAATTCAATCTTCTCCTCATTTCAAATGTTGCGAGAGGCTGCTATGCTCATTTTAGTTTCCAACCACTAGTTGAAATTCAGGCTTAAGGGTGCATCCTGTTTGCATCTGCAAATAGCTTTATCCATATGTACAACTCCACTAAGATCAGTAAGATTACTCATGTGAGTCAAGTTACCCAGGCATGTAAATATTTGCTGAATTTGGACTAAAACTGGAAGGGAATGTAAATGTAGGTGGTAAATCCTACTTAAGATAAAGGATAGCACCCACAATGACTGAAGTTAAGAGAGTTAGTTCAGGTGCCTGTCTCCCCTTACACCCTAGTCGAGGTTTACTGAGTTCTAAACAGCTTTATAAAGCAGAAGGATCTTTAGCTAAATGTCTACAAAATGTAGACAAAACAGTACACTGTTTTGTTTGGTCATTGACTTTTGTTATAAGAAATCAGCTCCTCAAGGAAAAGGAGATAACACTGAAAATACCTTTTATCTTGCTATTCTGTGAGGAAAGGAATTCCAGTGTAAGTGCACATGTATAATGCAGCTACTGCAGTCTCAAGCAAAATGCATTCATTATATGAGGCTTCAGAGCACATTACAGAAAATGTAGATGCTTTCTGCACAAACAATCTCCAGATATGGATGATGAATGGGAGGAAAGGGGGTTAAATTTACTCTTCTTAGGAACCGAATCAAATCATTCAGTATTGATTCAAGAAGTCACTGGACCTAAATTTTACTATCCCTCTGTCCATTCAGTCTCTGCCTGCTGAGTGAATTGATCCAATTGCTTATCTTTTTAGGTTTATGCTTAAATTGATGATGGAGTATCATTTAATCTGTCTCTAGTTTAAATGTAGCAGTGAGGAGACATGGCATTTAGTAGTAAAGCATCCTTCTGGCATGTCCTTCTTTCTATTTGCACCTCAATTCTGCCACTCAGTATCCAGCCCATCTGAGATTAAATTTAAGATATGGCAATCTTTTTTTTCAACCTCACAAACTTGCCAGTTTACCATCCCGTATGCACATTCCACGTGTTTATAGGCCAGCACTATAGAGTGGAATGGTACCCTTTCACATGGCTGTTTTGGGAGTGGTGTGGGCTCTTTTCACCAAGGCAGTTTGTGCATTGACAAGATTCTTGGTATAGGGCTGTTAAAAGTTTGGCTTTAGTCTCCTTTTCACTGTTAACCGCTTAGTATATCAAAACATCTTGGCTCCACAGAGTGCAGATTCTGCCACCATTTATTTAAGATGCTGTCCTGCCTGGGGCTACAACATGATTTTAATATATAATGAGTTTAAAAGATGCAAAACTACTGACTGCATGTTTTATTCATTCTTAAATTGCAAAGAGCGCCTGGTTTCCTTTTGATGCCTGCCCTATTAGCATATGCTACCTGTGTGCTTCTGCAGTCACTTAGTATTTGAATGTATATGCCCTCATCAGCTATAAAGCATTAATGTTTTGCACTTGTATAGCCTTTCATCCAAGGAGCCGAAAGTCTTTTGCTGACAATGATTAAGAATTACAGCCCCCTTTGAAGTGGGTGAATGCTACTACCTTCATGTTACTGACGGACAGAGTGAGGCGACTTCGCCCTGTATCCAGCACGAGGGAAGCGGCAGCGCTTGCAGCCCCGGAGCATCTCTTGCAAGTGCCGCTTTGTCCAGCCTTTACACTAATGACACACTTTGCCCCGCAGCTTTGCCTCGGAAGGCACCGTTCGGCCCGTTTAGAGGGCTCGGTTGTTTTTCACTGCCTCACGAAGGCATTTGGCGTGGGGGAGAGAGGGGGTGGCCTGGAAGGGGGAGAAGGCGGCAGAGGCCGGCGGGACCCGCGCCCCAGCCCCGGGGCAGCGACCGCCCCGCCGTGAGCAGCTCCAAAGCCCCGTTTCGAAACCAAACGAGGGGAGCCCGGGTGCAACCAGGCCTCGCGCGCTGTTCCCAAGGCAGGTGTGAATTCCCAAAGGTGCTCACTGCGGGGAGCGCGCCGCGCCCGGTCCGGAGCGACCCCGCGAGCCCGGCCCACACGCGGAGTTACCTGGCCGCGCTCCGCCGGCGCTCAGGGGAAGGGCACCCTGGAGTGGAGCGGCATGCAGCGCCGGTGGGAGCAGCCGTGCCGGTGGAGCTTCCTGCGCAGGGCCAGGTTGGCTGCGGAGAGAGAGAGGGAGGGAGAGAGGGAAGCGGGACGTGAGGGAGGCCGCCGGCAGTGCCTCTCCCCGGGACGGGCCGGCCCCGGCGCTCCCCGGAGCTACTGGTGCCAGTGGCCGTGCCCTCCCGTACCTCCGGGGCTTCCCGGTAGCAAGTCTGCAGCAGCTGCCCACCTTGGGTCCTTATTTATCCCTGTCCCCCACCCGCCTCCCCGAAGTTTCCAGGCTCCTGGGACAGGCGAAGCATCCTCTCCCGCTGCCGCTAGAAGCAGCACAGATCGATGGGCCAGCTGCAAACTCGCCCCGGAGGGCACAAACCGCGTGTCGGACGCGGTTAGACCAACACGCCAGAGGTGCCCATGGCAGGCACGAACCCCACGCTCCCGCCCCGGCACAAGCATCACGCTGAGGCATCGCCTACCTGGCCGCTGTCCGTAGGCTGGGAGGAGGCTCGCCAGGAGCACAGCCACGATCCAAAGGAGCAGCTGGAGTCTCATGTCTGCAGTCAGGGCAGAGGCGCGCTCTGGGGGTGTGTGTATGTGTGTGTGGGCGAGGAAATGCACGCACAGCCGCCCGCGGGGCCGTGAGGGGCCGGCAGCGCCCGCAGCCCCTGCCCGCTCACATGCCAGTGACAAGCCGGGGAGCCAGAGCCCGCCGCCTCCACCAGCGGGGTTAATGACCAGGCAGGGCCAAGGTTCCTGGGTTGCACTGCGGTCTGGGCCTCCCTCTCTTCCCTTCTCCCTTTCTCTCTCTCTTTTTCTGTCACTCCCCCTTATTTTCCATAAGCAAACAGCGCAGGAATGAAAAGCCCATGTAAACAGCAGCTCCTGTCAATGCGTAAGGGCAAGGAGCCTCTCGAACAATACGGCCACTTCACTTTAAATTCAACCCGGCCAGGAAAAAAACATATGTAAAACAAGCCCCGATGTTCCCTCCCCCATTTGCAACTGTTTAAACTTTGCATTGCCCATATTGGTCCCACATGCAGACACCAATGGCAGGGGCAGGAAGTGCCCCCCCGACCTTTGTTCCCCCCCCGAAAGCGGGGGCAGGGAAGCCCCCCAAGCATGGCCCTTGTCCCAGCTCAAGTGCTTTCTCTCTTCCTAAACTAGCTGCGAAGTTGTGGCTATTCAAAGTGAAACTGGCAGTAGTTAAGGCTAATGGGTGTCTTTTGTACCGTCAGCTATTTTTAAAGGATGAGAATATTCAGGAATTAATTTGTGAGCTTTTTTGCCGCGTAGAGAAAAATAGATATGTTCCAGCAGTGCTAGTTTGAGGGCAATAGTTTTGGATGGGATATCCATTTGCATAACCTACCTGTACATTGCATTATATTTATACTTGATTATGATGAGAGCTCGCTTTAACAAACCGCGCTGAAAACAGCTGGTGTAGATACCCAAGTCTGAAGAGAAGAAAGGCAAAACCTGTGGAATGTGGGAGCAGCACTGATGGCTTTGAAATCCAGTGAATTACTGGCATCAGTTGAAATTCGGCTGGTCCTTTTCTTTTTTCCAACCTGCCGACTTCTTGTGTTGGAATAGCACCTAGTTATTTGGAAAAAAAAACATTAAAATTTGTTCCTTTTTGGGAAGAGTTTCTGTTCTAAAACATGCGGAAAAGAGTACATTTCTATATGAGTAAAGTACTACTGTTATTACTAGGTAATTATTATTGAAATTTGGATAAAGTTGTTATTTGCCCATGTAGTGGTTTGACTGGTAGCCTATTTCCTAAAAGAGTGGAATATACAGTTATTGGTTGGTTGGGGTGTTTTGGTTTGGTTTTTTGTTTTATTTTAATTCAGTTGCTCCTGTATTGTTTTCCCTTATTTTGGGCTTTCCCATCTTGTTTAACTCAATAATGCACACTAATCCCTCCTCATAGAGTTATACATCTTTACTGGGTTACTTAATTTGTCTAGGTAGAGTATGTCCACATCAGTTAAAAGACAAATTGCAGCTTAAACACATGGAGGAAATAACTTGGAGGATTACTAAATGCTGTTTTAAAATAATACCAAGACTGCTGAGGAAGGTGTCTCAGACAAAACAGTAACAAAGGAAATCCTCTGCTGGTTGATCAGATTGGTCTGTCATAATCAGGAGACGTGTCCCAGTGTTCTCCTTTACAGCTTAGTAGTTTTTAAGTTTTCTCTTTGTGATTTCTGGCCTTTAAAGTGAACTTTTGTTTAATATTATTGCTACTAGCTCAGCTGAAATCAGGGTCTCATGGTGGTAGTGACAGAATTTTCTTAAGGAGAGTATAAATTCAAATACAAATGTGGTGGCGTAGGAGAGGAGTGCTGTGGCCAGATCACTCAACGAGTTTGTAACAGAGCCAAGGTTGCATCCTCAATATCCTAGATGTCATTCTGCCTCCACTAGGACACGTTTAGGGATGTGTTCTCTTGCTCACCATGAATGAGAACACACTGGCCACCTCATTCATACAGCCCTGCAAATGATGATCACTTTCCTTCAGCAGGTAAGGTTCAGGCTCATAACTTTCAGGTGGAAAGTAGTATAGACTTCAAAGTGATAGGGACTCTGCAAAAAGCTGAAAGGCAGAAAGAATGCATAGACTATTGCCAGTCCCTCGGGCTATCTAGGCTTCTTCTGCACCTGAATGTGGTGAAGTTTACAGACATTCTCAGGAGACATTAAATTTAAGGGCATTAAGTAAGACACAATAATTAAGTGCAATATTTATCTTTTTTTTTAGTTCTGTTTACTATAAGCTGTTAATTCCCCTGTTAACTCTGTGCAGAAGTTTACAAATTTGACTGTAACCGAGCATCACAGATTTATTGTAATTTTCATATAAAATATGATAATAATTCTATGCTTCCCCACTGAAGAAATTTCTAGAATGTAATACAGCCCCACTCTAGAATTTGTAGTTCTTTTGCAATCAGCTTTCTCTCAGGTACTTACTTTCATGTGGCATAGTGCTGCTTGAAATTAGGCAAATAACAACTCGGTAGAATGCAGTGATGTAATAGTTCTGCCTTTTTCACAATGTTTGCTGGTGGGTTTTGTGTTGGCTTAAGAGGAAAGGGAATGTAAAGTGCATAGGAAAGATGGAAGCCTGTAGATAATGCTTTATGAACTAGAAGAATTGGTTCTTTGAATAAAAAGCTTTCCTTCTCCTATAATCAGAAAGGAACATAATAAAGGACTGCTGATTTCAGCATTTATTACCTATATCATTGCTACTTCTCCAACAGACATTGACATTCTCTTCCCTACTTCCACCTTGATAGGATCAAGTAGTCAGATTATCAGTTTACATCCAGAAAGTGAAAAAAATAGTTAGCATATTGCAGAAATAATTTTGAAGTGTTGAAAAGGAATATTTAAGCCTGCCTTTCCTGAATATCAAACATTAACTGTAAGTAACACATGACATCATCTTTTGCTTAACATATTTCAGTAAGTACTGTATCACTTCACTGGTTATGAATTGTTCTGGGTGACATTTTCAGTAGAGTGACTGCTACACTCTTCTTATTTGGAGAAAAAAATTGAAATCATTGTATTATTTCTTATAATAAAATTGGAAGAAATAAGGGAAGAGTGGCTGAGGGAATATCAAATTATTTTGTCGCATATAGAAAAATAAAAATTATCTTGATAAATGAAGGAGCAAGTCACTGGAAGAACAAAAGATGAAATAATGTGAGGAAGCAGTAAAATTCATAGTATTAAGAAATAGAATAAGCAGAGTTGGATGATAACAACAGGAGAGAAATATAATTTGACACTTCCTAGTATGGAGTAAGAGATTCATTAGCATTCCCTATCGGGCTGCTAGTCAGAAATTGAATCCTACCTTTTGTTTGAAGGCCAGCACAGAACTATAAACTCTAGCATTTATCGTTAATATTTGAAAACAGCTCTCAAATGCTATCAGTATAAAATGTTGAGTGAAGCTTCTAAAGTACAGGAATTAATTGTTGTATATGGCAATACTGGTTTCAATCCCTGTATCTCAGATACCCCCTTGGATAATAGCTCTTCCCCTCTTAGAAACCTGTAAAAATACATGGATCATTGTGGATCTCTACTGTTTTATAAGAAGATGTGCTGAATGCTCAGCAGTGATAGTAACTGATAATAAGTGAAAATTCCTGTTTATTTTCACTTGAAAATGTCACATAAGATATAATATCAGAGTTTCTAATCAGATTTTCTAACTTTGTTTTCCCCAAATTAATCCGTCTTGCTGATCCAGAGGAATTATTTCACTAACCAGACAAGGTCTGGGATAAACACTTTTACGTCAAAAGAATTTGGTGAAGCATGTCTTCGAGTCCACTTGCAAACGTCATTAGGGAAAGTTCTCGTCTTTTCCTTGTTCCTTTCTATTACATTGCAAGATGGTAAGTGGGCTGTGCAACAAACAAAATAAAAAAAATGCAAAAAGATCATGTGAGTAACCGCTTGAAAGGAAGAAGTTGGCCAAGAAACGCTCAAAGGCATAAATTTAGAAATGTTGTTTAGGTGTCTGTGATTTTTTTTTTTCACCACAAATTTCACTGGGATTATCATCTCATGGTTTTATAGGGTCTATGTGCCTGCCACAAATATAAAGGATGTTTTTTCTTCAGCCCAGGGTACAGCACCAGATGCCAAATATAATGTTTGCCTTCTTCATTGACTATAACCATGAAGACTACTTTTTCTAGGCAAAACTCATTAGCTCAAAAATTATGATTTCAGGAGAAAATAATGGACTTTCTGTCCTGATTTTTATCTGTGCTTGGAAATGAAAACCTACCCAGAAATGAAACTCTATTCCTCCTGTTTGCCGTTTTATGCATTTTCTGGAGGAAAAAAACCTTTTACTTCCCTGTCTATTAGTGCTCAGCTGCCTTTCCTGCCTGGGGGAAGACAGTGCTCCGGAAGAAAATGGTAGTCAGCAAGCAGAAGGAATGTGCACTGGTAACCTGACACTGGAGACAGATGTGCTCAAGGAAAGGAAATGGGGATGGCTCAGACTAGGCTAAATCTGGTATAATTTTTTTTTTTGTTTATGTTGTCTGTGTGTGTTGCAGAGATGCACAACCTATAAAGTACATTTTCTTTAATTTTAATCTGGGAAGAAAATATTCCATGTTCCTGTGATCATTTCTGGGTTCTTACTGCAGTACAAGTCATAATTATAATTATTAGAATAATAATAGAAAGGTAAAACATGCTCTGGTAGACTTAGTCTGTCTTACTTCTGTGACCCTACAATCTGTAGGGTTGATTTTATTTAGTGCAATGAAATACCAGCCCTGCACCTGAATAATCATAAGTTATGGAGTCCCTCTTAGACAAAAGACAATTTCATCAGTTACCTACAGAATTTTATTGATGAATTTTCCTTTTTACTTAAGGAAAATCTGTTTACATGGGCTTGAAGGTGCACTTATTTTTTCGTCCCCTTCCATCTCTTGGAAGTAAATTTGATTCTAAGATTCTTCTAGGAAATACATACACATATTTCTTTCTAACAGGATAACAAAGAGGTCAACTCCGGAGCAGCAGTGCCTGTGATCCCCACCAGTGCGACCGCATGTTCCATTTCAGGGAACCCATTTGGGGTCAGATTCTTCTCTGGCACTGGTCATAATTTCAGAGCTTTTTTAATTTAAAGAGTCATTTATATTGTCTTGAATAAATGATGTTCAAGAAAAACCCCACAATTCTTGCAAAGGACAAGGTTCTATAATTAATTTTTATTTGCTGGTTAACTTTCAAATATGTAACCCCCTAACATATCCAGTCCTTTCATGCCCTAGGTTTCAACAGGGAAAGTATTTTTAAAAGTATATTTTTCATGTTATAAAGAAAACTCTCATAAGTTATCACGTAAATAAGGCAAATACGTTTGTACCTTTCTGCTGCAGCTTTAACAAACACATTTAGGAAAGAGAGGTGTTTACAGCAGCATTTAACAATGAAGTTACTGTTAATATTTACTAGGAAAATTTCAGGAATGAAATACAGACGTATTTTTGTCCTAGACTCCAAGTTTTAGAGCTTCACATGCAGTAGGAAAATTATTGGTCTTACCTAAGTCTATCCATTTACTTGTGCAAATTTCTGTAAGCTTTTCTGACAGAAAGAGTTAACTTCCTGGAGATAATTTTCTATAAGCGATCTTCTGTTTTGGAGTTGGGCAGCCACTAGCCACAGTAAAATTTTAGTGCAGGAGGTGTTAGGACAGGCTTGGCAAATTTCTGTAAGGGTTGGGTGGGTGATTGCTTGAAAGAGCATTTCAAATTAACCTCCAGCTCTTTGCACATTTATACTTTTGACTTCAGGTAGTAAATTTGTATTGCAGCTTCAGTAGATCCTTGCAGCTTCAGTAGATCCTTTTTCTGTGTTGCTTGCACGTTACCATTAGGGATATGGTGTCTCATGAAGTGGCTCTGTAGCAAGAGTGAGCCCAAGTTCCCATCAGGGAGTCTAATGTGATGTAATGCTTTAGTATTCCAGATAGTTTTCACCGTTAATGTTAACCCTCTGTGAGCCTGGCCACCGTCTTGCAGCCAGGTGAAATGTGTGCTTTATGTAAGGGTTTTCTTGTGAGGGTTTGGACCTGTTTAGTACAGTCCTCTGAACTTTGCCTCTTGGCAAAAAGATTGCAGTGCTGCCTTGCTCTTCATCAATGTCTGGGCCGTGATACTGCCTTTTCAATGTTTCCTATCTGAATTATTTCTTTATCAGCTGTGATCAGGAAGGTCAGCCTTGATGTGGCCAACACAGATGGTGAGAAGTGCAAAAGCAGAGAAGGTTATCTATGATTTCTCTGCTTTTCTGACCATCAGACAAGCTGAAAAGAAGGAATTGCAAGCATGCATTCAAATAAAACATACGAACACAAGAAAAAGAATGGAGGCAAGACAGTCAGGCTTATATTTAGGGAAATGGTGGATTTCTCATTGAATTCCAATGTTGTTTGTGTGGGAAAGGCTAATGTTTTCTGGTTGCATGATATATAGTTTTGTTTATTTGAAAAGTTTTGTGGTGTTTACTCTTAGTTAGGATAACAACACTGTGATAACTAGCCTTTTTGCTAGCTATTTTAGATGTTGTATGCTTCTAACTAATAACAGATTTTTCAAGGTATAAGCTTTACATTATAGGCTTGTGAGAGCTTTCTATGCCAGCACCTTTTTTTAATTACATACACTGGATAATTGAGTAACATGCTGTGGTAGCAAAGTCTGCCAAACTGAAGAGATTGCCTTGGAGAAGCTCTCAGTGCTTTAACTGCTGCACTTGCTAGGTGACTGCTGTGATCAATGCTTGCTGTGGATCTCATACACTAATGATCTTACCATTTCTCCCACTGTTGAAGCTGCACTGATAGGGAAGGTGGGAAATTTTGAGGAAAGAAGCCTACTACAAGACAGAGCACTGTAATCTGTCACCCCCTTCTAATTCATTAAGGTGATTACTGGCGGTACAACACTTAGAGCTATACCAAAAAAGGTCCTGTCATTTTTGTTTTGTTTTGTTTTTTTAGTAGAAAAGTCCTTTGTCAGTGGAAAGACCAAAGACTAAATTAGCAGGGATGACGTAGTGGAGATATTTGCAAAGCCTGACAGTAGGTACAGGATACAGCGAAGGAATATCCTGTAGAAGCTGAAGCAGCAAAGCATTGGTCTTTCTTCTGCAACATATATATTAAATAACAATCATGTCTAACATGAATAAAAGGCACAAAGCAAAGATCAAAAGTGAATTTTGTTGATCTCAATGTTCACCACAAGAATTAATTTTGTTAAACCCTCAAAGAAAATCTTGAGACTCCGGATCCATCAAGGTTTTGTAATGGATACTGTACTCCCTCAAAAATAGTTGAATCCAGGAAACAAAACAGCAGCCCAAACCATCAATCCTCAGACAAAATACACTCTCCATGGAAGAGAGGTTACGTTAGGTTATGAGCATAACTTAGCTGTTGTTAGGAAGTGCAGTTCATGAGATGTGTTGCATCACCACCTTAGAAACCCTCAGTTGAAATTGGCAGTGTTTTTATTTGCTTTTGAGGCTAGTAAATATTTTCAGCTTGCCAATTTCTACACAATACTAGTAAATGTCTGTTACCAGAGACTCTGATGAACTTTCCTTTTGAAATGTGCTATTTAACTAAATATGTTGTCCTGTCTCTATTCAACTTATCTCTCATTGCAGCATTTGAATCTGTTAAAAACACAAAAGTAATGTTATTCTAGATGCAGAGGTGACGATGCTAATGTATTAGGTCTGCAAGATTTTGTTCATTTTGAAGAGTTCTTCCATTAGGTAATAATTGCTTCTGTGTGGTTGTCTATCCCAATCATAAACTGCCATATTTCTTTACACTGGAAGCATGCTTACTTACAGGGTGATAAATCCTATTTTCTCTTCAGTTAAAACTTGCTTTTTATTAATGTGAAAAATTGGTATGCATTTACTCTCAGTAACAATGTAACAGAATTTATTCCAAAATTATAACCTCATATTGAAAAAATTTACACACTCAGTGAACTTTCATGCATCAAAACAAATGAAGAATAAACCTTTTCAAAATGGAGACAAGAGAGTCCTCAAATTTTGGACCAGTGTTATCAACCTGCCTACTCCATATTTGTGTCATAGATAGCTAGGACCACTTGCATTAGATGTGAGATTGCATATGAGGAGATGTAAGAGTGTAGTGGGATGAATGTATCCTAGAAAATTTATTGGTCAACCAACTTAAGCTTTTCCTCTTCAAGATGATACAATAAATAGGTGTAGAGCGTCAAGTAGTAACTAGCAATTTCCTCAAATTTCTTAGCTATGTAACTTTAAATCATACTTAATTTATTTTAGCTTTGTTGACTGGTATTGCACAGCTTAAATTCAAGTTGTGTTGCTAAGTTGTGATAGATTGTTAAAGATGTTTATCTCATTTGTTTCCCATTTTTATACACCTAGTGTTTTCTCCCAAAACATAAACTTGCCTGAAATGCTGTTTCTAATGCTCATGAAAACAGCTGTGTATTGTTTAAATATTTTCAAGAAGAGCTCTATGTTGAAAAGAAGTTGAAATTGAAAGTATTTGTGGAAGTACATTCCACTGGGGGTTGACTTTTTGTGTACCTTTGAAAATTTGCCTTCATATTTGGATGTTATTGTGCACATATATGCATACCACAGCTACTTTTTTTCTCCCTTTTTTTCGGTTTGGTTTGATGGAGATTTTGTTTGTTTTTTGGAGGGGTTTTGTTGGGTTTTTTGTCATTGTTGTTTTGTTTGTTTGTTTTTGTTGTGGTTTTTTGTTTGTTTAGGGGTTTTTTGTTTGTTTAAGTTTTTTGCTTTTTTTCTTCTTTTTTTTAATGAGCCACTAAGGTGAGTAGTAGATTACTAGCACTGGGCTTTACAGGATGTACTTGGAGCCAAAGTAATTTATACCTTTGTAGTGAACAAATTGGCTTCATGGTTTTCCAGCCTGATACATGAAAATCACAGCAGGAATGCCATGGTTCAAGTATATATTATGGTGCTGATAGGTAGTAAACCACAGTTTTTCATTCTCACAAAATATGGAGATCAGAAAGCTTCCTTTGGCCAGTCCATAGTCCTTCCCAGCACAGCAGCGTGAGGCAGCTGTGCAGTGTCCTGACTGTCAGAGCTGTGTGGGGTTGCTTTAGCTAAAGTGGCCACAAATGTGTGCCACCACTGTCCAGGCATCTCATCCAGCCTCTTCCTAGTTGTCCTCATCCTTGAGGAGGATCAGGATGGAGAATACCAGCTGAATGAATTGGTTTTGTGTCAGCAGTGTCTTGCTTCTGCTGTCTTTCCTGAGAGGCCCTTTGGTTTTCTATCTGCTGTATGGTATTTATACAGTTTTCACAAGGTATGAAAAGGGTACTGTGGCCTGAAGATTGGGAGAAGCTGAGAACAGGCTACAAGATCCACAGTTTGTTCTAGCAGACAGAAAATGTCATGTGGGCTGTAGCCTGGATAACTTGCAGATGGTGCTTCAACTGGAAATCTCAATGAAGAATGGATTTATAGAATGAGCTTCTTTGCAAGACTCTAATCGCTGTAGGAGTTTACTGATAGCAGGTGTCGATGTGCTGGTTCAGGTAACCATAGCAGTGTAACAGTGAAATAACCATGCTCCTGAGTGTTTGCTCACGTCCTCTGATGAGTTTACAAGTGTTCGTAGGGCCATGCTGCCATGGTGACAGGGGGAGCCTTCTTGAGGTAACTGATTTAAGGCCATCATTCAATTGGTACTAATTTCAGCCTGAAAACCCAAAATTAAATGTCATGTACTTAGAGAAATAAAGAAATAATATGCGGAGTATCTATAGTAAGGTATTAGTATAAGTGCATTCACTTGAAGGTCAGCAGCTACATCTGCTGCCCATCACTGGCATGCAGCAAAATAAGCAGACCATGATCTACTCTTGTATGATATTTCATGTTTTTCCATACCAACAGCAGGGTTTCGTGGTTCTAAATACTTACAATACAATGTTAGGCATATGAAAACTGTTTCAGAATTCAAACAGAAATTGACTGCAGTCACCTTTGGAAGACAACTGAAAACTTGCTATTCCTTGTCCTGTTTTTCAATGGATTAATGTGTATTTACTTGGACCTTTTTCACAGTATAATCCCAGATGGCCACTAAGCCCCACACCACAGCTCATTCACAGTCCCAGGGTGGGATGGGGGAGAGGATCAGAAGAGTAAAAGTGAGAGAATTCGTAGGTTGAGATAAAGACAGTTTAAGAAGTAAAGCAAAAGCTGGGCATGCAAGCAAAGCAAAACAAGGAATTCATTCACCACTTCCCAATGACAGGCAGGTGTTCAGTCATTCCCAGGAAAGCCGAGTTCCATCACACACAGTGGTTACTTGGGAATACAAACAACATCACTCCAAATGTCCTCCCTGTCCTTCTTCTTGCCTTAGCTGTATATGCTGAGCATGATGCCACATGGTCTGGAATATGCCTTTGTTTGGTGAGGGTCAGCTGTCCCTACTGTGTCCCCTCCCAGGTCCTTGAACACTCCTGGCCTCCTTGCTGGTGGGGTGGGGTGAGGGGCAGAAAGGGCCTTGGATCTGTGCAAGCCCTGCTCAGGAGTCAGGAAAACATCCCTGAATTATCAACACTGTTTTCAGCACAAATCCAAAGGAGCCCCATACCAGCTACCGTGAAGAAAATTATCTCTACCCCAGCCTAAACCAGGCCAACCTTTTATTTGAATCTCAATAGCAACAAATTTGGTTTACAGTTTTATAGATAAAGAAAATATTGTATCATTTTCTCAGTGTGTATCAGTAATAATCTCAGGTAATGGTAAGCTAAGGTAACCTTTATACTGCAAATACATTTTTTCCTGTTCGGTTTGTATAAGAAGACCTGAGAAGAACCCAATTAAAAATTCAAGGTTTATTAAACTCTAAATTAAACTTAAGTGACTTATAATGTCATATTTATAGAACTGTGACTACACTTTTGATATAGAATTTTTGTAGAGATTTTAAATAGATCTTAGAGATTTACAGCTGTCTTCTTGAAATACATTATTTTCAGCATTTGTTGCAGTTGTTATACATTAACTTACAGTGTTCTAACAGCTAAGTAAATGTTTGGCAACTGATCAGAAGCCCTAAATGAGGTCATAACATACCGAGAGGTGCTGAGAGGTTACAATTCCTGTGTGTCTCAATTAATATTGTAGCTAGTAAGCATTCTTTGCAGCTCACAGGCTCTGATCCAACGGTGTGCTGGAGTGGAAATGTATATCTAAGCCAACAACCCCATAAGAAGATCTGTCAGCTTCACTAAGGATGCTCATATGCTTAGAAATATGTACAGGAATGAATACTTGGCTGGGTCAAGGTATCTTGGAATAAATATTTGTTGGGAAAGTTTCAGTCCAACAAGCTGAAAGACTTGAGAAATATCTTTTTCCTGAACGCTAAATTGCAGCTCATCAATGTGTGTGAGCAGCAGTAATTTCCTTCATGAAAAGTGTATTTTTTCTACCTGATCGTGGCTTGTTTAAGCATAAACACATTTAATATACTCTTGCTTTATCCTTGCCTAGAAGTTATCATTGTAGCTGTCATGATGAAGGCAGAGCTGTAAAAGTAATGATTTTAGGCGAATAGGCATATTTCTTATGATGTTAGGCTTAATTGAAAGGCAGCTATTCAGCCCAGTATTTCAGAGGGATTAGCTTATGTTCCTTTAACATCATCTCTCACAGTTTTGATATCATTTGGATCGATGGATTGACTGTATTGCAGTGTCCACTAACTGGCATGATAAGTAGAAATGCATCAAAAAATAAGCACCTTCATTTATTTTTCCTATGAAATACCTAGGTGTTCTATAGGAAAATATTGTCTGAAGTATTTCATTGTAAGTAGAGAATATCTCTGTCTTAGCAGTTTGCACTGGAAAGCTGGTGACCAATTCTTAAGATCGAGCAAACCTAAGAGAAAGAAAATTTGAGTTATTTGGGTATTTGTATGAGGTGCCTCTCTGAGTGTGTTGTAGAGAAAACAAAAAAATACTGTTAAAAAACACAGAAAAGTATTGAGGTTTTTTCTGACATGCTATCAGTTTATTCAGAGTTTCATTATCTCTTCTGTTATCAAACAGGAAATCCTTTCTTTGCTTTTACTGCCTCTGAAAGGTAGTCTTATCAACCAGCTGTTCTTTGCATGTGGCTCCCCAAAGTTTCTTCCACTTCTAATATCTCACAGAGGAATTAGCTCTGACAGAAGCATGCAGAGCCAGCCTGTGTTTAGCACTTGTACACACCACTGGATATTTTATTTGTGTGAAGACAGAAAAGATTACTTCTTGACTCACTGAGGCTGATTAAAATAGTGGCCTGGTTTTCAGTTTGTTCAGGATTCCACTTACTGAAAACATAATCGCTACTCAGAAGGGACCTTGCATTCAGAGAGGTCAGAACCATGTTTAATACTATCAGTTTTATTGTAGTGATATACTAATGGCATTATTAGGTATAAAAAGCCTATTTACCTGAAGTTACACATCTTGAACCGTAATGATTTTGGGAATGTGTTTTGGTTTTTGTTGGGTTTTGAGTTTGGTTTGGGATTTTTTCCCGGTGGTGGTGGTGGTGGTGGTTTTCTTGAGGTGGTCTTTCTGGTGAAGGAAAAAACATTGTCTTAAATGTAGGGTACTTTTTGGGTCCCTTTTTTCACAGATCTTATTACAGCTGAGATTTTGTGTTTTCATGAAGATCCAGAATATGTTTTGAGGGGTTTTTTTTGTGTGTTGTTGGGTTTTTTTAACCAAACTTAGAAAATTTCCACTGACTTAAAAGTGTTTTTTTCCCAACAAAATAATTTAAATGAAAATCCCAGTAACCTTTATTTATAACTATTTTCTCTCAGGATCAATACATAGATACAATCCCATACTAATAGCAACTATGAGCGGTGCAGACTTGAAGGATGAAGATGAAGCTAAATCCTCGTAACAATTTTGTCAGGGGTTTTAATAGGTAATGCTCATATTTATTAGTTGTTTGTAGCTCCATTGTTCACGTAGAAAGGACAACAGAAACAGAAAATCAATCAGATGTGAGATAGATCTTATACTCATTGACTGCATTAAGAGTGTCGCTTTACTTGAAGGAATGTGTGGAATTGTGATTTTCACCAATAAATACACATTTTACTTTACACTTGTAAATTGCAAAGTATCTTGATTCTCTAAGATGGCATAATTGTACACCCATTAACTTGGCATTTAAGAACTAGCTTTTACAGATTTCAAACAAACAGTAAAGCTCTAATTCTTTTCTTGATTTCCCCCCACTCTCCTTGGTGTTCTTGTCTAGCCATAAGCCCAGTGGGTATATTCAGATAGCAAAACAACTTTGCTCTGTGTTCAGTTTATCCTGTAGATGTTTCCAGGTGATGAAAGGAGATCTTTTGAAAATCGCATGTTGCTTTCTTTTTTGTTAAGTGATGAAAAGCACACCACGATGCTGACAGAGACTGCTTTTGTCTCGTTGACATGTACGCATAATTTATACAGCCTTATAAATCTTGGCTTTATGGGACCATGTGTCTTATAAATGAGATGAAGAGTGTCCCTTTCAGAATGGATTTGTTAATGCTGAGAGAGAGAGAGTGATATTCTCTCCCTCTAACCTCTTGGCCACCCCTGGGTAAAATAGCCTGGTTAAGAGTAATTGCATGTACAGCAAATATCTTCATTTCCAGAGTCAGTGCAAGCTGACACCTGTATTAAAAATAAGGTGGTGTTTCAGAGAAAAGAAATAGGGACAAAAAGGTTGGTAGGGTAACTTATACAGGAAAACATAATTTGTTTAACAGAGCAAACTTTGAAAGGCCTTGTCTATGTTTATGTCTGTTATCATAGTTATAGATGATTATGGGTGTAGTATATACGAGACAATTATATCCCTTCTAAAATATTTAAAAACTTTTTAGAAACATTTCCATTTCTTGATAATTTTTTAGGTTTTTATAAAGGGTAGCTTAGATCCCTAGTACTTTGGAACTATTCTTTCCAAAACTAGCTACAATATTTGAATTTTTATTTTACTTGGATCAGTTTAGACAAATTTAAGAAACATTCTGTATGGAGACAAAATCTATCCAAATGACAATGCATTTTTTTTTTCTTTTGTTTTTGTGGAAAACGGAAAGAACTGTGGTATCCATTTGTTTTAGTATTTCACAGATTTTTTCTTTTGTCAATAATTATCTTTGGCAAAAGTGGGGGATCTCAGCATCGCATAGTGAGGAAAGTGCCCCAGCTAATCAAAGACAGCTGTTTTCAATTCAAAACGTATACATTTATTTTTTGTTAAAAGAGATTTAACATTATTATGTTAGATTTCCTTCTGAACACCTATGCATTAACAAACACAGTAAGAGACCTTTCCCATATTCTTTACTAAATCATCAAAAAACTGCTAGAGGTGAGCTACCTCCAAAAAAGTAAACGTAAGTGAATATTTGATACCCTATGTAAATAGAAGTTTAGAAAGAAACAAAAACATTAAACGCAAGTCTTTTATTGAGAAAAAAATATTCCAAACCTAATTAAGTAGTCAAATTCTAATTATATATTAAAAGTTAAGTTTCATTAGAAAAAAGATACCTTTGATTCCTTTTTCTCCTTCACTTTTTAAAAATCAGTTTGCTATGGTACTGCTTCAATTGGTTTTAATTGCTCACACAGAGCTAGAGAATATGTTCATTTGCTGCTGTGATTCTTGTTTATACGCAGCAATTGTGCTGATTTAATTCATTTAGATTCTGCTGTAAGTTGTCACTGCTCCTTTTTATAGCAATAACAGATGATTTAATGTTTTCTCATAACATCTTAATGCTAATTGGCTACTAATTTGTGCAATTCCATGTATTTTGCATTAGATTAGGCTTTGATTTTTTTGTCATAGTTGTTGGTCCTTGGCTATACAAACCCAAAAGCTTTCATTTTTAGAAGGTGTAACAAATTCTGTAAGAACTCTGCCTCTTGATGGCATTGGTCCATCTAGTCCTATGTTCATCAGAAGTTTATTCTGGTTCTGGAAGACCAGTAAGTAGGAAAGAAGTGATCGATGAAAAAGATGTAAAGTTTTGAGTGTACAAAAAGTACGGTGCCTGAATATATTCAGTGAGCATCAGGGCCATACTTGCTCTGGTGTAGCAGTTGCACAAGCCCGAGCAAAGACAGCTGAGGAGGTTTTTATACTGTGACAAAACCTCATTCAACAAGAGCTCCCAATAAGGTCAAAATTTCTGAGGATGTTAGCAGCCTAATTCCTCTTCAGCTTAATATTTTGTTACTGGGTATTGAAATGTGGCTCCTAACTCATCTAATTAGATGCAGCGCTGACCTGTAAGTAAATGAGATTACAATGAGGCAGCTGTAAGGACTAGTGTGGCCGCATGCAGCCAAGGCACACGAGTGTCTGCCTGGGTCGGTCCTCCATGCAGTTCATCTGGGGCTGCTTACACCTTGAGCCACAGGGATAGAAGTGCCCTCAGGGAAAGAGGTGAGGGAGTTCAAACTTCTCCGGCTTCCAGACGAGTGCATTCTCTCTTGAATAGATAAGGTCTCTTCCTAATCTGTCCTCACTAATTCATGTCTCTCCTGTTACAGATTTTTCACAAGGTGCTCTTTGCTGCCTCCTTCGTTTTCCTTTTTTGCTTGCTCTTTCTGAACTGCTCCAGATAGCAGTAAGATAACCGCAAAATGTAGGCATTGGTAAATTTTAGCAGTATCTGCTGAACAGCTTTCTAAACAGGTCCTGCAAGGTGGTTTCTAAGTACTTGAGATATTAAAAATTAGAGGAAAAACTACTATATAAAGCAGCCATGCCAATATTGCCATTATCCATGCCAATATGTGAAATTATTTCTCCAAAATTATTTTTCAAATAGGGTAGCAATCTGTGGCTATGTCATAAATTTTCTATATGTGTCTGATGGGATATTTTAAATTTTGGATTTTCACTCTAAGCATTTTGATGGTGGCAGGCAGATAAGAAAAAAAATCATTGTGAGAATGAACGGTGTTCACAGTTTTCTAAATTTTTAGTTACCAGACTAGAATACAATAGTTCTGCATTCTGTCTTTTCTATATTTTATCTGACTGGAGATCAGCCTGAAATGTTCTGGATGCTGTTACTGCTACTCCACACAACTGATATATGTTGGAGAACACAGATTAGTATAGAGATACATGAGTCTGTTGGTAAACACAAAATTGGGATGGAAGCTATTTTGCAACCTACTGAACTTTTTTTGATTGATTGTGTTTGTTGGCTTGGTTTTTAGGTTTTTTTTAATGTTCAACATAGACAAGCAGTTCAGACAAAAGGACAATAGCAGATGAAGGTCAATGACACTTCAAAAAGAGTCTAAAGGTAGGAAAACTATTTCAACCAAGAAAGGTAGCCACTGAAAATCGAAGACTTCTGGAAATGACCACAATTTCAGTTATAGAGGTGCAATATTGTCATTGTCATAGGGAAGTGCCCAGCTTGAGTGGAGCTATGGTTGCTCTCAGCCTCCTTTCAGTGAGCCGTCCTTGCTCAGTAAGGCATCAATGGCATATATTCAAGGGCTGGTTGCTGAAGAGAGATCAATTTAAGCACTTGCTTAACAACTTTCCTGTATGAGGACTTTCAGTCTGAATCTGCATTTACTGATGTGGCTTCCTTTGCAAGGTTTTGGCCAGCCCTAGTTCCCTCCAGTGGCAAGGTAAAGGAGGCATTGTACGAACTTGTCAAAATCCAATAGGTGACACAGGTTCTTGGGGAAGACCTGTTAAGGTCCATGAACCTTTCAGGTGGTCCCTCTCCTGGTTAGTAATGCTTTCAAGTAAGGGAATAGGGTTCTGTGAAGAGAAACAGTGAGAAGGGAGCTTAAACTGGAAAAGTTGTATCACAGATTGCATGAGCCTTAACCTCTTTCTGAGGAAAGTGGGGGCTGTTCGGAATATTTGTTATCTACAGCCAGTGCAGCTAAGCAGTAAATACTAATGCTTTAGTGGGACCACCTGTCACCAAAACACCAAAAGCTACCTGCTTTTTTAGATATCCACCTGAACAAAACCAAATGCTTTAAAAGCAAACCACACATGAACATGAATTGCTCACATTGGGGGGCACGGACAACTACTTTCCATACAACGAGGCATTGATAAGGACACATAATGTAAGAAAACTAGTTGAGAATTGTCATTCATATTCCCACTGCACTTTTTATGTCCTTTCCTACTTGCAAAGTCAGTGAAAGATATTTGGGAAGAGGTAGTGTAATAAGAGATGTTTCGAATGCAAAAGATAAAGAAATTGGTGAAAGGAGATAACTAAACCACACATAGGCAGTTTTTTGCCAAAAGCAGGGGGAAATAACTAATTAAATAAATGAAAAATAGAAAAGAATTGTAGAGAATTTGATGAGTATTAAGGAATGAGAGAATGTTGTACTTTCTTCAAGCACTGAATTTCCTGCACTATGAATGAGCAGCAGTGGATGCTGATGTCTACACCAGCTTTTACTGAGCATGCAGAATGTGTCCATTAATTGTTTTTCAAGAGGGATATCATATCTTTTTCTGTCTCAGTTTTGCTTTCTTTTTACAGTGATTTTTTTCCTCTGCTAGAATTTCTTCCTCCATGTTTTTTAGTATTGCTGAGTGTGTGTTCTTGGGCTCAATTGGTTTTGTCCATGTGACAAAAAAAAGAAGCTATTGTACTTGCCACTTGTGCCTTCTGGCAGTGCTTGCAAGGAAATGTTATGCCTGGCTGAAACTCACTAATGAAAACCAAACCAAAGTGGCACAAAATTTTTCTGCTGCATGTATTTGAAGGCAACTGTTTAGCCAAGGATTGTAGTATAAAATTATTTCACTGAAGACTTTAACAAAAAAAGAACTCTAAGAACCTAGAGATACAGACTAAGAGCCAAGCTGGAAAGAAAAAGTCTTAAATATCCAAGGGTCATTTAAGTGATGCAATTTGAAGAAAGGTAGTTCTTTTACTAAACAATTAAAAGAACTTCAATACAATGGCTCCTTTTTTAGTACGAGATCAAGAGTAACTACTGATTAAAGGGATACATTTGAGTAAAACCTGTTCAAAATCTATTTCTTTCTTTCTTTTCTGTCTTTTTCTTTGTTGTGTAGTTTTCTTCCTTCCCTAATCACTTTATCCATAATTCTTTTATATTTTTCTTTTATTCTGATCCTTCCTCCTTTTTCCTCATTTTGTGTCTCCAACTCTCATCCTCCTTCCAGACCCCATTCTTCTAGTCATGCCCTTGTTTTCTTACCATTTTCTGTAACCAGTTCAAATGTGCCAACGCCACAGCAACTACAGTGATAGCAGCTTATGTCATCTCCAGTAACTCAGCTGCAGGTCTTAAAAGGAGAAGTAAACCCAAATCTCCAACTTTGTGTCAGTTTTGGGCATGTGGCTATGCAGAGGTTTGCTCTTCATTTGGTGTTCATTTTTAAGTTCAAGTGTTATCATTCAAAGACAAGCAGTGTTATATCTGTAAAGTAGGAGGGAAGCTTAAAGAATGTTCAGGAAGAGCCAGCTTCTGGAGGTTTTGTTTTGAACTTAAATAATCTTTGACTTTTTGCTTTCGAATTTACAACCAAAAAATGTTCAAGCACAAAAATGAGTTTAAATCAAATAAATGCTGACCGAAAGTTTGTTACTTAAATTTCAGCAAATTTTCTTCTAAACAATAAATGAATCAGATGTGATTTATTACAATTTGAAACGTCTTAATAAGTACAGTAGTTGTAACAACTCTAAAATTTACGATTTTTTTCTTATACAAAACCACATAAATTAATTTGCTTTCACTATCAGTTTGGATCTTAAAAAGATAAAATAGTGTTACCCTTTACTGTCTCCAAGCTATACAACTATTGTTAACTCAGGGATCTGAATGCTTTTCTGAGGCAGGGGTAGGAAAAAAAAAAAAGAAAAAGATGCTGTTAAATTAGGGAAGTATTCTCCTGAGAATTCATTCCTGCAGAAAGTTAGAGATTCATAGGTGCTCACGGAGGCTGTGAGTGGGATTGAGATGAGTAGCTATGGCATCTATCACTACAAATGTATTTGACTGAAGACTTCAGGTCTGAAAAGGGATTTCTGCATGTGCATGCATAAATGGTTCAGCACATTACAATGTCAATAGAGGTGTTCTTAAACAGGTGGTAATGGGCAATTTTAAGAGGAGCTAGATGTTCCAGCATGGTAAATGTGTAGCATAGAAAAAAATGAGTATTTGCTGTAGAGAAAGCTTTGTTTCAAATACTGTGTTTAAGCAGAACCGCTAAGTCTCAAAATGATAAATCTTGCATATGATAATTCAAAGAATGGCAAGAAAATCCACGCTTTTTACTTAAGAGTTCTAAAAAAAATACATTTGCAAGACTGGAGTAGTAATTGAAGACTGATAAAATTATATAAAGTGTCATTTTGGCAAAATAAATATTTTATATTAAATATAAAACAAAACAAAAAACCACTGCAGTCTTTCAAATGAGCTCTGGGAATAGTGAAAATTTTAGTAAATGATAAATAAGATGCATCCTTGTTGATTGGAAGAGGAGGAGGAACAAAGAGTGGAAAGGAAGAGGAAGAGGAGGAGGAAGAATGAGGAGAAGAATTACTGGGTGCCCAAAAGCACCTATCCATATCATGACACTTAATACCTTTGTGAATATGTTTTTGTTACCTTCATGTTCCTTGCAAGTAGACCCCAACGTGCTGTGCTGTGCTGTGCTGTTAGTGCTGTACTTTCATCTCTGTGGGCCTGGAGCAACAACATCACAGAATTTATATCTGCATCATTGTCCCTCAGGTCTGCTAATCTTCCTCAACAGGGCTGTAAATAACACCACCCAGATTCCCTTTCAAATAAAAAACTCAGTGAAAAAGAGAGAGGGAAGATCTGCAAATAACTCCTCCCAAGGCCATGACCTCCTCCATCTATCACAACCAGAGCAGGTAGATAAGGAGGTTTGATATGAAAGCAGCCATTCTGAGTGACTGCATGTTAAATCAACCTGTAGATGAAACTTTGACAGGTGCTGATATGAAGGGCTGGCAGAGGCCACGTGAGGACGGTGTGCCACTTATCCATTATTTTCCTGCTTCCCAAGGGCATTTGGGGAAAGCAGAAAAAATGAAAACCTTCCATCTCTGTAAGAAGTTCTTCACTCCTCTCTCACTAATGTCTGTGCAGCTCTTCTGAAGCATTACAGTGTTCTGAAGCCGTATTTCACTCCAAATCTTTTGCTTGAGAAAAAAAGACACAAGGACATACAGCTAACATCTGAAAAGCTATGTTTCCATCAATTATAATTCCAGTTATTACTTTGGGCTTGCATCCAAGTGTAAATTGCTAACATTTTACGCAGTTTCCACATTAACAGATAGTTAAATGTTACATCTAATAAATCAAAGATAAAATTATTAAATTCATAAGAGCATTTCTTTGATGTACAGTTCAAAATTTTCTATGCTTTTTTTTGATGCTATATTGAACCAATGTGACCTTTACTACAGTCATCATCCCATTACAGAAATGAGCAAACATGGGTAGTAATAAAGAAAATTTCTTATCAACAAACCCTGCCACCCAGAAAAAATGTCAGGTTTTACATCTGTTTCAGTCAGTTGAAGAGAACATACCTTTGAATCTGATATATTATATCTTTGTAGAAAACTTTTATGAAGAAGGTTATGGGTAGATTAAAAAAAATAGAAAATATACATCAAAGACTGATCTTAAAGTCTAAATCCGCAGTAGTAGCCCGAATGGAATATGCAAATTGAGTTTTAAGCTTCCAGCTTGACTGCTTCCAGGACTAATTTGAATTCAACGCTTTAGAGTCAGAATATATGAAGTGGAGTAAAATGTCAAATTTTAGGGCTGAGTACTTTGCATGAATTCTAACAAAGAAAGTAAGAATATTAAACTTCAAGTTTTTGTGCCACTACACTATTATGTGCATTCATAAAATCATACCCTGTCTAGGTGCTTGCTCAATTTGGGATTTATATCAGGAGTGCACTTTTAGAGTGGATATCCCAGTCATTCCCAATTACTGTGCTTTACTTCGTGCCATGAAGCGGTATCAGAAATTGCTAACTGGATTCTTTTTGACCTAATTGTGAATTGAAGATGAGTACAATAGATGCAGTCCAACTGTTAAGGGGCATTTAATCCACAGAAGCTGATCATCATCTAGTCTGAGTAAACACCCCTGAAACACATGTAGTGTGGATGTTGCATTCCTAGTACCAACAGGTTTGCTCTACAAGTCTTCTCCCATGGGGCAAGTAGTGCAGATATAACTTCAGTCTTCTGAGGCAGAACTTTGTCTTTTTGCAGTCAGCCTGGTTCTTGGGATTTAAGGATAAAAGTGGGCGTACTCCTTTGTAGTCCATGGCAGGTCAAGAGTGAGCCTCAAAGAAAATTAGAAAATAACAAGTAGCCCAAGTACATTGTAGAATGAGATAAGAAAACCCTAGCCAGGATAGATTTTTTTTTTTTTACACAATATTCATTTTGCGATTGGTCTGTCTTGAACAACCTCAAAAAATTGTACAGGTTGTAAAGTTCAAGGTAATGGCCCATATGTGCGCTGCATGGCTTGAATATTACTGTACTTTGAGTGTTATTAGGAAAGGAATGAGAATACATCTTGAATTCTTTAATTTAAAAAATAAGTGAATGCTATTTTTAGCACTTTTATATGACCTTTTTTTAGAATAGGTAACCATATAGTCCCATGAATTTACATCTGTCAGTTACCTTTTAATAAATACAAGATTCACGTGTAACTTATAAAACAAAGAAAAAGTCTACAGTGTGTAGCTAAATCTTCCAAATAACTCACTCAGACTAACATAGAAAGTTTCATTCTTAGCTGAATTAGATATACTATTTATGTCTATCTTCTTTCTTCTTTTGTGGCTTTTTCTTCTGTGTTCAATTACAACATCATCTTTGAAGACATTATTGCTGGAATTAATTACTTTGCCATATACCAGAGCAGTGACATCCTGAATTTGTTACATCAAAGGACATTGGCTGAGAAGACAAATAATTAAATGACCCGTAACACAGGTAAATGGTACTCCTGGGATCAAAGGGATCCCCTAGGAATATTGTGTGCTGCTCTGTTCGGCCAGTCATGGAAAATGTTGTTTAGTTGCAAGGGCTGTAGCGAGGTAGCTTTTGTCAGTCCTTCAAAGTAAGGGGTTTCCAAACAGGATCTTCCTGTTTGTTTTCCTTGTTTGCTAATTGTTCAGAAAATACTAAGATGAATGTAAGACTTTGTCAAATATCAATTCATATGACATGGGTACTTTAGTACTTGTGGGCCAGGCTTCTGAGCCACTTCCAGTGAAAGAGAAGACAGTCAAACAGTGGTCTGTTATAGAAATGAGTGGAGATGGCTGGCTAAGAATTTTCTGGTGCAAAAGGTATTACCTTTAAATCTTAGATTAAACCAAGACCATTATTTTTAGTCCTGTAAATTCTATACTGCTGCAATGATAATCTGATAGGATTAAATCTTTATGCAATTTTATGTAACATAGTTGTTCACACAACTTTTTCGTTTTCTTTCGTAGTTTTTTTTATTACCTTGTTACCTCATTTTTATTGCCTCTAAGCTCATGGCTTAGATCCATACTTTTGGTGAGGTACTTTCCATTGCTTTCTAAAATTAATTTTCTAAACTAACAGTACTCTTTCTTTTCTGCTTCTTGCTGTTAACCTACTAAAACTTAATAAGGAGGACAACAGTCAGAAGGAACTAGACTTACCAGTCAGTGCAGAAATAGTACACTTTATGAGTACAGCTAAGGAGCAGTAACCACTAAATCTCAAAACAGGAAAATAATTACTTCATTTCTATGATGTCTCTTGGAAAGGACTGCTTTCCCTGTGGAGGAGTCACTCTTATGGGAATTTTTAATAAAATACTAATTTAGTTCAGCCCTGAGGATGTGGCCATTAAGCTGAACAAGTCACTTCCAAAATCACGGGTCCTCTTCCCTAACTTGTGCCCTGAGCAGGAATGGGCTAGTAGGTCTAAGTTGTTCACTAACTGAATTCAATTGTAAAAATTTTCTGACTCCAGCAATATCAAGTTCACACTATATGAAAGACATGCTTAATGCCGGGATCTTTTCTTGAGTCCACTACAGCTGGAGAACTTTGCCATGTGTCACAGAAGTAATGGTTTTAATATGGCAGAAGAAGGAGGATAGTCAGGAAGGGCAGAAATTGCCTGCAGGGAGGTTTACAGCTTCAGTGTGGTAGATGACGTTATTACGTCCTCTTACAGAACAAAATGAGGAATAATTAGAACAATATCTTGGAATTGTGCATAAGACAGCACATAATTTTAATCTGTTAAAGTATAACTGCATGTTCCTAGTAAAACATCTGCCTCTTTACTGTGTATGCATAGCTGCTTCCTGTTTCTTAATGTTAGACAAGTAATTAGGTGAGGATTCTATGATGCGTTCAATGTTCCAGTGTTTATACCTACAAATCATTAAAATTAGGTTTGTTGTGACTGGGCAATAATGTGAGAAGTGATTTTATCTCCATATTTGGGATTTGCTGATGTGTCTGTGAAAGACTCAGTCTTTGCCTGTATAACAAGGTTAAGTTGATTTACTATGAAAAGTTTTTAAAGTAGTACAACTCCTGGATGGATATTCTTATTTCAAAGTAGTTTCTGCACAGTTCAGCTTAAATGGGTTGCAATCAGATTTTTAACTAAGAAAGTGTGTGATGATCTGTTCAGAGGATCTCCTCATGTGGAGAGAAATTTCTTTGTAGTATTTAATCTTAGTTCTTGTCTTAAGAGAATCTCCAAGATGAAATTGAAAATCATCTCCACTAAATGGCAGCTTCTGTTTGCAATAGCAGTTTAGTAATAAGAAGAACACAGTAGTTTTTGCATGCTTATAACTCTTTTCATTGTATCCACGTCCTATCATACTCTCCCCTTTCAAAGTGGGATTTTAAATCTTCTTGAAGCCATGACTCACTTGGCATGTAAAATAGGAACACAGGCCACCAAAAACATGGATTGAGAACGTACACATAGATTTTTGAAATTTTTAAAAAATATTATGATTTAATTAGTACACATGACATTTTTAAATGCATTTACTGTGCTGGGAAGTTGGTCTTGTAGATCTTCTATTAGTTAAAAGAAAGTTCACTTTAGTTTTGTCTAGAACTTATGCAAAAACTTGGACCGTAATTCCCAAGAAGGACTGAACATTCATGCTTTCATGCCACGATTCTGAGTTAAGTGCCCTCCTATCTTTGAGTCAACACTGAAGATTTTTTTTCCTGATGTGTCTCCCTACAAACATGAGCTGTTTTGAACGAGAACACTGGATGAGAAACAGTGGTTTCTTTTTAATCAAAATAACCAATTTGTAGATTAAATGTCATCAAAACAGTGATTAAAAAAAATTAATTAAACCACAAAGAAACTAGGTTTACAAAGAAATACACTTTATTATTGTTTTTAAATAAAAAGTGTTAGAATATGGATGTGTTAGGTTCATTCATCCTAGAATGACTTATAAACAGCTCATGAAAAATGCCTATTAGAGCACTTTCTCTTTGTTTACATAGAGATTTCCCACTAAATATGTTTATGACATCTTTATGAAGATAAAAATTATTTCTTCTGTTATGTTTTATGTCCTTTACTTACTGAAGTAGTATTGAGTTGAAGGAAATTATTAAAACAATGGGTCTTTAAAACATCATTCACCTGCTCCATGGGTGGTTTATTGACTATGTTGCTTATGTTCTCTGAGTACGTATTTGCAAAAATAATTTGATGTTTACACAAGGCAGATGGCATTTGCAGCAAACATTATTTCAATGATTTTTAAATTTTGCGACTTTTTAAACTTAGTATTTTATTTTTTCACTAATTCAACCATGTTTTCAATACCAGTAACATTTAATGAGCTCTAGGAAGGTTAAAACAAAAAATGAACAAGCAAAATAATGAAGACAAAACTGAACTTGTCGTAATAATAGTGTATACACTAGTAGACAGTTTCAGGGATTTTTGTTACTGAGATATTTAACACAGTGTGAAGCACTTTGTTTGTTTTGGTTTTTTTTTTTTTTTAATTGAGAAAACTTGGCTAGAATAAAATTGTCTATTATTTAAACTGCTATTTAGGCTATGGAAAAAGTATCATAATACAAAGCTCTATGAGCTCCTGCCCTTGAAAGGCAATGACTCCCAGTGAGGTCCTGCACATACCACAGACATTTCCATGTGCAAGAGCAAACTGGACTCTTCTGAATGGAGATTTTCTTCCAGTTCAGAGTTAAAGAGGCACCAGCTGCTGGGAGGTCTTTGCTTAACATAAAAAGAGGGGAATAATGTACTTTACTATGGGAGGCTTTGGCAAGGGCTATGCTGGACAAGGATTCCTAGAACTGTCTACTATTACGAAAAAGCAATTGTAACTTAGATAGCCATTTTCATAGTGAAGTGATTTGTTTTGGGAAAACCATTTTTGTGCTAACAATGTATACACATCAGACCTTCGCTGACCAATAATGTCTTAACAAAATACACTCTTCTTCCAGAAAATGTCTCTAGCATTTATTTGGTCATGGATTAATATGCAGATTGATTATTTTTTAAATTAGTGGTTAAGATTAGAAGAAGGCATTCTCTTCACTTTCCTGAAGAACATTGACAGTCTGAAAGCAGTGCATCATAATTAGGCTGCTCAGCTACTGCCATCTGAAGCTTTGTGATACAACAGGGTCAATTTTATGATATTTTTATTCATGTCACTGTGGTGAGGAAAAAAATTACTTCTTTCCTGTGCATATTATACCTTGTAGTCCAGCCCAGAGCTCTTCCATCATCTCCCAGTATCCAAAAGGGAGTTTTCTAACAACTAGTCTATGAGCTACTTTGTCCTTCCATTGCTTCTTTTTGTTTGTGGACAGAAGGAGCAGTGTGGGTGGAGCGCTGGTTGAGACCTAAGGGAATGAATAGGATCCAAAAACTGGATAACTGCAGAAGTGCTTTGTCCATAAAGCAAGAAGGATCATTTCCAACCTCATCCTTAGAAGTTCAGCAGATCTTCTGGACTTCAGGGAGGAGGATACATTGCTTCATTAGTTATATCTTCTCTGTGAGGAAGCTGAAGACTGCAGTACCAAGGCTAAGTGAGGTGCTCTGCAAAAGCAGCAAATCAACCTGATTTTTCTAAAGCACACTATTTCTAAATATCTGAAATCAAAGGCAATACTTGGATATAGATGCCATTGTACTGGAGAAATAAAGAAACCCCACATTTCATTACCAAGAAACCCTGGTACATTTCAGTCAGCTTCAGCAGCTTATTAATGTTAATGCAAACAAAATAACTATTATAATAATATTGTTTTATTGTTAAAAAAATTATCTTCCAATTCTGAAATTCTGTTGACTGAACAGATAGAAAAGTAAATACATTGCTGTTAAATATTCTTCATACATGACTGAAAATGGTGAAGAAACAAAAAATAACTTTTGAATGTAAAGTTTCTCCTTTGGGAATTTAGAGCAGATGTGCTCTGTAAAATAAGCCCTGGTACTTTTATGAAGGCCATGAAGTGGGGCTGTAAAAAGGTGCTGAAGCAGCTTCATGGGTCGTGGTTCATTAACTCTAATTGTCACGTCTGGATTCCATCTGATGGATGACCAGGTCCTTCCTTTCCCACATCCGTTTTCTCACTGTCTTCAGGTGACCAGCTTCCAGAGATACCTCTTTCAGCAGTATTTCCAACAGTGGACTTGGGTAGTATTTTAAACCACTTCAGTCATATTTGAATGCTTCTTTTTCTTGCTGGATCTGCTCCTTTTCTTGTATTCTTCCTGTGTGTAGCTTTCCTCTGAAGAGAATAGAACCATCATTAATGAAAAGCATTTTAGATTTTGAGGGATTATGTCACAGAAAAGTTTTCCTAATTGACAAGACTTACTTTTGAAGGTCACAACATTTTTACATACATTAAAAATAGAAAATGTAAAAAGCCTTTTCGAGTAGCACGTGCCTTCTGATTTCAGGCTTGCTATAAGGGAGTGAAGAAGCAATGTTTTACATACCGCCCACGTAAGACAACCACATAATTTATAGTATGGGGCCATCTGTGTGTTTCCCAAGTTCTTGGTTTTTTATTAGAATTAGCTCTGAGCCAAAAGCAGAACATTAACTCTAAGGGAGAGGAAAAGATGTGAAATAAGTAAAGAATGTTTCTCCCTTTATTTCAGGCAATTTGTGACTGAAAGTTGTGTCATGATTGTTTGGAAGAAGAAGGAAAATCAATTAATTGAATTAATGGAATTAATTAAAGTAATTAATGCTTTCAGACCAATGTCAAATAGCCTTTCTCTTTTTAGCAGTGAATTTATTTCATATGTACATACCTGTTTTCCCCACCAAAAATAGTAAAAAAAATTTCAGAACTTGGAATTTTTTTCGCAAGTCTAATTCCAGAGCATAACCAAAACCTCATGTCATGGTAACAGAAAGAATAATCTTTCATTACTATGAGAGATTGCAATTTGATTGGTTTGCAGTGTGGTTTAATTACTGTTTTTTAAAATAAGTAAATAAATAATGATGTGGTTTTAAACAATAATTTCATTAGCATGATTTGTAGTAGGGAATTTTCTGAAATCAAGAAAAATAACATCTGTAAATCCGAACACATTTTCTGTGTTTTCAAAGTCTAACATTCCATAAGGTTGTACTTTCTTGGCTGTTAATATGGTCATAAGTATTCAAACCATCTTTAGTTTTATATCCCTGATATACTGTGCCAAAAAAACCCCAAACCCAATAAACTCTAAGCGTGTGAAACAGCTGCACCACCTCATATATTACTGGTTTTAAATATATCTAATTGCTTATACATGTAGCTAAAGTTTTGAAAAAAATTCTTACAAATCCATTTCACAATTAATAGCACACCAATAACCTTCTAGAACTTGCTAATATTAAATATCTGTAAGTGTATTTATTTTTTCAATTTTTTTCAAGTATATTCAATTTTTGTTAATGATTTTTCTCTCAAAATGCCACCATCATAGGGTATGTCTATCAGAATTGTCTGATACTGATTTCTCAAAATCCTTTCAGCATTTATATTTCCTAAAAAGTATTCCTGTATTTTAAAATAAGACGAAATATCACAGATAAACTGAGCATCTGACTTCCCACTTCTGTTAACTTGTTTAAAAGTTCGCTTTACTTATTGATCCATGCACTTGTATATAGCTCTCTAACCTATCAGTGTTACCGCAGTATTATTCACTTTTGGGGGGTTTATTACCTGAGCAGTGTTTTAATGCTTTTAGTTATAATCCTAAAAAATTACAATATGCACAACAAATTAAAACAGCCTCTCTTACCTCTGTTTCAGTGTGCCTTGTGACTTTTATTAAAAGAACCTTCCTATTTTCTAAAGCAGTCTGGTTCTACTCTGTAGTATAAAGTCAGTACTTCATTCTGGGCTCTATATACTTATTTAATTATTTTACAGCCACCACTTTTTCTTTATTTATTCCAAGTTGGGATCAAATTAATCCTGGTTTAGCCATGGTGATGCCTTAGGTTCCAGCTTTTGTATTTTTAAATCCTGTACTGCCTAGTGTGTAACTCTGAAGTTTGTTGTAGCCTGTTAGTTGCTGCTCTCCTATGCCAGATAGACATAACAAAACCTCTCTGAGCTTGTTGTTCAAGGACACTTAGGCTGTCCTAGGCCCAAAAGGTGTAAACTAGGACCTCAAGAGAGGTGGAGAAATTGAAGAAGTTACATCATTAGCTAAAGTTTTAATTGGCGAATTTATGCTGATATGCAAATGAACCAAACCTATAAAAGTGTGAAGAACTCGTGACTTGTCATCCATCTAGGGGTCCATCTTGGGGTCCATTTTTGGAAGTAGCCTCTGGCTCCCCAGAGTGTACCTTTGAAGGCCTTTCAAATAAATATCCACCTTTATTCCCTTACTCCTGTCTAGTCTCTGTTTCTAGGTAGCCCATCAGGGCATCAATGGCATGCTAAGCTCATTAATTTTTAAGTCTGCAGTTTTCTCCAAAGTGTCCATGTGCCAGAGGGCATTAAACAGAGATGAAAGGTGATGGCTTATTCAACAGCATCTCTCTTCTTTATTCTCACCATACTTTTATATTTTTATTGCCTGAAAATTGACTTTTTTTTCTCCTGCATTTTATCTATAGGTAAGGACCTCACTTACTATTTTCACACTGCTATATCTAAACTTCAACCTGTTGTGGGCCTTTTGAATTTTCTTTAATAATAGAAGGAAATGAGAGGTGCTTAAATGTACACATGAACCATTTTTATGCAGAGCTCTCACTTCTTCAGTCTCCAGTGTTAACTTATTTTTTTGGTTTCCACTTTTCTTTTGGGAAGCTGTACTACTTTGCTTCACTTTACCTTTTCATATGCATCCCAGTCTATGTTTTCCGATGTTTGACCTTCATTAGCTGTAAAAATAGAATATAGTTTCTGCTTTGATAGCATTCAAATCCTGAAATTTATCATTAGGGAGTTATTCCATTTCCAGCTCTCTTCTTTTGGACCACCTCTAGTGGTTTTAAAATTGCAGTCTTTGAATAAGCTTAACATACTTTGACTCTGATATCTGATCTATACAATCTGCCATCAAAGAAAACAAGGCCAGCATATATATTTGACCTGTTGCATAAATTTGCAGCTAGGAAAAATATTGTATTTCCTGAGAAGACTGCTGGTGCCTTTAGACGTTGTGAAGTCTAGTTTGAATTTCTTTCTTTTCTTTTTTTGTTATTCTCTCATCTCCATCTACTCCTCCATACTTTCTCCATAACTGGCTGGTCCTGAAGTCCTTAGGCATCTGTGTTCTTACCTTTAAAATATGCACTTTTGTTTTTGCAGCCTTCAAAAGTACAGTTATTCAATACTTAAAATATTTGTCTAACCTGTTCTTTAATTATCTTCTCCTATATTTGAACTGTTACTGGATGGAGGTCTTTGCTCTGGCCTTGGTAACATACCTGTTTAGAATTGTTCTCTGTATTTGGGCTCATGAGTCTCATTTGTCTCGCTTAGGCTATGGCCTGAGTCAAACACAGCCGATTTATGTGAGCAAAACAAATTCCAGATGAGCCATCCTACCGGTTCCTGTAGAAGGGGGGTGCTCGGGATTAGCTAATCATTACTAATTTCTAATGATTTTGTTATTAATTGTCTCACAGTGTTTCCAGTTTTTATAAATATTTTTGATATGAAGAGGTCACTGAAAAACCAGCTATGCTTTCACATTGTTTGCCTGATTTTGCCTTTTTACTTTTAATTCTGCCTCATTGGGGGTTAGTATTTTCTCTTTCTCCTTCACCTCCTGATCCATAAAGTTATCTTCCATTGAAGTCACAGTAACAATCTCTTAATAGTGTTGTTGGTTTGGGTTTTTTTAGAACTGTGTCAGCTTCCCTCAGGTTGAAAAGTTTTCTGGAGGTTCTGGAAGTCAGGAGCATCTTTTACATGGAACAGAGAGTAAAGAAATCTTTAACTTAAAGGTTAGTAGATTCCTCCCTGTGTTTCAGTGAAAGTTGCATGAAATTCAACCATAATGAAGAAATACACTGCTCTATAAGACCTCATATTTTCAAAACATGTTTTATAAGTGATTTTTTTCTACTTAACCTTAGGTATCAGTCTTAGTAGTGAAATTATCTAGAGAGAGGGAGATTTTATTTTTAAGCAATGCAACAAAGCTTATCTTTGTTAAAAACCAGTATGAGGACAGATTCATTGCTTTTTTTGCAGAAATCTGCCCCCACACTTTCTTCCTACCCCATCAGCCACAAACAAAATGTATATCACACTCAAGGCTGTATAGTGAAGAATACAGGAAACTAAAGAAAACAAATTTTATTTTGAGGTGTGTTCGCAAGATTCCAGCCAGGTCAGGCAAAAACCTGCTTAAGGTCACTTATCCATGTTTCTACAGTTGCTTCTCTACTTCATAGATGCAGTTAAGCACTGGCCTGAGAGAGCTGTGTGGAGTCTGTGGAGACAGAGGCAGACTGAGAGCTTAGGGGAATAGGGAAAAGCACATGGGAGCCAAGCAGAAGCATGAGCTAATTTCAAATTTCACTCACAATTCAAATGTTTGTAGCTACAAGATGAGTCTGAGTGCATGTTCACACATGTGGCTTTGCCATTTTTTAAGAATGTTCTAGGGCACAAAGCCAGGAGAGATCCCTGAGACTGGTGAGCCCCTTCTTTCTATATTCTTTTAGATGTGAATTCTCCCACACACAGTGAACTGCTTGCAAAGCATACTTCTCAAAAAGTCTTTTCTAGACATCACTCACATAAGTGGGGTGCAAGAGTATCATATTTTTAAGTGGAAAATAGAATTAGTAGACAGAGAACAGGAGCTGGTGGAGTAATCTTATTTATTGCCTTCTTTGAACCCGAACTGTTATTTTTTTAATATGGGAAGGACTACTTAACCTCTCTAGTACTTACTTTGTTTTACATATATATATATATATATATATATCTCAGCAACTTTTACCTCCTAGGGAAAGAAAAACTGTTGTATACTTCTGAGTTTACTGAGAATGTCATCCAATCCACGAGTGTTACCCAACATTTCAAAAGCAATCCTATGGCAGCAATAAGGACTGAATTTAGTCCTAAAATAATATATACCAGTTCCTTAGGGATTCCTGGGAAAGTCTTAGCGTTCACTTTAACTCCCACATTATTAGTTTGAAAACACAGGGCTGTTTTTTTCTTTCTTTTTTATCCTCCCCTGTAGAGCTTTTCAAAGGTGACTTATTTTCCCTGAGTTTTGCCACTGAAGGGGGTTATTGAACTTTAAAGTTTATATGTTGGGAGGCAAAGGAGTGACAGGAAAGCACCCTGGTAATGTTTTTGTGTGTGGGAAGTCTTGCGGTAGGCCTATTAGGTTTCTCCAAAAGTTTTCTCAAAAAAAACCCAAAAAACCAAAATAAACAACCAAAAAAACCAAACAAGAGAAGAAATGGAAGCATCTCCCTGGTCCTTACACTGAGTGCATGGGAGGCAGGGAGGAAAAGCACTTGTTGCTACAGGGTTTTCTTCTTGCCAGCTAAATTATAGAATTTTCACTTTTATCTACCTCTTCCTCTTCTGGCCTCTAGACCCTTAAGTACTTTCTCACTCCTAGCAACTAAAATTGTTTATAAATTACATTCAGACAAAAGAGTCACTATAATGATTTCAGATTAAATATGCTCTTTTATTTTATTATTCAGCAATTACCTGCAACTTTTCGCCTCTCAGACCATGTCTGTGTTGCCATACAGATGGTTGTGCTTCAGCATTTCCTGTAATTCCATCCAGCCAAGGTGCTACTGTCACTAAATCTCTACACCATGGGTGGCCCCATACAGATTTTTTTTATCAAACAGAGTAAAAGGCCCTACATTTTCATTATGCGATGATAGTCTGGCTTTAGTGCTACACCTGCAAATTCTGCTATAAGCTATATTCTTTCTCCAAACCTTCATGATTCTTAAGAGAAAATTCTGTGTGTGCAAATATATATAGTACAGAGAAGAATATGAAATATAAAAATCCTCCCCCAACGGCAGATTTAATTCTCTACCATTTTTAAATACTTCATTTTAAATTATGAAATTTGGAACAGAATTATAATACAGTCTCCCACTTTCAGTGTCTTCAAATGGTTGAATATTTGGGTCACTTACATTTTGAGAATGTCCTCTTTTTGCATTGATCGTCTATTAGGTGTAATAGTATTGGTCTTAACTATGTGTTTGTTATTTTGGCTTTAGGGCTAAAAGTTGTCCTTTTGAGCATGACTCACATACAGTTTCATTACTGATTTGTGAAAGGGACATTCAGATCAACACAAGCTGTCTCTCAACTTGAGAAATTGTAAAATGCATCCAAGGCTTTTTTCAAACTGCTTCAGAGGGAAATCCATAAGGAATCTTTAGATTATAAAGCAAGAAATGAGGAAAAGCTGGAATGTACCTCCATCCTCTTATATATCTAAGGATGTCATAGCCACTTACTTTGTGCTCTGATAATATTCTTAGGTGAGACATGCTGCGATTGTGGTCAGTCCTAAATGTGGTTTTGAATGGGTTCTGATTCTGGAGCCCAAGTGAGTCTCCCCTACTGTAAACTCATTTCTAAGTACTGCAAGCAGTAAGAGGGACATATAGCACATACTGAGCGGTCTTAAATGTTGTGGTGATTTCAATCAGTTGAAAAACCATTATTAAAATATCTGCTGTGAAACTCAAGTAATACTTCTGAAGTCCTCAATGTAGTGTAAAAAGCAGCAGAGTTTAAAGAAGTTATTGAAAAACACCTTTCTTTTTTTACTACATTATCAAACGAGATGGTAAGGAGCTCACATTTAAGGTTGATTTTCAAACAAGAAATATAAATTCCAGATTCTCTTTCATCAAATTCACTGAAATTTTAATGTAATCTCACTTAAGTAGGTAGGATATTTCTGAATAATTTATAATACAAGTAAATTTTTGGCCTCTTATTAGAGAGATACACAAAGTATTTTGAAGAGTTTTCACACAGGGCAAGATCAAACAGTAATGACAGAAGGAACATAGGTGTTAAAGGGAAGTGCTGATTGTAGCAAAGCCTGAAAAATACTAATTACATTATTCTAAGCAGTGACACAATCTTTAATAAGATGTGAAAGCAGCCCGAGAACAGTTAGGCAGCAGGGAAAAAAATCATTAAGTTACTGTGTAATCTCGCAATCTTTAATATTATTAATTATTCCAGCCCATGGAGTGAACAAAAAGCCCCAAACTAAAGAGCTTAAACCTGACTTTTTGCTGGTTTAGAGTTTGAAAATATTGACCTCTAGAGCAGAATGCATAAAGCATATGAATTGTGCTATTGCCCCTTCTCGTAGAATGAAACAAATACTAAACGATCAAATCAATGCAGGTCACTAAGGATATCCACCAAGATGGTGAAAAGTGTCCCTTTGTGACTAAGGGAAGGTTAAACATTAATTCTCCAGGTTTCCTCCTGTGGATCTAACACTGCTGTTACCTGCTCTGATTTTCCCTAATAAGAACAAGTGCATGGCCAAGGCTCTTTATTCCTGAAATTGTACTTTGTAGGTAACATACAGGTGAAGATTGATTCAGCTGGGATAAAAATGTGTAGAAAACTTTATCATGTCATGCAAAGTTTTTTGTTCAAAATTATTCAGGAATTCCTACTAATTAGCTACAAAAAAAATTGTGTTACATGATTGCATATTTCCTTTTTTATGGTATTTTGTTCTCCAGTGTAGTCAGATTTATTGATTAGTAGGAAAAAATGTTACTCTCTTTCTTTCTTGCGGTGCTCAGGACTTGGCCCATACCCATTTAATACTGTGAAATAGTAGCTGATGTCCAACATTTATTGTTCCCTTTGGTTTGATTTTGAAAGTTTTAGCTGGTGTCATTTTTCTAGACATAATCTGTTGTTTGTAAATGAGTGATCAAGTTTGCTTGAGCCTTTATTTTTATAAGAAAGAGAAATAGAAGGGGCTTTGTCTGCAGACTTGTGTGCTTGCAGTATTCCATATGACTCCACGGCCTCACAAGGCTTACCAGCAGTTTGTAATCAAAAGAAATTATCTTTAGATAAGTCATGGAAATACAAAACTTTCCTAATATACAACATATTAAAAATATTAGAAGTATCTTAAACATCAGAGGATGCGAGTTCTTGAGTGCACTTACTGTTTGTACTTATCACTGCTTAGTATGCCTATACTCAAATCATTACAAGTGGAGTCTTCAACGTGATCAGCTCAGACACCTCAGTTTTTAGGGTCACTATTCTTGAACATGAAAAAATGTAAGTAATTTCAATGTGAGTAAATTTTTTAAATACTGGTTTAGTGAAGGCAATCTTTCCTTTATTTCCACTATATATATAGTTGGTTTTTTTTTTCTGGAAAAAACAAAATAGATAAGGAGAAATAAATTTCCTGGGGCAAGAAGTATTTCTTGCTAGTATCTTCCTTGTTGTCTTACCATTTGGACTATGCTGTGTAAGTGGAGCAAACCAGTAAATTTCTTCCACTGAAATTCAATTAGTGCATATGAAATCAAACTTCCCTGAGGCAAAAATCTGCTAAGTAAATAGAAGAACTTCCTTGCGTGCACCTGTGTTTGGAATAGCTTGTCACGCAATGGAGTTATGAATGGCAAAACAGGCATTTTAATCTTCAGACTTGAGATTTCAATTCTAGCAGACGCTGCTGAAAGCAAGGCTTCCAGGGATTCATGTGTTGTTTCTGGTCTTTGCAAGATAATTCTTCTCCAAGTAGCAGAGCTAGTGGCTCACGGTGACTAGACAACTCCCTCCAGTGGGAGATTTATTGCATAGACTCTGCTTGGAACTGTTCTTCTAATGATTGTCTGTTCTTGGCAGCAAATGCATCACAAGCTCTTAAAATCTTGCTCTCTTTTACCTTTTTACAATAAATCTGTCATCTTCTATGCTTCTTAGAACAAAACTCTATAAGGCACATTGCACTTTGCTTTAAGGAGCTGTTGTTTGGTTCCATACTGGTCAAATAGTGAAAAGAATTAAAGTCAAGGCTTACCTGCTACGCATAAGAAAGAATCCTAGAAAGTCAGAAGACTGCTTCCACACAGTTATTCCTTGTATAAAAGAGCTACAGTGGCACTGGGGCACAAAAATTATGTTCCATATGAGTTGTGACAGTGGATTTAGCCTCTTCTGAAAGGGCAGTGGGAAACACGTGCTGCAGCTTCCTTCAGAACATCACACTACTACAGATTTCCAAACAGTTTCCATCCTTGTCAGCTTTTACTCTAATCTGTCCTGCAGCTTGTGCCAGTTGCTAGCCTGTTGGCACCTAACTGTAAAGAACAATATGTAATGCCAGCAAAAAAGGCTTCGTAACATGTGCAATGAGTATATTCTTGATTTTACATGTAGGTTTTCTGTAGGCTTCTGCACTACTTCCAGTAGCTACTATTCTGCATAGTATAATGATACGTGCCTTAAATTTAGTTTTCTGAATTAAGTTTCCTTATGACAAATCTAGTGAAGCACTTCTGCATTTTTCAGTAGTGTCGTTCTGCTTATTCAGTGCCCTTCCTCAAGTATCTCAGTTGTCATGTTATCAGGAGTTTCTCTTACTTTCACTTCAATTAGAGAATAAATGCTCTCAGATTTCTTATTTTTCTTCCCTGAACAAGGGAACATTATTCCAAATACTCTGCTTCTCTTCTTCGGGTAGATAAAGACTTTTGAAGAAAGACATTATCTACATTTGCATGAATTATTGCATTTTCTCAAAGGTAGAATAATCTTACAGAACATACCCTCATTTCTCTGAGGGAGGAAAACTCTTATCTTTTAATAAAACGTAAGCATACTTCTCCTCACTTCCTAATTACTCCATTTGACATGTCTAGTTTGCCACACTTGGCCATGCACACTCCTCTCTCTCAGTCTCTTTCTTCCATTGAAGTGACAAATCTGAGCACTGGCTTTTGAGCTGGAACAGGAACGTCTGACTTGCTCTGTATCCTCTGCTATACAGATAAAATACTGTAATATGAGGTGAGATTGTTTTTTTAGAACAATTTCCCTCAAAACTTGCCTTAGAAAGGCAGAAACACAGGATAATACTTCAGCTTCTCATTTCCTTAATCTAAGTAAGTATCTGAAAAATATACACTGTGTTCTGTGTTGTGGGAAAAGCAAATGATGTGCAAACTTCCTGGCCACAAGAGAAAATAAAACAAGTACAGTCGTATTCCCACAAAAAAAGTACAACAATCTCCTCTTAAATAACTGAACTGAAATAACTGGAATATAAATTAGAATCCTCCTGTAGCCCTCCTTTTCTTCTGTTCAGATAACATGCAAGATGGCAATCAAAGGATACTTCTTCCAGCTGTGAGTAGAATGTACCGGCCCAGTGCTGTGTGAGTGTGCTAAAAGACCGATGAAGGACATCATCTCACTGAAACATGTCTCTTTTCTAACCAGACATCTGTCAATGTTAGTGCAAAGAGGGTGTATGGTTTTCGTTCTCCTGTTGCCACTGTAACTTAGGCAGCTGGCTTTTTATAGATACCCTGCTTGCCGGTCTTTCCTCTAAATGTAGATTTTAAAAAAGTGTTGTAGGAGGAAGGCATAAACATGGTTACAAAGCTGTTACTGCAGAAGGACGTTGTCTGAATTTAGGGGTTATTTAACTAGAATAGTAAGCATGATTTGTTCTCACAACAATTCTGTCCAAAATCATTGCATACGAAGTTCTTTCAATATAGTTCTAATTGGGAATGTGGGAACTAGGTCTGCTGAGGGCACACGAAGGTTTTTGAGATATTTGGCATCTATGAGCTCTTAAATCAAGATTCTGCTCTCATAGTTCTCAGCAGAAGATTTAGCTTTCTCTTTGCAAACTGAAATTGTGGTTGTGGTGATATAAACAGGACAAGTGAGAAATTCGCATGCAGTTTTGACACTAAGGAGATGCTGTCAGAGGTACTCACTCTACAACTCTGTTGTAAGTTATTGTGGAAGCTGGGGGCAAGGAACAGGACCTAACCTTGTCTTTGCACAATGGCAGGCATAAGTTTAAAATCAATAAGATTCTATTAACTTCCCTTTTTAATCTTGTAAGACGTATCTCAGTTACAGACCGGTGAAGCAGGGTCTCATTTTCAAGTTCCTGCCTATGCAGAATTTGTTGGCTGCCACGAGGACCGCACGCCTTATAGCACATGCTTTCCTCATCCTCCTCAGAGCGTGAGGAGTTGCTGTTCTTGCCATGTCAGCACAGCAGACTTCTCCCAGGAAAAACCGCCTGTGTCCACGCTGTCTGAATGAGGTCAGTTCTCATGGCAACCATGCGTTATCCACAGAAATGTGCATTGTTTTCAGGCACTTTCCTCGTCTGTGTAGAAATGATGTAAAATCCAAGGGAGCAGAAGAGCAAGAAAGAAACCTAATTGACATGCAAGCAACGAGTGCTACGACACTTCCTTACCTTACATGCTGTTAGCATTTTTTCACAAATTATTAGGCAGGCCAGAGTTTCACAGTATGACATATGTTAAGAGCACTCCATTAGGATTGCTCACAAAATGCCTATAAAATAAATATTTTATTTTAGACAGAAATCAAGGTAACGCAGGATTAGTTTCTGTCAGATATGGCTGAAACCAACAGCTATATTGCTGTGTGCCTCAGGAGTTTATTTCAGTCTCTTTCTCCCTACCTCCTTTCCTTCCCCCCTTCTCCAGCTTGAGGAAGCTTAGCAGGGGTAGGGTAATTCCACGGGAGGCTAGGAAGAAGAGAGGAACTCCTTTGTTGGTAGGGATGGCCAGAGCTCCCTGCTCCCACTCCACTCCAGCAGCCTCGATGATACTCCTGCCAGCCAGAGATTAGGTGGCATGAAGGTGGCCGTGACAGCATTACTCCTGTAACACAGGAATTCTCTGCTGATGGTGTAAGGTTATGTTAAATCTCCTTTGTAGAACTAGCAGGGGATCTGGTTGGAGTTTATTTTCAGATTTCAAAACCTTCTGAATGGGAGAAGTACACCTCCCCTGCTTTTAATGGCATTTTAACTCTCTTAAAAGCGAGCAAATACTTGGCTTCAGCCTGATGAAAACAAACATTTACCTTGACTACAAGAACATCCTCAGTTTCGCCAGCCTAAGCATTTTATAACTCCTCAGACCATGAAGCAGAACTGCTGCCAGGAGAAAATCCTCCCCTACAGAGAACAAAGGTTGCTCACTGTGCTGATCTCGGCTGTGTGGCACAGCTCTGTCCAGCTGGCAGATCCAGCTCTAAAAGGTCTCATTCTCACACCTCATGCAATTTCTATGCTTGTGACTTTTATTGATTCCTTAACCAATTACTCTCTGCCCTTCGTAGGGTATTCCTAAAGCTAGTGTGAGGTACTGTAAGTCTACCGGCAAGGTAAATCACAAAACATGTAATTAGAGTATTAGTTAGCAAAACCTGTAAAGTACTACATTTATTTTAGATTATTACCTTCTTTGTTGTCATTGGAGTCACTGTAGATAGAAGCCAGGGTAAACAAGGTGAAAATGACAAAAGCCAGCAAGATGAAAGCTGCTTCAAGGTTTGTGAAGGGCAGCTCCATGAACTGCTACTCCTTCGCCTAGGAAAAAGTGTAAACGTTTACTCATCTGACTGGCTGTGGAAAGGGACTGCTCTCAATAGAGTAGTTAAGTCTTTACTCAGGAGGATACTAGATCCTGGTCAAACTGGTTAAGTAACTTTGGTGGTTAGGAGGGAAACAATGCTGCTGGCTCATACAAGAACGTAAGCTCAAACCCTTTTTACTGAGTATGTGCTGTTGCTTTAGGGGACACTTAGAGCAGTTATTAAAGCAAAGCTGGACTTAACTGTATGTTCAAATACATCTATATGCCATATTTATTTTATATGTTTTTGTGTACAATGTTTTTAATAACAGAAACCTACTTGGACTCTGAAACAGTAATAAAAACCCACTTATTAAAACAAAAATAATCTGTAATGATCTGTAGGAAAGCATAGATTTTTTTTTAATAGAAAAACTCCTAGAATATAAAACCCCCTGCCTTCTGTGTAGTGGAAATTTTAAAATGTGTGAGAGAAAGCCCAAACATTACCACCAAACTGCTATTCAAATCCCAATCAATAGTCCAGGAATTCTGAAGTCAGTGGAAGTTTAAAGTGTTCAGTTGCCCACAGGATTTAGCTCTAAAAAGCACTCTCCCAGAAATCTTAAAACCAAGGAGTCCAATACATTTCTACCGAGTTTTGTGGGGGGGGGAAAAAAAAAAAAGAAGGATTAAAAAAAAAAAAAAGACAACAATTTGTAGTAAATAAAGAGAAGCTGGCACTTACTGATTGCCAGCGATTTGTGTGTATATTCCATTGGCTTTTCTTCAAAAGCATCCCAGTTCTATGAAATGGACTGAGTTAATCACCCGAAGCTGGAAGGATCTAACGTAATGCGGTTCCCTGATGCTTTTCAGCTGCTGCCTTGCTCTCAGCAGGTACAGTCCATGTCAGACCAGAGGGTGGTGAAAGTGGCAGGAGAAGCACAGCTCGACACGTGTTTCTCCTGTACCTGCCTACAGGATGCTGGGATGTGCAAGCAAACTGAAGCCACAGAAGTTGTAGCAATGCCTTTGGGGCAGTCAAGACAGAAGTTTGCACATTCAACAAACTGTGTTGAATTTTAAGCCCTAGTGAAATATTAACATGGTTGTAAACAAGACTAACAAGTATAAGAAGGAAACCCAGCTCAGAAAATGTATCAGCGAGAACTTTGCAATTCAGATCTATACTGATATAAGCAATAATTATTAGAATATCACTGTGTCAGCAAAAACCAAACCTGTATGGGTACAAGTTACATGAAAAAAGATCCTTTCGAAGGACCTTTCTGATCAATTTATGATTTTTTTTTCTGTTGAGTCTTGGTTTGAAAATTAAAAACACCATTTACGCAAACTAAAGCAACAGTCACCTTGGATTGCATTAGCTACATGTTAATTAAAAGGGATTTCTAAACTATATTTTAATATTCTGATTATTCTATTATTTAAAAATATAAAATATTTTTACATTGCTATATACATTCTGTATAGTGATCTAAGCAGGAATATTTCCACAGCAGGCAAAGGAAACATTCTTATGAAACCCCACGTCAATACATAAAAATAGAATACATAAAATAGAACCACTCTTAAATTAGGAGAATGTGAAGATGATTTGAACATTGTCACATCCAATGTATCTTCTGCTGGATCACTTTTGCAACAAATATTTCATTAGTAACTATTATAAATGTCTCTTTATGATTTCTAGGAGTGAAAATACAGTTACATATACCACAACTTCTTTGTCTATATGATGGATTAGTTGCCCCATTTTATGAAATAAACTAAGAATTACCTATTCCAGTCAGAGGAAAACTTAAACCTGTGTATACATTGAAAAATCTTTGACTGTATTTATGCATTCCTGTTCTTTGCAACAGATATTTATGTCTGCCTGAAGTAAGATGTGAATTCAAAACTTACAGCTTTTCCTATACGGAGAGTTAAATTCTTCCACTTCCCTTATCTCAATAAAGCTGCTGAATCTTTCACCCTCTGCTTAACTGATACAACTAAATTTATGTGCAGTTAAAGAAGGGGCCTGTTTCCTGAAATCATGCTACAGTTGATGAGAAGCTTTTATATAATAGACTGCAATTTCTTTAGGCAAAACTGGTGTATTTTATATTGCTGGGGATATGTGTAGTATATTCATTTATATAAAAGAATATTTTATAAAAATTCTTATAAAAGAAAGAAATTTATAAAATTCTTATAGTTCTTATAAAAGAATATTTTACCTATACATCATTAAGAGGTTAAATATCACTCTATCGTGGTTTAACCCCAGCCAGCAGCCAAGCCCCAGGCAGCCACTCGCTCACTCCCCCACCAGTGGGATTGGGAAGAGAACCAGGAGGGTAAAAGGTAGAGAACTTCTGGGTTGAGATTAAGACAGTTTAACAGGAAAAGCAGAAGCTGCACACACAAGCAAAGCAAATCAAGGAATTAATTCAGTGTTTCCCATGGGCAGGCAGGTGTTCAGCCATTTCCCGGAGAGCAGGGCCTCATCACATGCAATGCTTGCTCAGGAAGACAAACAACATCACTCCAAATATCCTCCCCTTCCCCCTTCTTCCCCCCACTTTATACAAAAGAGCATGATGTCACATGGTGTGGGAATGTCCCTTTGGTCAGCTGGGGTCACTTGTCCTGCCCGTTGTAAATTATCATCATTTGCTAACTTAAAGCTGCTGGAGGATCTGACGAGCAGCTTCTTCAGAGAATTATAACCTGATCAATCATGTGCTGTGGAAATAAAGGAGATAATTTATTTAAATCTTCTTGGCTATTTATACAGCATTGGTATGTTCCTGCTCATTAGCTCAAGAGTGAACTGAAATAGAAAAAAATAGATGAGATGTCGTGAAAAAGGTAAGAGAAGGGCTGTGGAAGAAACAGCCAGAGAAGTACCAGCGAAAAAAGTTGCCAAAGGAATAAATGACAACATATATAAAATATACATATCAAAGAGGATACAGCCTTCGAACTTACATATCTGTAGCTGCCTAGTTAGCTCAGTATACCCTAAGTTCATAAGAGATGTTCTAGACTCTTCTTTGTTGAATCTGCTCATTTTGTTTCCTTGTGTTTTAATCTTACCAAAGCATAACTTAAGCCAGGTATGTTAGCTGTGAAAAATGCAAGGTATAACTTTAATATGGTATACTGAAAAAATAACTAGTCCCATGTAAAGTAAGCCATTTACTCACTTCATAGGATCTATCTTTTTAAACAGTTATGTAAAAATGTGATATTATGGAGATTAACTTTGGCTTTTTGCCTGGGCCTTGCTGCTCCTATGGTTAATGATTGGGGAAAGCTCAACTGAGGGCATATATCCTTCTTTGTTATCTCAGTAAAAAAGTGAGCTAACAATGTTAGTGAGTCAGCAAGGAATTTAAAAAAAATAAAAAAAGCTCTTGATAAATAATACTAATAAAAGAGGCTGTTGTATAGCTATAACACTGTTACAAAAAATGTTGAAGTTTCTCTGACTCTGCCTTTTTCTTACCTATATTTGCAGCTAGACTGTGTTCAGTTCAGGGGTGTTTTCTGTTTGTAGAAACTGCCAGTGACAGGTAGTTTTTCTAGCTACCCTTTTGTGGGGCTTTCTGTTGTGTTGGTTTGTTGGTTTTCTTTTGGTTTGGTGGTTTTTTTGTTGTTGTTTTGGTTGGTTTGTTTGGTTGGTTTTTTTTTGCTCTCCAGATGTTATGTTCAATGTCCTTACTATTAAATAAATCTATGTGACTTTAACTTTGCTGCCCGCATGTTCCATGTTTTTACCTGCCTAAGGAACTAGCACAGATTAAAAGGTGAAAGATCCTGCTGTATTTTGTATTTATTTCTGAGATATTGTTGACTTCATAACAGCAGCGGAATGAAATTTCCTTTGTAAAACTGAACCTAACACTGCTGATTTACAGGAACAATTCTAAAGATGAGTGATTATTTTTATTATTTTTTGTTAATAACGGCCTGAAATTCTCATAGGTCTGAATGCAGATGAGTTCAATGTAAAACTTGATTACTTTTGTTCTGGTTCATATGACATTTCAGCTGTACACGTAGTGCTAAGCACATCTTTATAATTTCTTTCATAATGCTTGAAGACATTTTCTTTGCAAGAATATAATGATAAATAATTGATACATACTCTATTACAAAGGAAATATATGTTCAGTGTGAAATGTGAATGTGTAGCAAAACTTTTAGTGTGGGGGCAGGGTTTTTCATTTAACCAACATAGGCTTGAAATTGTTGAGGTTTAAGCCACTTGAAAAAAAAGTTTTGTCAAAATGGAATTTTCTATATCCCAGTGACAGTCACATATTACATAAAAATTTGGGAGGGGCTTGCACACACAGAGGATGGATCAGCTCAGGGTACCTCAGCTCCACATGCCAGGAGAGTGCAGCCCATCCCTGTGCGTGTCTTTCCAGAGCACCCTGTGGTAAACCAGTTGAGTGCCAAATTGAGACTGTCATTGCAGCCTGGGATGTTCAGCTGGTTTTTCTCCATGAAGAATCAGTCTGCCAAGCTCTGCAACAAATACGTGTGCAGGGGGAAGAGAAGGGTTTCTCTGTCCTCTGTAACAAATAAAATTGCCAAATTGTAATAGTATATGTTTAACCAAAGTGAACAGTGGGACTGTTACTTTGTGTGCTGCTTACTTTAGTGCGTTTTGGAGTTATATTGAATTCGTATGGAGCGATATTTCCAAAAGTATGTATACCAAATATTCTTTCCTTTAAAATACTATGAACAAAATAGCAGACAGAAGACATCTCTTTCAGGGAACCTCTACCTTTCAAACTTAACTAGGCTTAACTGGTCAGAGTTTTTCCTTTTTTTTTTTTTTTTTTTACAGTAGCAATGAGGATATATAAATATCTTATTTAGTAGAAAGGTAACTTTAGATTAAGTGAACTATCATGAAAGAAGGAATTCAAAATGTTAATCAAAATGCTAATTAAAATACAATATTTTGTTTTCATTCAGAATCTAAACTTAAAAAGGAAAAAAGTAGTTTAAAATATTTTAAAATATCTTGGTTTTGATCTTGTTTCTCTTTCCCTTTTAACAACGATTAGAAAAACTCTTTGCCCATATGTCCAAGCATCTGGGTGACTCTACTTCAGCAGAGGTTCTTAGTGACTCAGTCAGCCTCTCTAAGAGGAGCTTGATGATTTTTGACAAGCTATGTGTAAATTGTGGGATACAGGATATACCAACAACTGAAACCCAGCAATTTGCCAACTGTGATATTTACAATCGTGATATTGTTGAAGTATCCTCTCTCCAGTGTCCATTTCTTTGGTCCTGCTTTTTTTAGGGTGTATGTATCATCCTTATCACACTACATTAGTCTCGTGCTTTCCATCGAACAGCAGGACTGTAATTCATCCTCTGCCCCTCCCTTGATTAGAGGTGAATTGCATGTGCAGAAGAGCCTGGGTAGGGCTTTGGTTTGTTCCTTTTCTCCGTAGACACATTGTCGCACATTTCTATTCAGAGAACTTGTATTAAATAGGTGATCCTATGTTGTTCCTTGGGCAAAAGTTGATAAGCTTTATGGTGGCACATATGATCTCTTGGGCTTTTGTAGAGAGACTTTGATAGTTGCATGAGGATGGCTTTCTGAACTCCCTTCAAGATCCTATGTGTTGGGTTTTTAGGTTTTTATTTATTCTTTTTTTTAATAGAGAGAGAAATCTGAGGCCATATCAGAAAGTATGCAGATCCATCTTGTGAGATATTAGAAGCCATAAAGGGGAACTATGTAATTTTCCATTCCAAATCACTGCTAATTATTCAATGCTTTCAATATAAAAGTTGAAGAATATAGAATTACGACCTCATTTTGCAGTGTAGGACACTTCTAGCTTAAGTTGCATGAAAAGAGGTTGTGGTGAGGTGGGGAGTTGGCCTTGTGTCCCAGGCAACTAGCAAGAGGCCAAGGAGAAATGGCCTCAAGTTGCACCAGGGGAAGTTCGAGTTGGTTATTAGGAAAAATTTCTTCATTGGAAGAGTGATAAAACACTGAAACAGGTTCTCCAGGGAAGTGGTGTAGTCATCATCTCTGGCAGTGTTCAAAACTACAGGTAGTCGTAGCACTTCATTACATGGTTTAATGGCCATGGTGGTATTTGCTAAAGGTTGGACTTGATGGCCTTGGAGGTCTTTTCCAACCATAGTGATTCTATGTATCTCTAATAAGAGCTGTTGTTCATCACTTTATGGGAAGCATGACTCACTTTCCAGTAAACAATTTATTTTCAACATAACTCATCTGAATATGAAGTTTTATGGCCTGTGCTATCAACAGATAATCTTTACTTTGCCAAATCAGGTGACTGCTTATCTACTGACATGACTAGGAAGATTGTGTCTAATTTTTTGTGGCCAGACTATTTATTTCTGCAGCACATCTTGTCTGTACAGTGGTTTCCTGTTTAAAGCCACAGCTAAAATGAAGTTAGGACTTGGTAACAGCAAGTTGAACTTGGGTTCTTTTTTTCCCTTCTCTGCTTTCTCACAGTTGTCTAGAATTTGATTTTGTCTCACTAAGATTTGGAACTGAGAATACTTCACAGCATGGAGAACTCTGAAAGTATTTAACTGCTTGGAATGCATATTGATAGATACCTTTTCATATTCACAAGCATATCCATATGCAATGCAAGTGATGCGTGTATAGTACATGAAAACAGTATTTGAGTAAGTAAGTAGATGTACGTCAACTTTCAAGCTCGTTGTATCACTAAAATGATGAGGTAGAAAAAAAAGGCTGAAAGGTGAATTTTCTTTAGAATTAGTGGCAAATGACTGAGGTTCAGTTTGACTCATCTGCTTATCTCAGGGGTGTGGAGAAGACATAAAGTAGCTGGATACGGACAATAGCAAATCCTCCTATGCTGGCAAAAGACAGCAGAAATAACATGTCTGCTTCCATTATTTGGATAACCGATAATGGGATATGCATGCTGATTTGATCTTACAGTCCCACATGTATTTCTTCAGTTGAATCCCTCCTTTTATAAAACATTGTTATACCTGTCAACACTTCAATAACTCATAACTAGCTCCAGTTCTGTAAAAGCTTAAAGGAGAAATTTTGGAAACTTCTTTTATGCCTTGTACCATCTGCACTCAAGATTTCACTCTTCTGACTATTTTAATGGTAGTATTTTGCTGGTAGGTGAATATGAAGGGGGCATTATAATTTATCTACTTCTCTGGGTGCTTAAAATATACAAGGATATGAATTAACATGCCAGATTATCTACTCTCCTCCATTTATTGCCATTATCCTAGGAACAACAGGTAAAGTAATAGTTGACACAAATATATACTTTATAGTTTTCTCAGAATGCTAAAAAAGTCTGTAATTATTGGTATAACTCAGTCTTGTGTTTTTATATATATTTTGATATTGCAAAAGGAAGTCAGTCTGCCATCTTCCCTAGCTGAATGTTTTAAAAGTTCCCTCCTACATCAGTCCATGGTGTTTTAATACAAATACATGGTATTTGTTTTTAAGGAGTTTGGGACAGCCTATCAATTTGGGCTCCTTGCTAAGCTAAACATCCCAAGGTTGATGTGCACATTGAAATCAGTGAAGTAAAAACAGAAGCAGCACCCAATTATTTTCGTATTCTGGTTTCCCTTTCTTACCTCTTTATACTGCATATAGCCTGTTGTGACCAAAATGCTTGTCCAAGGTCTTCCTGGAGCGAAACTTTGAAGCCATAAGAAACTTGATTGAGATAGCTGGGGCTTCAGATTGGCTCCAGTTTTAGCTCTACTGCTGAATCTCAGATGGCAAACTTGTTTGGAGGTGGTTGCCTTCTTTTGTATCCGACTGAGCAGATCCTACATACCTTGTACAAAAATACATAGCTGTTGGTGTTTTTATAGAAAAATTACTACAGCCAAGTACATTTCCAAGGTATTTTTTTAGAAAAATCTTTTTCTGTTCGACCCAGTTTACAGATAATTCTGTGTGCAGTCATAATTTTTTGAGCTATTACTACAGAAAATGATACCAAATAAGCTACAAGAAGGAGTAGGATACATATGTTGGAGGAATAAACACCTTCATGTTTCTGTTGTGAGAAGTAACTATCTGGAGCTGATGAAAGCCTTTCTTTTCCTTGAAGACAGCATAGTCCCACTGTTAGCTCATTTGAGGGAGGCAAATCGATAATGACAAAATATAAGAACACCTACATTTCATGCAGCCAGCTATTGGATTTAGATGTTATTTTAGGAACACACTACGGTATGCAAATCTTCTTGACACTGACTAATTCATTCAAGTTACTCTGAGCTATCTGTATGCGTATTTTCAGTTTGGCTTTTATGCTAATACTTTAGAGTCTATATCATATGCAGTACCTGTAATTGTGAATGACCAAACCAATGTTGAAAGGGATAATAAACTTGGTATTCCTACAGTACTGACATGCTCTAATCAGCTGAAAGGGCAGCGTGTATTCAAGTAATCTTCTGCCTGCAGTATGTAATTTCCATTTTCAATTAGTTTACATTTCAGGGAGTGGGTGAAATTTGGTTTTGCAGATGTCTACGAGAGATCTAGTTTTGTTCCTTGGTTTTGACCTCCGAGAGGAAAGAGTATGTAATACTAGAAGAAATGTTTATTCAGGAGTCTCAAGTTTCCTAATGCCCACAGACATTACTGATTTTGTTTTCCATGATCTTTACTTAGGGAATTAACTTAAACCAATATGGCAATATTTTTCTATTTGACTGAAATCAGAGAATGGCATTTTAATTATTTTTAAAAGGGAAAGAGACAATTTTCTATTAATTAAAGGACGTATTTATTGAAAGCCTAGTAGAAATAATTTTGGTAAGTGCATGAAAAGAGAATTGAATTGAAATAGAAGCAGTTGTTTAAGAGCTCTGTCCAAACATAAGCACTTTGGAAAAATTCCAAACAAAGATGTTGTCATTAATAAACCTTCATAAGTACAATTATATATATACTTATGAAAACACTCGTGTTATTGATACCAGGCTATTTAACTTTATAACCTCCTGACTTTTTAATTATTGGATTTTTATTTATATTGGATTATTATTTAATAAAGGTGTAAGACTCTTCTCATAATTCTTGTAATAACCCATGTTTGTGCAAACAGTCATGTCATTGCATGTATTTTTCTTCCTAACTTCCAGGTTCTCTACATTTTTTGAATAGTTAGGACAAGTGTACACATCTCCAACTTCCAGGCCACAATCCACTCGACATTCCCTAACTTATGCTTAGCGAAGCATTTCCACTCATAAAATAATGATCCAGTCTAATGCCCCAGAATTAATCAAAATTCAGTACAATGTCACAAGAGGGAGCCCTTGTCAACACCAAAAATTCACTACCTGATTTTGCAGAGCTGCATAAATTGCTTTCCAAGTGAAATGTGGGTTCTGTGCACTCACAGCAAAAGTGGTTTCACACTAGAAGAGAACCTTCTAAGACAGGTTATATACAAACTAATTTTTTACATAGGAAAAAAGCCAGGAGATCATGGTTGAGCATTTGAATAGGTTTGAATTGTGATTTTTACATTACTGCATTTTCTATTTTTGGATAGCAAGAGATATGAGGCTAGAGCATTATCACTGATTTATTTTTAAAGATTGTTACTTTTACTCTTGTGACAATTCAATATTACTCTTGTCAGTTGCAAACTGTCAATGGGAATCTAATCTTTGTCAGTTTAAGGGATTAATACAGTCTTAATTATGTTTCTTTAAAACATTCTTTAATTTTTTTTTTCCTATTTTAGGCACTGCTTTGCAGGGGAAAGTATTCAGTGTGGTTTAATTGTTTTGCTTTCAGTGAAAAAATTATATGTCTTACAGTGTTACGGTGCTATCATGGTGAAATTCTATAATATGTTGACTGCGGAATAACTTGAAAATAGGAAAAGATAGTTTTAATTTGCAGGTTTCTTAAACATGTGTATCTAACCACTTTAATACAAGAGGTCTTATACTAAAGATTTCAGGTATATACCAAGTATTTTATTGAGAGTCAGAGCATTTCCAGGCTAAATTAGTAATGATTCTGTGGGTCCCCTCTCTCAGTCAGTAATGTTTTTTCACCATTGAGTGCTATTTTTCTTCAGAAAATTAAGGTGAGGTTCCTCTTCATCTAGACCAGAAAGGAAAATAGTGCTTTATCTTTTTGAATATTTTAATGTACTGTCAGTATAAAAATAAACACAAAGAAAGAAAAAAAAGGAAATGTTCTCTGGAAGTCCAGAGGTCTGGTTGTTGTTGTTGTTTGCCTGTCGGTTTTTTTAAAATAATGTTTCATTTAAGGTATCTGAGGGACTGATTTTCTCACCTAGACACTCTTCAAAATCACTGTGATGGTAAATGGACCAAAACCTTGGTGCAAAAGTCATTGATAATGGAGCACACTGGCACAGTCTGAAACTGATGCATTGCAGCAACTCCTGAGGAAACATTATGCTGCTTTCTTCTCTGAGGAAATGATGTTGTTAATGTGGTTATAACCTACAACATAAATTGAAATAAATTGAAGTGTTACTGTATATATACAGTAGAAAATTTAGTTTTAAAACATCGATTATGTAGCAACTTCATTTTTCTTTTCACACTTTCACACAATACAAGCAAATTTAGAGTGTTGACTCTGGTATTAAATATTCATTCTCAGGCAAGGAGATGTAGCGATACAATTTCTTTTGCTATTTATGGGAGATTATGTGGTTAACCCCTGTTCAGGTGTCATGATTAATTTACTTTTGTGTTTCTGAAAGGATCATTTTTAATCTAGGAGAGTTAAAGACTACAATTCGTTGAATTGAAAAGAGAAAGAATTACAAGTGACTTCATTTAGAGATAAAAAACATTTGGAGAAAAAAATTGTTTTGACATTCTCAAGGAAATGCTGAAGCCAAGTAAATATTAAATAATAGACCATTTTAGCTAAGCTTCTTGCGTATAATTTCATATTTTCTCTTTCTTTTCCAGAAAATATGTACATTTCCCCACCAGTTTTTTAAGGTAGAGCTGTTTGGATGTAGAATCTGATTCTTTTAGGTGATGGTTTGGGGTTGAATTGCAGTGTTAAAATTCTTTCACTTAATTTTTGTGAATTATCCTCAATGGCAAATTTATTACAAAGATCAAGAGCAGAGACAGATATGAATAGGCAGCTATGCTACTGGTAAATCTTTTGCTTCTTCCCTCCCTTTCCCAGGCCTGGACTTTATAGTGTGTATGGCTTTTACACTGAAGATTTGCATGCTTTGGAACCTAAACATTTACTCAAGTGTCTGGTTTCCTGCTTTCAGATGGGATAAAGTTAATTTTCTTTCAAGTAGCTGGCACAGTGCTGTGTTTTGGATATAGGATGAGAATAATGTTGATAACACACTGCTTTTCTAGTTGGCACTGAGCAGTGCTTACTCTAAGTCAATGATTTTTCAGCTTTTCGCGCTCCCCTGCCAGCAGAGAGGGTCGGGGACACAAGAAGCTGGGAGGGGACACAGCCAAGACAGTTGACCCCCACTGACCAAAGGGATATTCTACATCATATGTCATTGTTCTGAACGATGAAACTGGGGGAAATTGGCCAGGGGTTGGGGGCTGCCTGGGCATTGGTCAACAGGTGGTGAGAAATTGCATTGTGCATCACTTGTTTGTATATTCTTTCATCATTTGTATCATTTTCATATCCTTTTCTCTCCCGCTACACTTTCTCTCAACGCACAAGTTTTACCTTTTTATCCAATTCTCCCTCGCCTTGCGCTGTGGGGAGTGAGTGAGCAGCTGTGTGGTGATTGACTCCCTGCTGGATTAAACTGCACCACCAGATTCAGTAGAGAATAGGTTGGCTTTTAGCTGCATTTCGTGTCTTCTTACCAAGGATACAGACTGCCCTAACTCCACTTGAGTGCCATATCCATCAGACATGCTTTGTTCATAGCATGGACTGCACGAACAGAAACAAGTCCTCCTTTCCTCAGCAATAGGTCACTGGGAACAGCTCTGTCACCAAGCAAAGTAGTGACTGGGGGGTTCATTGAGGAAATAGGTCTCAGCCATCCTCAGTTTGGCTCAAAGTCCTGCTTAGAAACAAGACTGGCCCTACGGCCTTCTTCTCTGGAAGCTTATGATTAAAGAATATATGTGAGGGAAACTGGCCCTGTGTGCTCAAATCGAGCTCATGATCCGAGAAGCTGGGCTGTGTATTGTGGAAGAGGAGAGCTGTTTGCCTTGGCTCACTGGATCTTGATGGGAACCATGCAGAGGAGCAGGAGGCCTTACACGATCTATGCCATTGGCTCAGCTCCACTAGGGAAATGTACACTTGAGCAGTGAGAATCAAGAGGTTGAGTTGATACCTTCTAAGCTGCCTAAGCTCTCTGCTTATCTCTTTACTCCCACATAACATGATAGTATTTAAAGGAACAGGGGTTTATACTGTGTCCTTAAAGGTCACCAATATTTTTCATGAAGGGTAAAAATTTTTCATTTGCTGCAATTGCTGGAGTAATGAAACCATACTATGCTACCATATGTGCACAAGAAAAAAGAGAAGGAAGAGTGGTGAAGTTCCTAACAGAAGTATTTCATGTTTTTTCTTATATCTGTGCCTCTGTGGAGGAATTTTGCATGTGCGGGACATGACAAATATAATATAGACGTTCAGCTGAAGGGTCATGACCAAACAAAAGGAACATCACAGAAATAAAATACAAAGATTAATAGTAGCAGAAGGATTGAAAGGTCTAACTATTGTTATTATAGTTAAACATGAAACATTTTTCTCTCAGATTTCTGTTTTCTGAAGACAGGGATGGTAACTCATTCCCTAGCCACTGTCACACTGGATAAAATGTTCTTTTTATCAACTTCAGATCCAGCCAGTATATCTCTTGTAAACTTGCTTCTTGTTTGTGCTCTGCACAAAATTATTTTCCAAAAGAATGACTCCTGGGAAGATCAAGTGGGAGTTGCTTTCTTTGCAAGCTAGGATCAATTCAGCTATCTTTTTGTAAGCTAGTTCAAAGTCATACTGTGAAAAACATCCCTTTAGAAAACCTAATTTTTCTTTGGATAAAGACTTAGTTAAAATTTTAAATGAGATGGCTTGATCAGGCTTTCAAAGTACTTGTCAGAAAAAGGCAGAATTAGCTACATTGTGGGCCTTATCTTCTATTTGATTTCATTTGTGAATTCTGTGTTGTGTATTTACCCTAAATGAGGGAGTAAATTGGATTTGTCCCAAAAGCTTAAAGATACATCTTTAAAAATATATACATGTAACCCACACTTTTTAGGTTTTTTTTGGAAAATTGTTTCCAGTTTTATGAACACATCAATTAAAGGGAATGTGAATAGTGTCTCAGTATTTCTATGTAAATCAGAAGGTTATGCCACTAAATTCTATCACTTGGTTGCCTATGGTAGCTAGTAAAATAACTCAGACTGAATTAATTTTTTACTTTTCTTAAATTTGTTCTTGGTTTTACTAACATAGGTTTTTCAACTTACCTAACTTTTATTATTACACAAGGACATGAAACTTCTCTAACAATGATGAACTTAATTGAAGGATTATAGCCACCTTAGGCACCAGAGATAGAAGATTTCAATCTCTTAAACTCTCTGGATGCTTAGTTCTATTTGGTTTTATGGTCTGCACCACTGCAACAACATTCACACCCCATATCACTGTAGCTCCAATGATCTGACTAATTACAACAGACAAAAGGGGGATTTTAGTAATTGTGGATGAATCTCTGAACTTTGTGAATAGAAGACTAAATTTAAAATTCTTCATGCCACCATGTTCAGTTGTATTTTCACTGTAGATTCCAAGTACAGCAAAGCAGACAATTTCCATCACGATAAAGATAATGGCTGCCATTTCAGGTCAATGTGAGGAAAGCCTATAGAAAAGTCCTTTTGTCTCTTGAAAAATGCAAAGTAAAAATGGTGTTTGCTGTAGAATTTTTGCTTTTTTTCAATATATTATATTTAGAGATGCTCACAAAAATGAGTCTTAAGAAGTGGTACCTAATCTTCTATACTAATTTCCAATGATAAATGTATGCTACCATGTCAGATCTTAAATGACAGGGTGCATATTGCCAGGTGATTCCTATACCCCAGGGTAGATAGAACTTTAAGAGATGATCTTAATACTCTCCTCTGGCATTAAAATATGAGTCTCTAAATTATATATGAGTCTCTAAACCCCCTTCAAAATGGCATGATCATCTGACTGTACTCATTATCTACTAGTGGAGCAGAGATACATTGTGTATTTAGGCTTAGTTGTTAAAAGAAATGCACATGAAAAAACAGAATATAATTTCTTTCTTTTGATTCTCCCCAAATCGTGACTGGTAGCAATTCAGAACACTCATTTTTCCTTCTAGTGAGCGTGCTTGATGTTTCCAGTTTCCAAAGCATTGTTTTAAAAATAAATAATAAGGGGAAAAAAAAGGAATAAACATCTGTTGAGTAAGAGATGAAACAAAAAATGATTGAGGATAAATTTCCCTGCCTACTGAGTCCTTGCGAGTTGGTACTTGTCCTCAATCCAGTGTCTTTTTGAGGGTCTGATGC
>VZTE01003920.1:5837-27570 GCA_013397775.1 Eulacestoma nigropectus
ATATATATATAATTATATATTCATGTACAGTATATTTTCCAGACATTCATTTTTACAAAGTAAATGCTATGCATTAGTGTGAACCTCTTTAAACTCACTCGTTATCTAGCGATTATTCCTTGAATTAATGAAACTTGCATCATTTTTTTTCCTTACTCATGGTTTGGCTCTTCTTACATGTACTAAGTATTTGCTGCTTCCATATTTCTCAAACTGCTTATAGTCAGTACTATTCAATAGAAAAAATTATATTGACCAACTCTGAAGAAAAACTCACTTAGCCTAAGATTTTATAGATTATGATTAGTTATGCATAATATTAGAGAGCTCACATTTAAGGAAATGTCCTCAATGACTGCAGCTGTAACTTCATATACCCATCAATAGCTCATTATATTCTGTACGGTTGTGCGAGAACTTTCATTATCAGAAAGGAAATAGAAGCATATTCCCTGAAGTATTTGTCTTTTATTGAAAACTGTGACAACATCATCTTACTTTCTTCTGAATTTATCACTTTCCTTGGACATCTGATAACTGATGAGAAAACATTATCTGTTGTTTGGTGCTAGAATGTTTTATTAATAAAGCCAAACTTTAGATGCCCAGCTTTAAATACTGGTGTTGTCTGTGTACTGAATTCTTTGGCATGTAGTAAAGTTTAGAGATGCTTGAATTTAAAGAAATTAAAGTAGATATAGTTTAGCAATATCTGGTATTTAGATTTATGGATTGTAGTCTGGAATAACTAAACAATTTTTTAAAAACTTGAATATATTCATATTTTGAAGGCAGAGAAATTAAAGCGGAAGCATCATGTCCAAGGCCAAAGCTTTTAATTAGATCCTAAAGCTTCACATCTCACAGATCAAAAAGGACAGATACAATCACTTGTATGATAAACAAAATGGTGTTACTTATCTTAGGATAATATTAAATGCTGGCCCCTGCATAAATTGTGTGGTAAAAGAAGTAAATTATTTGATTATTTTCTCATGTATCATTCTTATTAACCTCATATTGCTTTTACACCAACTCAAGATAAGACCAAATTCTTTTAAAATAATGAATTACAGTTTGATTGTTAAAATGGGTTCTTTTGAATAAAACAACATTTCACTTCAAAAAGATGGACAAAGCTTTCTTTTATGTGGAACAAAAGAAAAGTCTCAATTAAAATGTTCAGAACTGCAGACACCAAAAAGTAAAGGGAAGGTTAAAGCTATTCAGTCTAGTTTTATCTCAAAAAGGCATTCGTTCTGCAGCAGTTCAGTTCTCCCTGGTATTCCAGAAACAAATTGTCTCACCTTGGTTTCAATGGAATGGCACCTTTCCAATTCATACAGGCGCAATGATAATTTCCTCCTACCATCCAAGGGGTTTAAAATGAATAACCCAATTATCCAGAATTATAGCATAACTTGGTCTGCAGGCTTTTATTCAGCATGGGAACAAACGAAAAGCACACAGCAAAAGCATAGCTGCAGTAAAGAATCTTGATCATCAACGGCCTTGGCTTTAGCTCCAGCCTGGCACTAAGTTTTAAGATGTAATGGGAATGCACCTAAGTCTCTCCAGAAGCAATAGCTATGAACACCAAGTATGTGTATATCTACAAGTTACTTATAATGAAATACTTCATTTCCTCAGAAGATGTATCAGTTTATTCAGGTGTTCAGTTTTAGTTTTGCTACAAAATAACTGAAAAGCATTCTTTTATGATAATAGTGATAATATACTCATACATCAAGCTGCATATAAATATCCAGGGCACAATGGCCATATAGTTTAGGAATAAAATAAGGTAAATAAAACATATGCTATGAATAAAACAGGGATTACATGCAAAATACTATTTATCATTTTCAGATTTCCACTTTAGCTGTTTTATAGCCTGACTCCAGGGATACAATAATTAATCCCTTCAGAACTATTCAGAAAACTATGAACTATTTCTACATTAACATTTCAGTATCAGATTTTTTTTGATTACTAGTTAAAATATATAGTAATTCATTGTCTGATTTTATAAGAGTTTACTGTTTGATTCAAAACCTGAAAAATAAGAGAGTATTAGTAGATGGAGAAAACTGTGAACTCCCCTGCCTGCTTGGTTTTTCCTTCCGCCTTCAAATCACTTAAAGGGAAAGAAAAAACTTATAATTTTGTAGTTGCATTAATAATTGGCTCTTTTGCAGAAAATAACAGAAAAGGATTTGGTTTCTTTTTTTGTGGGGGGGTTGGGTGGGGTTGGGTGGGTTTTTTGTTGTTGTTGTGGGGTTTTGTTTCTTTGTTTTCTTATTTGCTTCCATTTTCATTCTTTCCAACTAAAGTACATGCTTTTATCCACAGTCAAAGTGTTTCCCAACTGTTAGGAAAAATCAGAGAAACATTTCCAAATTCTGCTAGGCTTTCTTAATTAAAATTGTCAAACCTAGATGAACATCCCTATGAGAAACAGATATGGCTTTATGCATGGTAAATGTTCTTTTAACGTTCTTGAGAGCCAGTCATATTACTATATACTGGCCTCCACAATTTGAACGAGGTCTTTTTAGCATTGATGTATTACTCCAGCAAAATCCCTTCTAGTTAAAAGCATTGGAATGACACCCAAGGGGAGAAACAGCATTAAACCAGAGATATATTTATTTATTGCCAGGCAGGGACACCCTCAGAAAGAAGTAAATCAAGATATCTCACACCGTCTTAAGAAAGCAGAAAAGATGTTGAAATGACAAATTTTCCATGGCCCTTGAATTGAGAAAAACACTAGTTTGAAACAGAAAACCAGAGTAGATCATTTACAAGTGATCATCACTTCAGGATGCTTGGAGAATAATGGAGAAGTTAGGACATGAGCATATTTCTAACAGTGACTGTCCCAGAGCCTATATTTCAACCTTTCTCAAGAAATGTTTAAAATCACTTACTTTACTTACATGTTTATGCACTTGTAGGACCAAGATCAACATCTAATGTCAACCACTACTACCGTGGAATAAGAATAAATAAATAAAATAAATAAATAAAAATAAAAATAAATAAAAATAAAATATTTTTAAAATAAAAATAAACCCCTCTTATGTGCTGAACAAGATAAAATTATTACCATTGTTGTTATATACTTCAGATTTCATTGAACTAGTGCTAACTTGGCACGATCTGAATTGTAGGAACATGCACTTAAATAGAGAATTTGTATAACTATGACCTTATCCAGACCTTGCAGAAAAATATAGTATAATTGATGGATTTCAACTAGGCCACATGGTATTTCTCAGGAAAACTTTGCTACACCAGCTAAGCTCTCTGTGAAGTCATTGAAAGTCTTCCCATTTTTCTCAGTAGGAGATGAAATGGATCAATCTATAATAGCTTCGACCTTTTTTAAGGTTGGAAGCTGGTATTTCACTAGAATAATCCACGGTCAAATACCTATAAATCACTTCATTTTTTTGTGTAATGCAGCTCTCTTCTAGAAGGTTGTGTTCCTAAATGAAATTTTAAATATAAATTTCTTCTCTGCTCAGAGTTAACAGTGAGAATTCTGTCTTGCAACAGGACTGGACTAACTTAAGGCAAAAACCAAAGCCATAGGTCTCCCATAGGAAGTGTATGGGCAGCATGCTAAACATCCATCAGTGTCTGCAGCCACTGATACAACTCTGGTACAACTGGCTGCCATCAGTTCCATCTGCCTCTGGTTCGACAAGCAGGGCAGCGGATGATGCAGGGGTTGAGTCTAATTTCTATAACAAATCAATATCATTTCTATCACAGCCTCTAAATGTAGTGCTGTTAAGCCTCAGCCTAAGCATAGGAACTATTTCAAAGCATCGGCATTTTCTTCCAAATGAATGAAGACCTCAGTTTTCAGTAGTTCTATGCATCCATAAAATAAAAAGGTTTTTCCTTAAGAAGAGGACTGATCTTTAGAGAAGACCATAAAGTTTTAGTAGTAGACAATCAGTCCAGAACAACTTCAAAGTTCTGCAAAAACTTCAGTTTCTCAAGCTGATTTAAGTGAAATAAAAAACCCTATGAAAACATTAAAATTAAATCTGAACTCAAGAGCTAAGAGCAATGTTGATGTCAATATCAAAGACTGTACTTACACCAGGCGCACAGCACAGAGCACTTGACTGTGCACAGTAACCAAGTACCACTTTTTGTTGTGTTGCCTTAAAGACAGAGCTGGGCAGAGGCTGCTTTTCACTAGGTATCACCTGGAAAAACAGAGCCATTGCTTCTTCCATTGATGCCTAAAGATTTTTGCTTTCTATATATATGTGTATTTGTAACTTTGTAGACTACTAATACATGGTTGTAGCTTCTAGTACTTTTCCTGCCCTTTTCTCCTTACATTTTAGAACAGTATGCTAACCTTCTGACCCATTCCTGAAATATTGTTTAGTCTTATTTTCAAGAAGAAAACCTCCAACAACATTTTGTTTGTGACCAGAATCTTAAGACACAACAAGAAATGGGGCAAAGAAGCCCTGAGCCAACTCCAATGGGGCAGAACATGGGGGAAAATTACCTAACCAACTGCACTTCTAATTGTACAATATTTGTTATATATGCTAATTTGTTAAACTTATAAAATTGCAGAAATCCAAGGCTGGGTGTGCCCATAACCACCATGGGGGCACCTGGAAGCTTCCAAGAAAGACCTGCTCTTTATCTTACTATTTTAATACTGCTGCAAGAGTTTTGTCTTTTGATATTAGGCAACAGCATGGGGGCAAGCAAGCATCTACTCCCATATGCCACAGATCCAAGGAAATAAGATGAGGCACTGGAGAAAGGCTAGGAGAGACAGGAAAGATGTCTGAAGATAAAGTAAGGACCAAAAGCCTTATGAGAGGAGCAAGGGACAACAGGTCTTCACTTAATTTGACAATAAAAAGCCCAAGAAGGATCCAAAAGGCCAGCATCGAGGTAGTTGCAATCTAGAAACATTTTAAATTATAGAATAAATAAACATGAAACTCAGGGCCCATCAGGCAAATTACCAGTGCTATAATGAGATTTACTTACAACTATTTTAAAAATGCTTTTTCCACAGCTGCAGTATCTTTTAAAAAGTAATCTTCTGTTTTGGTCTAGTATCTTTTCTGAGTCTTTCTGGAATTCCTTCAACTCTGCTTTAGCAAAAGGGTAGCAGTAAAACTATCTTGCTTCTCTTCAGATCTGGTCCTAGAATAGCAAACATAATATATTATTCTATTTACACTGCTCAGTCCTTATGTTGATGCTTTCTGCACCCACTTCCAAAATATTACACTGATTTCCTCTAAATAGCACATTCATTTTTACCCCATTTTTAAGATAACAAAAAATCCTGAAACCAGGATTGGTTTCACACATCTGTACAGATTGCCTATTGATAGGTCAAATAAAGTTTTCAAGTTAGTAAATTACTTTTTACATACAATTTTAAGTGCCTTTGATGTACAGTGGCCAAAGTAGCTACACTGAGTTAAATAATCATTAAGTGTATACTACGACAGTCCCTTCAGAGGATGTTATGAATACCAATTTGCCATAAACTTCAGGGGCTTGCAAGATGTCACAGAAATCTCATCATGTTGACAGAAAAATTCTGTTGAGACTAGGTGTTTGAGTGTCAGAATGAAATAAAACAATGACTATGACAGTTTAGAAACCTCTTCTGTAAGTTTACAGCAACAGATCTATTGGAATAGATTTTTACGTAAACTATTCATTTTGGCATCAAAGCTAGTTTGAACTGATAGCAGTCTACAAACCTACAAAATTAAAACTTTACAAATATTTGCTATAATGACCTTAAAGAATCTAACTAGTTTTTTCTCTTCTATATATGAATTTTATTACGTTTTTTGTGATGAGTCTAAATATTATTTGCTGTTCAGTCTAACTGGAAAAAAAATCCCATCCATAATGAACTTATAATATTGACTCATTTTTACAGCACTCTTGTGTTCCATTACAAAACCTAGAGGAAAGTAGATATTCATATTCCTATTAGAACAACGTATTTTAGATTAATTTTAAAAGTATTTGTTTATGCTTTAACATGTATGCTTATTTAGTAAGATAGTTGCTGTCAGCATTTGTAGTTATCACAGAAGACAGTTCTGCTGTGCAAGCAGGCAGATTTTGATCTAAATTCTTACACTTGCAAAAGGATTTTTGTATTTCCAAACTCTCCTGCTTCATCCCTACAGTCCCATCATTGCCAAAGGAATTAATGAAGGATGAGCTAGTCCATTCTTAGAGGTGGATACAGGTTTTTCAAACACCTTTCTCTTTCAAGCTAGATTTCAGTTGACAGTGATGTCATGGAGAACCTCCAGAGACCTAATGCAACAATGGGCCGCTGTCCAGAAAACAGACTTCCAAGTTCTCCACTTCTCACGTCCTCCAAGGTATGTGTCTGTCACAGACAGCTGCAGCTGAGACAGAGTTCTGACACAGGGCAGAGCAGTCAGGTGAGACTGAGCACAAAGGAGCATCAGTCGCCTGATAAAAGGATTCCTTTTTTTCTGCTTTGTGTTAGTTTTACTGTGTCAAAATAATAACATATAATACAAGGAAGGGCTATTTTATTCATGAAGCAAAAAAAAAAGAAAAGAAAAGATCAACGGCTGAAGTAAAGCAGTGTCAGCCTTTACCCAACAAAAACCATCACATTTTGTAAACATATCCCTCAGAAGCAATATATGTACATGACACTAGACGGGAAAAAATGGATACCTAGAAAATTTCAAGTTCTCTAGAAACCTTGGGGCACAACAAAGTCCTGGTGTTGGAAGTTTCTTCCATTCAGAGAAGCTCTTAAAGATGGCCTGGTTCTCACAGCAGAATTTTGACGCACCTATGAAAAAGATCCACAGAAAAAAATATCTGAGAAGAGGGAAATGCCAACAACAATTTTTAAACAAATTTTTTTCTCTGCATTTTGTTAAGGAAAAACAAATCAATAGGGCTCCTAAATGGTTCAAGAAACATTTGTCAGATGTAAGAAGAAAATTCTCCCCAAACAAATTACTGGCAATTCTCAGAAGAATTAATAGCTAAATTTTGCAGCTACAACAGTCTCTTGCATCTTGCATTCCTTCACCTGTGCCCAAGACACAAGGATTATTCAAAATGTCAAGTGTAAACAGATTTGCCTTTATTTACATTCACACCAAAATCATCTGAAAAGAGTGAATCCTCTGGAAGAGTGAAACTGCAATCTGGAAGTGAGGAAAAACACCTTAGAATAATACTATCGCATGATTAAATTCTGACAACTTTCTGTCTGCTAATCATTTTGAACTGGCCCATAGCTCTTAGACTTTCAGAATAAGAAGATTGATTTGTAAATGTTCTGAATCTTACTTTATTTCAAATAATTAAAAGAGTTTTTAAACTTCTCTAGTTGGTTGAATACTTTTATACCCCTTGTAGGTACTTAACATTTAGGTCCTAGACCAGTATGAATGGCTATACGTTTCTAAATAATAAATAAACCTGAAAAATTAATAACTGGAAGTCCTTAGTAATCATGGAATGCCCTCTCTTGGTCTTTGCTTTGAGGGTTGTTTGTTGTTAAGGTTTCTTTTTGTAAATAAGGTTTGCCTTATCAATTCAGCCCCACACTTTCACAGCTGCCAAACAAAATTTCTGAAAAAATTTATGTACCTCATAGCATATAATTGCTTAGGTTTTTTTGCCAGGTTTTGAATAAGACTTATATTATTTATGTTATTTTTCTGTAAATTTAATATTCCAGTTCTACTTGCAAAATGGCAATGTATTTAAAAAGCAATAATGCACACATTTGAACTCACTCACAAGTTTTTCTCTTGAAATATTACTCTCTGCTGTATCTGTGTCTATTTTGGATGTTTCCACTTTGGTCATGTCCAGAATTGGGAACTAGTTTTGTACGTCTGTAAGGTTCTTTTTCTGCTTCATCCACGAACTTAACTACTTGAGCCAACTCTCTCATATCAGGGAAACTTCACTCTCCTACATTTAGTGGATGTGCACGTGACACCAGATTTAACTAACAGAAAAATACCCTTTCTTAATGTGCACTGGATGGGAGTGATACTTCATATGGAGACAAGGAGAGAAAGAAAAAAAGAAAGAAAAAAACCTTAATTTAGCTGTTGTCAACTTATACTCTCAGATATAATTTTCTTTACAGGCATAATTATTACTAGGGCTTTGTTTACAAATACAGTTTCTGTCTCAGAGGGTTTAAGATCTGATTAGGTACAATGGAAAATTGAAATATAGATTTAAAAAATCCCCATATTAGCCAGTATACTCTTTCTTTCTATTGAAACCTATTTCTGGGATAAAAGAGCATTTGGATGATACGGAGTTTCATTCTCCATGGAAGACAATGGGAATTGCTTCTCTCAGCTCAGGGTTATTATTCTTCCTAGCCAAAGCTTACAATAAGAGGAATCCCACATTTTTTCCTAGTTCCTTGTGTTTAACCCTACAAACCACGAGAATGAACAGTTGCAGTGACAACTGAAATATAACATTGGCATTTTATAGAAATAATTACCTTAAGACCAGAATATTTTCTGGATATTAGGGCCAGAGACCCACATCTAATTAAATTAAAGCAAGACCCATCCCATTAACTATGATTTATAGAGTTTAGTGTACCTATTTTGCATATTTGTGGTTTATGTTTCTATATTTATATTTTATATTACTATATTTCAGCACTTTGCTCAGTTCCCCTGCATATAAATTCTTTTGACATTAGCAGAAACAAATCTCAATGGCCCTATGCTCATGTGCCTTTTTACATAGCAATTTAAAGGAACAGAACTTAAAGCCCAGTGGCATGAAATTAATGCAATTTAGTACAAAAGAAAGCTGTTCCTCTTTTAAAAAAAAATTTTTGTGTGCATTTAGCTTTGGTTTGAGCATCAGAGCTGGAAGACCATTAACAGACATACGATTACAGAGCATTAAAAACAGAGCAGATTTTTCCAAGAAATAATTCACTGTATTCCAGACTGCAAGAAAAAGTATTAATGGATTTTGCATGTGAAATATTAGCATGTTTGCTTACAATTCTCGGAAACAAAGGATTTTTTCACCTTTATATAAGATTAAGCCTAAAATTTCAGGCAGGTTTTTTTGTTTGGTTGGTTGGTTTTGGTTGGTTTGTTTGTTTTTGGTTGGTTTGTTTGTTGGTTTTTGGAGGGCTTTGTGAGTTTTTTTTTAATCTTGTATTTTAAGTTTCTCCAAAGTGGGAAATTTTCACAATTAGGCATCCTTAGCAAAGACAGATGGATGCTAGAAAAGGTTAATAATGTATAAAAAAGTTACCAAGATAGTAGAATGCTACAGCAATACAGAATTTCTTTATAGATAGCTCTGACAACCTGTCGAATTTCTATCACTTATTTTAATTACAAGATTTGAGGGGAAGAGAGAAAAATAAAAAATAAGATAAACAGTCATTTCTGTGTCTTCATAAATTCCTAATCTGGTTAAACAATATTTTTTTTTCTTGGATCAAGTATAAATTTGAAGGGTTTTGTTTTATTTTGTTTTATTTTGTTTTGCTTAGTCAGAAAACATGACGTTGATATACAAAGTTCTCATTGGGACACTCCACTAGTTTCACGGATTTTTAACGTGAAAATTTTGTGAGGTTTAGAGAAAAAATATTTTTGGTAAAATTCTTAACTTTTTTTTTTGTATTTTTTGTATTTTGCCATTTTAGAGATCAGGACTGAATGCAAGTTTTTATGCAGGATTATATGTAAAACTGACAATCTCACAAAACTAGTCAGAATGGTTAACACTAAGAACAAGTACACCATAAACACATACAAGTCAACTCTTTGGCAAAAATTAATTACTTCCTTAATGCAGTGCAAATAAAAGAATATAGATCACAAAGAAGGAAAGCAGAAGGAAAACACATATATAGAAATGAAAACAAACACCGAAAAACAGAAACTCTGGTCATTCTATCATGTACAATTACAAACACCAACTAAACTATCAGCATTCTTGAGGCATCCCTGCATTATATTCCAAAACTGAATTAAATGAAATTGTAAAATAGATGCCAACAACCATAACATTTGCAGTCTATGTTTTTTGGTATATTGTTACTTTTGTATGATAAAGATGCTGCTAGCAAAGCTGAAGTAAATCAGGCAAGGGTTTTGATCACTTTTGGGGGCAATCACACATAGGCAGCATACCCTGTCCCACATCTGTATACTCCCTATAATCAGTATAATGTCTGTTGTGAAGCAATTTCACAGCCAGAAAGAAAATCACCCTTCAATAGGGCTACATCCACTCAATTCTTTGTTCATTAGTATCTTATTTGTCTGCCTTTCCTTTTAACAACTAGTACTTTAAAATAGAAATCTAATTTATTAACTTTTTAAAGAAACAAGTAGTTCATTGGCAAAAAGCTAAAGTAAATGGAAAATCCTGATTCCCATTCTGTTAATATAAATGAAAAATAATCAACTGATGTTACTGCAAACAGGACTGGATTACTAGAAGAATTTTAAAAGTGTTTCCATATACTGGTAACTTCAAGTAAGACAATATATCAGCAATTGCCATGTTATGTAAGTACTTTTTTCTTTCCTTTATTAATCTTATTACTACTCTTCAGTTATTGGAACAATGATAGAGTAAATGTCTGGTAAGAAATATTCCATCAGTTGTGTGATATTATATCCACACTAGCTGGATTGGCTGCCTTAAGAGCCCATGACAAAGGATAAAAATAGAATTGTTTCATTACCAGGTGAAACTTCAGAAATCGCCAGTTTTTATTTCTACAGCATGATCTAACTTTTAATCTAAAAATATAGTGCAAATATCTGCCGTAGTCTTGGCTCTCTAGTACTTGCTAAGGTAGATATCCTTTGTCCTTCTGTGGGTGGTACTGAATTGCTGGTCTTTTTGGAGAACCACGCTATTTAGCTGTGCAGCTCAGAGATAACAGTAGAGTTTAAAAAATGGACTTCAGATATTAAGTTTTGAAAAATAAATAAGTTTGTTCTAGGGATTCCTGAAGGCTTCAGGAAACAAGTTATTGAGCTTAATGCATGGGTAAGAGCAATATCGTGGACCTCTAGCCGTCTAATGTGCAGAAAGTCAAATTATATGATCAAGTGACTGCTCTAAGTAAGTATATAAAATACATGAAATTAATGGGAAAAAAGCAGCAGCCTGTATGGTCTATTTTCTTTTGCATTTACAAGATCTTGGAGATATTAAGATGTATCATCTTTCTTGGAACAAGCCTAGGTATCACTAGAGAGAACTCAAAGAAACTGTGAGAACTCTGCAACTTTTTGCTGACAGGTTTAAGATAAGAGCCAGGGATTCTGCTACCAATTATCTGCAGTAAAGTATGAAGATATTTATGGCATTACCCTTTGGAGATATAATGACACATCAGCAAATCAATGGCATGGTTGTGCATGGTGTCGAGTCTCCTGGCCCAAGACCAAAGAAGTACTGCATGATTTATGGAGCTTAAAGGCAAAGTTAGTTTGTTGGGCAAAGCCTTACTCAGAAGTCAGACTTTCCTGAATCCTTGGCTAGATTCAAAGGTACTCAGCTCCCATTTCACTATCAAGAAAGACCATATAGTCATTGCGTTCAGTAGTAGATCTAGTAGGAAATTCTCATGAGGAATATTATTCCACAAGAAAAGGTCAAGCCACTGAAACTAAGACTTGTGTACTGGAAATAGAGGATTTTGAGGTACCCTAGAGAAAGTGCAGAGAGTAAGCTGGGAGGCTGTACACATGAGAAAATGTAGCAACTTTTCCTTTAAAAATGACCTTCACTCTTAGAGGTGTTTCTCTCCAAAGATATAAATAGGTAAGTAGGAAAGAGAGGAAGAAAGAGATAAATTATATGTATGTTTATACAGAATAAATAATATCATACAAAACTGAGGGAAGACATGCCATAGCTATTTAAAATTAATTATAAAAATGTTTTATTCTACTTAATTGTTTAGAAGAATGAGGAATAGTCTGGAAAACGGGAATAATCAATGCTAAATCCTGAACGCAGAGTACCAACTGAGGCAGCAGGCAATGAGTTCTTAACAGATTCCAGCTTTTACACAAGCGCCTAGTTGCACATTTCCAAACTTGCCATGCTCTAATTCTGAGTCTTTCCATACATTCTCAGGAAGAGATCATATATTATCACTGGTACAGAAATTCAGCACATATTTAAGCAACTCCAAACAAACCCAGAAGGGTGTGCCCCCTAAATAGCATTATGAATTAATTCCTATGGAATTTAAATTATACCAAAACATTTTGCATTTATGTTATTCAAGGAAGCAGCACTCTGGAAAATGAAGCGATACCAGAGAAGTTGAGGAAGACAGCTGTTTGAAAAAAAATATTGCCTCAAATGTAGTAAAACCTTAACAGCATTCAACAACGTGATTTAAATAGCAAAGTTTACTCATGTGGATGGATTTCAGGGGTACTGTGACAATTTCTACTGTAGCCTAAAACATGGAATTAAACTACACTTACTTTTTCTGCTAATCACTGATCCAGCCTATAAGATCACAGTGGCTACTCCTCACTGACAGTATTTTAATGAAGGTTAACACCCCAAAACCACCTAACAGCTACAAAGTCAGGTGAGATTTATATTGTATTATGGTAATCATAGTACTGAAGAGCCCAGGAAATAATCTGTGATGGTCATTGGGCCTCTTTTACCACCAGATCCTTTTAAAAGAATCCTCAAACAGAATGACATTGCTAAAAGATTTAAAGAAAAATATAGAAAACAATAACATTACAGTAGTAAATGGTCTAAGAAGAAATTTTTACATTTAAAATAAGATGTTTAGTCCCAAACATTATTAGTATAGCTACTCTTAAATGAAGCTTATTGAGCAATTTATTGAAATAAATATTATTATATCAAAATTATGATTCATATCTCTGTTTTTTAAATTTAGACATTATTCCTTTCCAAATTGAGATAAGAGCAGTAAATAGCCATACATTGCCATTCATAATATGTGAAATAGTGTGAAAACAAAGCTTAGAGTCAACTAGAGTAGTTCTGAATAAATTATCAGTATTGAATACAAATAAAACAGACTGGCTCGAGGGCAGTGACAGAAAGAATAATTTTCCAAGGGAAAGCCAAACACACAGTAATGCATTGACAGGCTAAAATATGAATGTCTATGCATGATACACCTACTTTGTTGGCTTGCATTATCCCCATGCATAATGGCACCTGAACTTTGGACAGAATTTTTTTCCCAACAGGGACAACAGTTAAAATATCCTTTTAGCTTAGATTTTATCCATCTAAACCAACATATTCTGTTAATTATTTTCACTAGATGTATATAATTAATTTTTTACATTGGCAGCCACTTATACCTTGTTTATAGTCTAGATGGGAAATAATGAATATTCAAGTGGTTTAGCTCTTATTCCACTTCTGTATTTCAAGTTAATAGCAGTGCACTGTGGAGTACCTACCGATACATGTACTCTTATGAACATTTGAAATATTTATGACTGTGGATTACATCTAATAAATAAATAAACTCAAATAATTTTCACAGTTTGCCCCAAATGTATCCACTTATTTTTATGTATGACTTACACTGTAGATTCTTCCTATAAAGAAATTGCAGTTTATGGAAAAATCCAGATACATACCGGCATGATGATACAACTGAAGGAAAAATATTGATGAAATTTAAGAATTAAAACCAAACAGATTTGGCTCACCTGGAGCTATTCACATGCCTATTGTCAGTATTTTATATGAGAAAAGGAGATTTGTTTAATGTCTACTGTTTTGTTTACCTATCTCAAACCAGGAGTTATTATAATTAACTAGAAAGGAACTGTGCCTTACAGAAGTCATGAAACAGAAACCTGTCCCAGTATCTGAGCAACTAGCAAGGAAAAAAGAAAATTGTACAAGTTCTGCCTGACCCCTCACTATTTAGATGATGAATTTCATTAGTAAGGAGCAATTTTTCTGTATTATCAGATTTCCCCACCCAACCTCATGAACTGAGCAGTATTTTAAAAATTTTTGTACTATAAGCTACACCTTTCCTTTAAGATCTTGCAAAAATTTATTTTTCCATTTCTCAACAGTTAAGAAACTCCATGATAAGATGATCATGATTCTTTTACTGATTTTAATACATTGAATAATTGTGTGTTTACAACCATATGGAAGAAAAAATTACATATGTGCTTAGACATTTGCTTCCAATAAAGCTGTCAGCCTGTCTAGCAAAGGTCACATCTCTGATAGAAAGTACCAGACAGTAGAGGAAGTCATTGCATGCATCAGTCATCTCACCAAAATAAAGATACAGATCACAATATGTTGATTTTATTATATCACTATTATTCATTATTATTACATTTTTTAAGTTCAGTTATTCCTTATAATGTTTTCACAGACTGAGAAAAAGCAATCCTATTCTACTACTGTCTCTATTCACTATTTTTTTATTTCTTACCAGGGAGATCATATTCTGCATTTTATTTTTGGGGAACTGTCTTCTAAACTGGAAAACACATGGCTAAAGAGAGTAGATTCATGCCAAGCCCAGAACATACAGCTCAGTTTAGTTTAAGGCACCAAGTCTCACAGCAGTAGGAGGTTCTGAGTCTATTCTAATGCTCTCAGAAAAGCTAAAAGATGAAATATCTCCATTAATTAGGTTAGTAATTAGGTTTATCATGTTCAACCCAACAAGTGTCCTCTTTTTCTGACCTCAGTAAAAAGTTTCTTGGTTTTGCACATGGTCCACTTCTTTTAGCATTCAAACCCAGGAACTTTACAGATGTTAACAGTAGAAGCTAGACCCAAGACAAAAGCTTTCCAAGCACCAGCTTTTTCTTGGTTTACTCTTCATAAAACATAGCTATTGCTTTTTAATCAAATAAAGATTTCCATATGTTCTAGTAATTGTCCACATCCTTTACGGGCAGACAAAGAATGTTTTCCTATCCCCATATTATGTTTCCATATTTAAATATGTACTCATCCAAATCTCACAAACAATGCATACTTTTATTTGCAAAGAGCTGATTTCCTGGGTGAATTACTATAAGGAGTACAAAGAAAAAAACGGTCTAAATACAGGTGAATACAATGCAGAGTCGATAAAATAAAAACCAAAACCTGATTTTATCATTACAATTAATTACATTCATTACATTACATTCTAATTTAATACTGTGCTGCATGTACGTAAAGGAAAGAACATACAAAGTTGTTTTACATCTTATTACTGTAACATTCTGTTACCATTGAACTGACATTTTGAGGTAAAATTTATAGAACAAAACTTCAGGGAATGGTTTGTCAGTTTAGTAAAGCCATTCTACTGATTTTTTTCACATTTATCATGAAAATTTTTTTTCTCTTAAGTGTCTCTGTCAGTAGTAAACTTGTGAAAATACAGAGGTTGCAAAAGCCTGACATAGTAATGTACTAATCCTGATTTAAGCACCATCTGGTATTCACTTTTCTACCCTTCCTGCAGTTTCTTGTATAAATAGCTGTATCTACAAGAGTAATTAACAAAGAAAGGCTAAAGAGATAAATACGGCAGAAGGAAGGGAGATACAAAAATAATAAAAAATTCAGACTGTACTTTAGACAATGCAGAAATGTGCAAGAGTCAGCTCAGTCTGATCGATAGTTGATCATTGCTTTAGTGGTCTCTGACATAAAAGGAGGCCAGAAGAGTGCTCCTGAAAACCTTTTTTGCCTATTTCATTATAGTATAAAGATTATGTGAAGAGTTCATTTTTCATCTATTTTACACACATACATATGCATTCACACATATATAAATGAATTATATTTATATAAACTCTAAATGCATAACTGCAAGCACACTTATAATCAAGTGATGTGAAGACTTAGTGCATCCATCAACTTCTAATTGATTTAATTTTCATGCTTGTCTGTAGGAGTTACCTAAGCTGAAAACTTTCAAAGGGAGGGTACCAGGCAAACTAGCTCCCTTATTTGATCTAATACACAAATTCCTACCAATTACTAAATTAATATGAAGACTAAAACTTTCTGGGAATAACAAGAAGTGCCTCCTTTCATTCTTCACATTTGGCACCTGACTTCCTTTTCTTTCCGCTGAAGTTTCTTGTCCTGCTTTGCCCCTCCATTTTCACTGATTTGAACATATATATCACCCTTCCCTAATTCGACACAGAGTGGATTAATTTCATTTGAGTCTGTAAGAAATTGTATGTTTTGTTTAGAAACTTATATGAGCAAAACTGGCTGAAGGTAACAGACATCTAAATAACTTTCATGGGTTTACATGCACTGACTGCTCTTAAAGTACCTTTTCCTCTTGTGCATGATGTCATTTCTGTGTGTTTAAAAAAACCCCAAAAAAACCCAAACAAACAAACACAAAAAAATAAACAAAAAACCAAACAAAAACCTTGCACACTTTCCATACCAAACCAAAATACCAATGTAATGTGACGGCATCTTTCTTGTAATTATTTTACCCTGCTGATAGCTTAAAATCTTGTTACACACAGAACAGTATAAATGCAAAGATTCTGAACTTTGTTCATTACCTTTAAAAACATGAAAATTTTACTTTTAGGTGTGAGATGGCAGACTCAATCAAATAGCAATGAGTAAAAGGACGCAGTTTTTCCTCATAACTGCAACTATTTGCATCCCCCAGTGAGAAATAGAGGGTGTCTTCTCTAGCAGCTTATTTTGCATCACAGGACCAACATTCCCATCATTAATCATTACCATCCTATACCTGCTCATCTCAAGTGTTTTGAGATAATCATTTTGCTGAAAAAGAAAGGGGGCTTTACTAGCCCGCCAAAAGCCATATAAACATACATTATTAGGTAGAGGGCAGAAAGGAGGGGGGAAGTTTTTAAGAGGCTTTATGAATTTGAACATCAACATTGTCATTTCTACTACCACACAAAGGAACAAGGCAGAAGAAATTGCAGTCAATTTGTTTTCAACAGCAGGAGCTAATTAGAGTGAAACAAAGAAGAGGGGAAAAAATGCTTCAGAGATGTTAAGAGATATAAAAAATATAAATGGAATAAAGCAGGTGAAATATTTGATGATCACTTCTAAACAGGAAGAGGGAAGATTTAGATTAGATATTAAGAAGAAATTCTTTACCATCCTTTATGAGGATGGTGGGTCACTGGCACAGGTTGCCCAGAGAAGTTGTGGCTGCGCCATCACTGGAAGTGTTCAAGGCCAGGTTGGATGAGGCTTTGAGCAGTTTGGTCTAGTGGAAGATGTCCCTGCCATGGGAGGGGGTTGGAACAAGATGATCTTAAAGGTCCCTTCCAACTCAAGGTATTCTATGGTTTTAAGTACATAATGAGTACGTGAAATAACACAATAAAACATGATATGATCAATGGGGATGAAGTCAATGTTTGGTGATCTCTGTTCACATTGAACAACTGTCTCTTTCATTTCTGATGTTTTTTGAAAGCTTTATTTCTCTTCTTAAAACAGAAAGACTTTTATTTCCAGACTTTTAAATGAAATTAAACAGCTACCACAGCTAAAAATGTTGAGCCAAACAATGTGATAGAGTCTGGAATCATTCCACTATCTGTTTGGGTCAGATATAACTTGATTTGGGCTAGAACAGATGGAAGATGTGTTTAATCATGACTATGGCATCAAACATCCCTGAAGCAAAAAAAGAATCAACTTAGTAACTAATGGCTGTGTTCTGCTGTCACTAACAAGAGTGCAATCAATATTAACTACATAATGCAATTAGGTTCAGAAGAAACACAATTCAACATGGGGTTTGTGCACTAATATTTCATAATTAAAATGTAAATGACTGACATTGACTCCATTCATACATGTTGTCCAGTTCTTCTGAACACTCAAATTTGGCTAAAGCAATTACTCTCATAAAAGATTACTGTATGCAGAAAAACATCAAATTAAGATTATCACACACATAAATAAACAAAAAATCCCCAGGCTATGCAAAAGATGCATTAAGGCATTTCATAAAGTTATAATATTTACAGAAATAACATGAAGCACTGAATATGCTACTCAAAAAATACATATGTGACGTAGTTACAGACTACAGTGTAAAATAATTACAGTAAGACTGACTAACAAGGAAGACTCACTGTTATTTAGACAGGCAGCAGAACTTTTTTCTGTAAATTAGATTTCAGGGCTTTAGATTGGAAGCTGTAGGTGGATACATACAAAATAATTATGAAAAAGAAATGCTTGAGAATCAACTGAACCAAAACCAATATACAAAACTAAAAAGGTTTCTACTGGGAATGGAAGAAAAGTATGGAAAACCCTCTAAGGCAAATGCAAAGACTGTTAAATGAAATTTGAGCAGAAGTCCATTTTAGGGAAGGTATCCTAGAAGGAACTAGAACAAATTTGATCCAGAGCAGATGTAGAGATGGGATTTTTAAAATAAAAGGTAAAGTGAACCAATTGTTTATAGTAAAAATAATAGTAATAATATAATTGGGGCTTTTGGTTGGTCAGTTTGTTTCCAGACACATCAAAATTATTCTGTCCAAAATGAGGATCCAATGACAAATTGACACCAAAATATACTGATTTTTCTTTCATAAGGAATATACTTACTTTTTATATTTTGAATTTGCTTTAAGATAAATGAATACTAATATTGCATATGCTTATAAGTGTATGATTATTCATTGCATATGGAAAATAACCCCAGATTTCACAACAGACCTTGAAAAACTTGAGAAAAAAATATTTGAGATGTCTAAACTAGACAAAATCTAAAATGTATATATATCCATATGAATAATATATTTTAAACAATAACTAGGGGCTATAAAAAGGAGAAAGCACTGCTTCTAATTATTCCACTGCATCTCAAACAAATCCAACAATGAAATGCATAAATGTTTTATTTAAGATAAATTTATTTGGCTAATAGCCTAAGCAGTTTCATATTTATGTTGCTTGCTTAGAGCTAGGAGAGTTTTCAATAAAAACATAGTTGAAAATATGCAGTGTTAAACTAATACTATTGGTATGCTTTTCATCTCCTTCCAGGGTTGATAAAAATTGATGGAATCAAGATGAGTTGTAAAAGTGTGGCCATGATGTCTAATCTCTCTGTCATTGTGACTGGACTGGACGGATGAACATTGAGATAAGACTTGTCCCTGGAAATACTTAAATTGATGCCTTAAAGAACCTAGAAATGAAACAATATTCACTTTCAAGATAACATAGTATAGTTCAAGTATAGGAGGTAATATAAAGGATGGTCTTTATTGGAGGCCTCCAGGGGCAGACATGGAAAATGTCCACAAAATGCCCACCCCCCCACAGGGTGAATACAGTTTTACAAGTTTAGCAAATCAGTATAATTGACAAAAATCAATAATCAGAGACGTAACTGGTGAGGCAATTTCCTCTGGTTCAACCCTCTCTGAATCCCACCCCTACTTTTTAGAGACTAAACATTGTTGATGAAAATGTGTCTCGAAGAGCTGGTTTTGACCTTGGTTCCCAGGGTTCAGGTTCCAAGATAGGATAGGGGCCTTGTACTCCCAGCTTGGAGCTCTGGAATGTATTTTGACTTTCTGCCTCTCAGGGCAGGGAAAAGTACTGGGAAAACTAGCTAGGAACTATATAACTATACAAAACAGTTTACAGAGTTATAAATGTATGTGTAAAGAATACAGGAAATGTATAAAAGAAAAAAAAAGGCAAAAATCAATTTGGCATCACAGCAAGGAATGTTTCTGCATAAAAATACTGTTAAAAAAACCTTAAAAAAAAGTAGTCAAGGTGGGATATTGCAAAACAGTGAAAACTAAATGAAAAATTTTGTCAAATAATCTAACTTTCATATTTTGGAAGATGAATGCACACACAGAAACCACTGCCTCTCTAGCTGTGTTCATCATCATACTCTAATAAGTTGTGGTGGTTTTATGGGCATTTAATATAAAAGTGCCTATTTTATGCCCATTATAATCACTATCATCCAAGGTTCAGCTGTTATTATTGGAAAAGTTAGATTAATAATCAACTTTTTAGTTCCCACTAGTAATTACCTGCCCTACAGATTTCACAGAAACAGCTTTCTTTGGAAAGTATTCTGAACCATGTCATGCGTCCCATGGTAGCTCCAGACTCATTTTCTATTATTCTTATTGCTATTATTAAAAATTAATTTATCTTCTGCCCTTGGGAACAGCAGATTAGACTGGCTCTTGCAAACTCTAGCAATGTAAACTAAGCAGGATTTAAAGGTTTGCAATCAGAGGATACCGGCAAAATCAGACACATGCTATAAAAAAAGGGCAATTTGACCACTTTAGTTGCTCCCATTCATTAATGTAAATTGCCACTGATATCACTTAATAAACCAGTCTGAATTGTGACAGCTGATGGCTTTGATTCCTGATCCCTGTCAAACGAAACCACAGCAGCTGAAGTGAATGCCACTCCCTTTAGTAATAACTATTATTTGCTTTGCACAGTTAAGCACAAGTGCAACCAGTTCAGAAAAAACTTTTCTAAAGATCTTATTACATACGGGGTCCAGGAAAAAGTCAGACATTTATTCATTGTTTGGGACAAGACAGATTTAGTGCAAGAAGCCTGGGATCTGAGAGGTAGCTCTAGACTATTACACAGTACAAGAACTTTCCCTTCTTTTTACCCAGCCACTTTCCATCCCAAATATAATAATATTAAGCACATAGCCATTGAGGCAAAGAATAAATAACTTCTGAATATCTTCCTACTACATAATTTAAGAATATATAATAAAATACTTCTGAAAACAGCTTGAATTTCTCCCCAAAAAGTACCTGCATAATTCTGAAAAGAGGAAGATACCACAGCTGTCCTATCCTTTTGTAAAAAATCTATACCTATCTGCCTATAATGAAGACCACTAGGGTTTTCAAAATACAGTGAAAGCAGATTACTTTGGTTTATTTTGTTTTGGAGGGCATGGGACTTTTTTTTGAAATACAAACACATCCTGCAAATGTATTTGATGACAGCAACACTTGGAAAGACTGGCTGAACCAGCCATTCTCTTTTAGGTTCCCCTCTGCACCTTCCAAGAATCAGTATCTTTTTATTCAGAAGAGAACATAAAATAATTCCCTAAACTTTAGCATCAATGGTCAATCTAAGACCGATTCAGCTATTTGTATTTCTTAATATAAGTCATTGATATCCATTTCTGGTTGACTTTTAGATGAGCTGCCTTGTATGGTACTGTTACGATCCGGTTTAAACCCAGAAGAGCAAAGAAAGAAAGAAAGAAAGAAAGAAAGAAAGAAAAAGAGAAAGAAAGAAAGAAAAAGAGAAAGAAGTGTGCCTGGGGGTGGAGGGACAGGGAGAGGTGACAGGGGCTAGGTGGAAGCATATCACCCTTCCAAGGGTCCCAATGACATCTCATTGCTCCCCTCCATCTGGTCTTCTGGTGCTGAAGGTCTCCCACTGCCGCGGCCACGCCACCACACACCAAAGAGTACAGAGTCCCGTGGATTAATATTCGCTTTGGGCAGGTGGGAACGCCCACGTGCCTCCCTTGCAGGGGCCAGCTTGACACACTGTCCCTTGCAACACTGAGAGTCTGTTATATCATCTGGTGCTCTGGTGCAGGGTCTGGGAC
>VZTE01003920.1:27922-129121 GCA_013397775.1 Eulacestoma nigropectus
AGAAGTCCTTCATGAAAATATTTAAATTCATAAACTCGTAATACTTCAGTCTCTGACAGGTACCTAAGGTCCAACAAAAACCACCTTGAAATATGGCCAATGGGATAATTTCAAGGCTAGGGACTGATCAAGATGTTCAAGATTGAAGGACAAAATGAGAGCTAACATCCTTTAACCTGATGGTTCCTTATAACCAGAAGTAGGAGATGAATGACTGTCTGGTAGTGGACTGAATTAGTTGTGGAGACAGACTGCTGAAGACCAAGTAAAATATAAGAAAAAAGAAGAGGCAAAATATCTCAAAACTCTGCTTCCTTTCCCATCAGAACTGACAGCTGTACTTCAGCTGGTTACAAAGAAATTCACTGACATATTTTACATGAAGACTAACTTCTCAGCAATAAGACAAACAAAACTGGTTGAAGAAGCAAATGTCTCCTAGCATATCACCATGAAATACTGCTGTACTTACATGCTGTGAATAGAAACATGTTTGTGAATTAGAGTTCAGATGTTTAATGAATTATTGTGTGAAGGAAGATGACTTTAAAAAAACAGTTAAAAGGCAATCAGAATATAGGACAGAGTCTCCAGCTCTCTCACACTGTCACATTGGAAAGTGACCTCCAAGTTCAGACTTATACAAGCCTCTCTCTAGTTATCCTATGGGGCTTATGCTAGCTCGTGACCTCTGACATACAGATGAGCTATTTTTAAGGTGCTGATAAAATTTATCATTGAGAGAAGTGCTTAGAGGAAGCTTCATTAGGGATTAATTTCGACCCACATCCTTTATATAACAACAAAAACTTCCTTTTAAAAGTCAAGAACAATAACATGAATATTGACAAACCAGATTTTGCAGCATCAAAAGAAAAAAAAAAAAAGGAAAAAAATCTAAGAGGATAATTATATAAAATTTTAAAAATATTCTTTAGACCACCACACAGTGTTTCATAGAATGATTTCTGCAAAGAAGGCTGTTTGAATATTGCGGCAACACAAAATTTCCAGCAGATATTTAAATGAAAAGCAGGTACATTGATCAAAGTTAACAGTACTTATTGGACTCCCTTTATCCACAGAACAAGTCATCTCATCTCAAAAGCTGATCGGGTTGGTCAAGCACTATTTGCACTTGGCAAATTCATGCTGACTATTCCCATCAGGAATTATTTGAGAGTTATACATAAAAGAAGCCCAGTGAAAGCTATAGATTTTGTCTGTGGCTCTCTGTTAAGTCCGTGGGATGCCATTTTATAGCATTGTTCAGTGTTGCCATATCATAGTATAGACCATCATATTATCTTTCTTTAAGATTGCTTCAAAAATAGTTCAAATTATAACAAACTTAACAAATAAGAGATAAAATTAAAAAGTTAAGAATACGATGAAAAAATATATAATTAGTTTCAGACATATAAAATACGGAAAACAAGGATCCACAAAGGTGATGAAAGTAGCCCCACAAAAAATTTGAAAAGGTATATTTGTTTTAGAGGTATTGCAAAGAACTTTTTCCCCAATAGCTTCATAGATTACCTACTGTCCATAAAAAACCCCCAAAAACCCAAAAAATCCAAAACAACAAAAACCCAGAAATTTTCATACAAATGGATTTTTATGGAAAAAAAAAAAAAAAAAAAAGAGTACCCCATTTATCAACTGTAGTATCTCAGCTTCAAATTTTAATAAGTGAAATATTTGCTTTTAGGAGGAATTAACGCACATGTTTTTACCAGTCTTGGGTTTTTCTAAAGGAACTTCTTTTTGAAAATAATAGTAAATCATTTAAATGAAACAAATACATTTAATGATCTGGACCCATTTTCTAGTGCAACATCTGCTTAAGCAACATTTTTATTTCAGTATTTTTAGTGGTTGTAACACAGGGCTAATTAAAAGAAAAACCCACACAGAACAGAAAACAGCAGGCTCACAACATTGCTGTAAAACAATAAAACAAACAAAACCCTCCTATGTTGGCTAATGCCTATTTCTTAATGGTTCAACTGCCTCATATTTATTCTCAGCTCTCAAGGATATTCCAGATTGCTCTGACTTGGTTATCCCCATAATAACACTTTGAATTTCCTTTTACTAAGACAAGGATAATGCCTGGCAGGATGCTGTGAGCTTTCCAGAAAAGAACGCTATGAAACTTTAATTTATTGCCTTAAAATCATTGCCCTAAATGTGATAGCCTGCATTTCCATATTTAATCTTCTAGCATTGCTTTCTTGTGGGAAAAAACCAAACCCTAACATTTAAATCAAAAACTACTGTTACCTTTCTGAAACAAATCTCTATTTGTACTTACTTACATATATATCACTCCTCAATAATTGAACAGCCATTTAGCATTTTTATTAATGCACTCCTTTTAAGTCAGTCAATTAGTCTGAAAGCCATTTTATTTTAGAATCATTTACTTTCGTTTTTATTGCCTTGTTCTCGTCAAGGAGAAATTCCCATGTAAGTATGAAGAGCTGTAATAAGTATGTGAAGCTAAAGAAGCCCTTTATATTTTTATATCCTGTTTTTAAGGGACAAAGCCACCTGCCAAGCAGAAGATAAACTTTTATTAAAATGGTTATATTTTTATCATATACTGCAGAAAAAAACTTGTGCATAATTTGATTGACAAAATTATGCTTTAGCACATTCTCTTTCAAGTAAATTCTAGCTTAGCAGTCCTAGGAATAGTTACAGATGCTCTGCATCATCCTGATTCACTGAAAACCAGGAGGAAACAGGTTTCTTACAGCCTGATGAACTCGGCTTAAAGCTTGTCTTTCACATGAAACCTAAGAGACTCTGTATCTGCCAGCCACAGCAACAGGACGGCTGGAGTTCCGTCACCCATGAATATTTATCTAGTCCCTTTCAACATTTTTCTTTCTAGACACTCTTTCTAAAGAAATTCCTTTCCAAGTTTTCATTAGTTCAGAAGAGGCACTCTGGACAAGGGAAAGCACAAATCCTTTTGGCAAAGATACGACTGCAGATTGGACAAGCAGCTGAAGGAAGGGCCTCTGTAATGTTGGTTAAATCACCTTTGTCAGAGATTTTCCTCTGCTCTCCGTTACAGCATTCCCACAAGAGAAGGCATGCTGAAGGAGAAGGACATGCTTTGGAACTGGCACAAGCAAGCTCAGGTGCTTGCTTGCATCAATGTGGCACCTGTTGGATTAGTTCTCAGCTGGCAAAACATCTTTTTTTTTCTTCTCCAAGACCTTCCAAACTGTATCTCCTCACTGCAGATTTCAGAACACAGTCTGGAATCTCCTCATAAAAATGAAGCATACAATATTAATCAAAGTGCATTTACTACAGTGAAGTGAAAATTTGTTCTGTGCTTTTAAGCCAACAACCAAAACTAAGACAAGCAGAAAGTCTTTGGATTGCTTTTGGCAACTTAAATACTTTAGAGCATCTTGATTATTTTTTAGTAGATAATTTGTTAAAGATGGAATGTGATTCATATAAGGCAGAAGAAAAAGAAAAGAACAGCCCAATCAAAGCTAAGGAGCACATTTATTTCAAGTTGAAATCTTTTATCACACACCTGTGCTTTTATAAACAGTGTCAGCAAAACAAACTTTGCCAACAATACAAATTTCTTATAAATATGTATTACTCATTCCTGAATTTTTATTTTATATTTGAATATATTTAACCCTACCCACACAAGCATGAAGCAGCAGAGAGAGTATAATCATTGTCACCTTAATGGCAGAAAAGTAATTCAAACATCTGCTGACCTTTGGGAAGCATCTGGCTGCAGTTCTCCCATGTCAGGATTCCAAAGAGGGCTATGGTAATTGTGGAAATCACCTTTGAGTATTACATGAAATTACACATTTAGCATGTTAACCCATAAATAAGAATAAAGGCACGATATAAAAAGATAGCTATTAATAACACCACTTTCTCTCTGCAGATATCCAACACACCCTAATTAACTTTCATGATTTATTGACCTATTTTTAGAGATGTAGTAACTGAGGGAACAAGCAAGGGCTGAGCTCAAGGACATCTGGGACCCTGTAGTAGACCAGAGTAAAATATTCATCCCCTTACTCCCCACTTCATTCTTTAAGCAGATTATCTTCTGGAAATTCAGTATTAAGGCAAGTCTCCCACTTCAAACACAAGACTTCTGATATGTGAAAATATGAGGTAAAATATGGCTAAGGTCTTCCTACATTTCAAAGCCAAGGAATTGCCCCAAGTCAGTGTTGTCTCCTTCACAGGAGCACTTACAGCACAGATGTTTCTCCCTCTGTGATCTGATTTGCAGGATTGAGGTATGAAGGACAAGCACTGCAAGAGGAACAGTGGGGAAAAAACTGTATTGCATGTTATAGATTATATTCTAATTCTCATTGTATGACTGTATATTTGTGGCTACAGAACATGTATAAATTAGATGTATTCATATGCAGATATATCTTCCTCATCCACAAGCATATCTGCGAGAAGGTCCCTTCAAATTTCAAACAAAGCAGCAAAGTCTGGTATAAATTATTCTGCAAAACCACTGTAAATTAATTCAAGCTAGAAGGGTCATCCCATGTGCATCAAAAATATGGCATTTTACTCTATTGCATCACATGATAATTCAGGGTTGTAGGGCAATGATTAAGTGACAAAAGATTTCAGTTAATTAATTGTGAGTTTTTAAAAGGTTCACAAGGGAAAGGGCAGGAGAGATTAATTGATTTATTGTACAACAATGCTGCTGCTGCTAATTAAATCTTTCATTAAGATCTTAGGAAAATGGGAGATATCTATCTCTTTTTTCTTTTATCTCTTCTATTCATTGATAAAAGTAGTAGTATAATTTGCATTTATGTTGCCCTGTTCCAAAGAGTTACAAGAGCCTACTAGACCAATTCTGCTCTCCTTTCACCTTATTAAACATACGAAGATTATGGACACAATGGAAAAAAAAATACATATATATATATATACATATATATATATAGAAAGTACCCTTTTCCTGTGAAAGGAAAACATATTTCTAGTTATGCAGACATTTTTACCAACTCCCGTGAGGGCTCTGTGATTTCTGTCAGATGGGCTCTCTTTAATCCTGATTTGTGCTGTCACTAAAGTCCTTCTCTACCTCCTGATACCAGCTGTCCTCTTTTGTCCTCTTTTTCAAATTGATAATTGACAACACTGAACATGAAAATCCATCCAAATCAGATCGCTGGGATGGCAGACACTGCTAACCAAAAGTATAGCCCTGATGTGGAAAGAAGAGCCAAGAAAACTCTGAAAGTCTGCATTCCATTGTGAGAAACAGACTCACAGTTTAAAATTTTAAGCAATTTATTAAAACCCAAAGAGATAAGTAAACTAACAGTCAGGGACAAGTTAAGGTTGAACCCCAAAACAGCAAGGCAGAGGTGCACCATGCTGGGTGCTCCTTTGGCTCAACATCCACAGGAAGACGAGCCCACCGCCGGGAGGGCCTTTTTATAGGCTCTTGGCGGATTGTTTCATTTGATTGGTTCGTTCGTATGCCTTCTGATTGGTCCTTTTCAGTGGGTCATTCCTGACCAATCATTTGTCAAAGGAGTCTTTTCATTGGTCCTTTAATGAACCAATCGCAGTTCGGGATGATGTCATCTCCCGGTGGCTGCAGGCTGCCAGAAGGTTCTCCCATTTAACTATATTGGGCACCCCCTCCCACTGGCCCCATCTGGTGGATACATAGCAGCGTTACACCCTGCACAGCGCACTTACTTAAACCTATATGAAATTCTTAATACAACTTAACATTAATTAGCCACACTCTTCATCACGAAAGCCAATTCATCCATAACACCATGTACTGACAGTCAAAGTTTTTGGAGACCATTTACCTGTGTCAATTCACTTTTCCCCATAAATCAACCATACGTTTTGTTCTCTGAATTTTTAAGGCTGCGACATTGCCCTTGCAAATATTCTCACAATATGGTCTTCCAGTGTTCTTCAGTATAAGTCTAATTATCTCCTATTTAATTTTCACTCCTAGGTAAGTTACTGATTCATAAAGCCAGAAGATGCCCACAGCAGGAGGGTTCAAACTAGATCATCTTTAAGATTCCTTTCAATCGAAACCATTCTATGATTCTATGGAATGTAAGAAAAGTAAACTGTAATAAAAATTTGGAAATACAATGAAAAAACTGTATTTCAAGTGGTAAAAACCTGATATATCCCAGAAAGCCAGGGAGAATTGAGATTCTTTTCTGTACTTGTGGGCACTAACATAACAACCAGAGGACAAAAATAATAGAATTATTAGAAAGCTGTCTAAATAATGGGTTAGGTCAATTCCTTAGGTCATTTTTCCTGCAATTACAGGAAAAATGCTTTAAATTGCTAGAAATAACAGTAAAATGCCCATTTCAAAATGAAATGTACTAAGTTATCAGTCTATAAGAATGATCGTTGTCTTATTAGGTAGCATCCCAATAAAGGTTCAAGCATCTTTATTTCCATAACAAAATAAAATTCTACTCTTCACTTTAAAATAATCATCTTCAGCTGGAAGGATGATTTTCTGGACAGGTAAGATTTCTCAAATAAATGCAAAGATTCTTTAAAATAATTGGTTCTTACAGATACATATAAAAAGACTGAACAAATACAAGACATAAAGTAGAAACCAACAGGAATACTCAGAAATACATTCCTAAAGTGTGAAATTGCCGAACTAAATTACATAGAAATTAAACACCTGTTGGGTTTGTGTAGAACGTGGGAAACTAAAGAATGGTGGGAGTTATTGTTAAAACAAGCTCCAGAGACAAAGAAAATAATGATTAGTTAAGCTTTCCTTTGACTTGTTTTTGAAGTAAGAGCATAAATAAGGATCTGTTTTCAACAGGATTATTATTGGTTGCAACATTTTAATTTCCCCAAATATATGTATTTTGTACACATAAACCTTGAAGTTTTTCTTGTTTTCTCCCAAGTTCGCCCGGGAGAGACAGCTAATCTTTGCTGATTTGAAATACGAGTCTGCCACAATTTCCTTGGGTTAGCTGCAGAAGGAAAGCAGTAATCTCCATGAAAAAGAAAATTTTACTTTTTTATTAAAAAAAACATTTCATAGAAGTTACTGAACATATTGCTAACTATGAGGATCCAAACAATTGAGTCAATATAAAATAAAAAACCCCTTCATCTAGCTAAGATTTAAAAAAATACTTACTAAATTGGCAAGTCTTGTACTCCTTAGTAATTTTGGGATTTTTCCCATTAAAATGAAAATATATACTAGAAATAGATAATCCATTAAGAACAAGACCTTGTGTTTATAATTGCACTGCATTTATTAACAGGAATATTAAGAGACAAGAAGACCTGACTTACTGGCAGGTGATATACCAATACATAACTATGTAATAATCTCAGATCCAATACCAAAATTATTAGGGATCAGTATTACCACAGCATTTCTTACATCCACAATACCAACCTAAGCTTATACACCTCTACACAGCTCTGCTATTTCTATACTAACCCTTTCTTCAACACCTGAACTGGGAGAATCATCTCTGATGACAAACCCACAGGTGAACCAAGAACCTTTCATTTTTACCTCTTGGATTCCTGGGATAGACTAGATGATCTTTAAAGTCCCTTCCAACCCCTTAATATTCCTTGATTCTATTTATAAGCAGGAAGGGCTTTTTCTTTTTTTTTATGTTTTAATCCTTCCCCACTCCTATGTTTATCGAGGGCTCTTCTCTCAGAAAATCAACTATATATTAGTGAAAAATTACTCTTGACATGGAGTAAATTCCAGATTTATATCAAGGGCACAGTGGCTACAGGATACCCTATTTTTATATCACAGTTTTGTGTGAAAATGCAATGCAGGAAAAAACCCCAAACACCTTAATACAGAGAAATCTATCTCATCAACATGTTGTATAAATTGATAGTGAAACAATAAAGGGTACAGCTGAAAATGTAGACATTGCTTTAGGGCTTTTAGATTCCAAGTTAGAGAACATTTAAGTGAGTTCTTAAACACGTGTTTTCAGCAAAGGCATCTTTGGACTTCCAGCCCTCCTCCTACGCTAATCTTAGTTTCCTAATCCTCCAGGACTGTTAAGTCACCTCTTTTGCCTCTGTGCCTTTAGCAGTTTTCTCTTTCCTACTATTCTAGGGGAAACCACTATTCTAAGTTGTTGGTCATTTGGATGTCTCATAAAATTAATCAGTAATCTAAAATAATTTATCTGACTATTGGTGGGCATGATACATGAACAATGCAGTATTTTTATTGAAAATGAAACCACTTCCTCTCTAGGTGCTTGTCATCACTTAAACATTTTGTCCAGAAGCCTGAAGTACTCTAGAAGGTGGTAGAATCCTCAAGGTTACATATTATCCAAATTTGTTGGGAGCAAAAAAACAAAACCCTAAATAATTGCTTGATCGCTTCTGTTCAGATAGGATATCAATAGGTGTATGTTGAATAAATTTAGTTAAATTTCTCTCTGAAAGGCATTTTTTATGACAGGCTAATACAAATCTTTTTACAAAATGTGTAATGCAGTCAGCTTTTCTAAATTCAAAAATCCTTTTTCTTGCATATATTGAAGCTGATGGGCAATCTGCCCACAGAGGAAGGAGGAGATAAAAAACAAACATTTTAAGTGGCTATGAATTCCAACTAAATCCCTTTGCAAATTTGCTATTGCAAAAAAATTGCTCCCAACACTTCAAAATGGCTGCAGAGGCACAGAGATCTGCCCAGAGGTTTCCACTAAGCCCTGAGGAATTCCTTCCATACAGCTGCTAGAAAGGACACAAGAAAATCTCTCTGAAGGGGACAATATATCCCAAACTAGCAAACCCAGTCATTCTGCAACCTTTGAACACTTTTTTTTAATTGATAAAAGCTTCCTAAAGGATCTCAGTAACATTAAGGTAGACACTGTCTTTCTGTCATTACTCATAAGTCTTTAAATTTAAGCTGGCTCTTTTCTAAGTTGCAAATCTCTACAGTTGCTAATAGCATCAATTCTCTGTCCTTTAAAACATCAGTTTTGATACTTTCAGAGAATTACTTAAAAATAGCATTACGTGGTCATGCTGAGCAATTAAAGAAGATTCGTAACTTATATGATTTGTCCTTATTTCCCTGCCCCGGTTCTCTCCTTGTATTCCAGCAGGCTTGAAATAAGCAGACTCTTTTCAGGAAGCATCATAACATAAAATAAATGGGTGATCTAAAGCAGTAGTAGCAATTTTCATTTATGAAAAAAGTTCACAGGAGTTGTAAATGCAACTATTAAGTGATTCCATCCCAAATAAAATTCTTTATTTTATTGTGTAAATAAATTGGACTGGTAAGATGTTGAGTTTTTATGTTGCATAGTTGATGTTACTTAATCTTGCTAAAAATAGGGAGTAAAGTGAATACTCAATACTAAAAATATTGCAATTCATTAGCCACCTTGTTGCCTTGGACACCATGAATTTTGTTATTTATTATAGTTAGGTAAATATACACCTATATAATATACCCATTATTTAATTCTTAAGAAAAATGAAGTTTTTATGAAAAATGAAGTTATCTTTTTAAGAAAAAATAGTTGGTAGTGTTCCCCTAGTTTTGACATATAATAAATGACTAAATATAGTTGTTTCATTCACATTTGATTTTTTATTAATATATAGTAATAACTTTGTTTCAAAGCTAAATTACTCATTTCCTTGCTGTCTGTCACATTTTCTGTTCCTCCATAGCTTGAGCATCCAGTGGTAATATGTCATAAAACTGAGGCAATGCAGGTGCGAATGTGCACTTTGCTGCTTTATTGTTACAGCATTCCTAATCTAAACATCTGTTTTACTATGCAATACAAGATGCATACAGTATTGTAAAACACATAATTTTACAGTAGTCTTATGATCAGTTACCCTTGTGACATTCTTTTTGTTGATTTAAATGTATGCTCTTTAACTGTATAGGTCTTTGCATAGAATAATTTATGTTGGAAAGGGCTCTTAAGTTCCAAAAGTCCAATCATTTTTAAATGTAAAATCTTTTTATGAACCAATTAAAAGCTCCCTGGGATGTATTTATTCATGGATAGATAGGAAGTTTCTGACAGATCTTGAGATTCTGAAATATGAATGTAAACAAGTTGCCAATCAAGTCTTTGTTTTCCTTTTTCTTAGTCTGGGGATTCATTTAAATAGACATACTTTACACTAACCTTATTCTGATGTCCAGATAAATCACTATTTCAAAGAAATAATTTTAAACAAACAATATTTGTTGTAATACACGACCATAATTCTCTTCTACGAGAACCAGGGTACATTTAAGAGAGGGGGAAAAAAAATTTTATTTCGAGTTTGGAAAGGAAATATTTAGAGAAATGCTATTAAGAATCCTGCAGCTAAAAGATATCCTTGGTCTGTAAGCATCCAGTTATGTCAGTGGACAGCTAAGAATTTTTTTTCAAGCTACTAGTGAAAATGCAACATGAAGTTTACAACCTTCATATTTTCAATTTTGTGGCTGTTAACCTTCAGATCCTGAAATGTATTATTTCATTGGCTTCTAACTTAGGAAACAACAGCATCAGGGATACCTGAGACAGGAGATTGACATTGTATGCCTGGTTTTACCAGGTCACTGGCTGAATATATGTTTTCCTTCTGAATACACATTTTCCTTCTTGCAAAATGTTATTCTTTTCTAATAGTCTAGAAACATGAATTACAGAAAGAGTGCATGGAAGAAAAGGATGTCATTTAATGCTAACCACAACCAGTCAGTCTGATTCTGTTCTGTAGTATGGCCTTTGTCTCACTAGCAGGACCACAAACCTCTATATTTTGTAAGAAATAATTTTACTCTTATTGAATAAGTTACATCTCTTCTTCCCCATAGAAATAAATATTTTAAAGGATGTGATGCCTTAGGTTTTAACTTTTATATTTTTTAAGCCCTGTACTGCTTAGTGTGTAACTCTGAGGTTTCTTGTAGCCTGTTAATTTCTGCTCTCTCCTGCTAGGTAGACATAACAAAGCCTCTCCAGGCCTGCTCTCCAAGGACACTCAAACTGTCCTGGGCCCAAAATGTGTAAACCAAAGACTCTAAGGGTCGGGGGGGGGGGCAAGCTGAGGGGAACTACATCGTTAACTGAAGCTTTAACTGGAGAATTAACCCTGATATGCAAATGAACAAAACCTATAAAAGTGTGAAGAGCTCGTGACCTGAGGTCCATCTTGGGGTCCCTCTTGGCAATAGCCTCTGGCTCCCCAGTGGGTACGTTTGAAGGCCTTTCAAATAAATACCTACCTTTATTCCCTTACTCCTGTCTAGTCTCTGTTTTTAGGAGGCCTCTTAAGGCATCAGATGTTCTACAGAAACCTGAAGATATCTTCAAGAAATAGTAAAATATTAATTTCATTAGTCATTGATGGAATGAGAGCAAGCAAAATGGACTTCTCTTTTCTTAATAGATTTAGAGAGAGTGCATTTTGTCAAGTTGTTAATTAGATCTTAGGAGACAGGCAACTCATTAAAGCTTTGTGTGTTCTAAATATTACTATTTATAAAAGGCTATTTACATATATTGCTTTCACAGTTAAATTCTGATAGAAGTACAATTTTAAATAGAAAACACTATTCAGAATTTGTCTGACAAATATTAGTGCTCTTGCGACAGTGCTAGGTTCAGAGGAATTCTTATTTTTTTCTTTCTCTCAAGTTTTAGAGCCTTCCTCCTTGAAGATTGTCTTTGAATTGTTAATTAGTTTTGTCAGTCAGCTGCCTCAAATCAAATTACCAACTTTTTTTCTAATTTTAATTTTAAATCTCAGATCCTTCTGACTGAAATGATGGGGAAAGGACACACTGAAAGCTTAGAGTTAGCTGTGGGCATATAAATACAATAAAATTAGAGCACAGAAAAGATTTCCAGGGTTTCTTCTAATGTGCATAGCTGAGCAATATTAAAGGATCAAAGCTCTGTCTATCATTCCATATCTTTTTTTACCCATTTAAGATTAAATACTCCATAATTCTCTGAAAGCGCTAGAGAACGATGTTGAAGTTTCTCATTACTGGTATATTATTAAAAGGTTTCTGAAGAACTTGTTGGGATATTTGATAAAACATAATAAATATCATTGGAAAGTTAGGGTGAGTTGATAAAATATATTTATAAAATATAAAAATGGACATGAATATATTTAAATGATACTAATTTTAAACAGAAATCAGTAAAATTATAGTTGTATTAAATGTGTTGCCAACAGAAGCAATTTGAACGATTTTCAGCTAAGTACATTTCCAACTTTCAAAAATTTTATTCCTTATGGAGCTGTATGGAGGAATGTTATATCTGAGCCAGAGTGAGCTTATGAGAAACTTTTATCTAATATTCTGTGAATTTTGTATTTCTGACTAAATACAAAATCTTCAGAAGTCTTCAGAAATCAGTGTTCAGATTCACTGCTCTCTTGCACAGTCATTTATCCTTACCTTGAATCAGCTGTGCTAAATTTCTTGTTTTATAAAGCAACACTTTCTTAAAAAAGTATTATTTTGTTTCTTTTAAAGAATCCGCTTATATCAGTCATAATAAATACTGAGATACAAATGTGATGGATGCTTACCCTTTAAAATTACTTGAAAATGGACAGCTTCACCTTTTAAATAAACAGAAGCCTGTGTATTACAAATTGGAGTAAAGAATACCTGCTACTGCATTGTATGTATTTTTTTAAGATGTCACTAAGCAAGATTAATGATTTCTTTATTCAGTTTACACCCCCTTCCAAAAAAAAAAATTATTTAGTTAGATAAAAGGAATTCTGCAAGTAAAAACCTGTAGCAGAAACATCATGAACTTCAAAGTCAAAGAAAACAAGATTAATGCAGATAAACCACAAATTAATTCTTCTGAAATGCTAAAGAACAGTCATATTTTTCTCGACTTGAAAAACATACACATGCACAGATATATTTTCTTTACTTTTGGTTGTACATTTGCTAAATAGCAACAAATTTTCTGTACTTTAAATATCCACCAGGGTACCAAGAACTGCAAAGACATTATTATCACAACATTAGGGACAATTTATAAAACTCGCTTGCACAATACTGCTTCTTACTTTTCTGGATGTCAAAAATAAGAACATTTTAATAAGCACTAGAAAACACAACCACACAATATTATTGTATATATTCACAGAATCTTCTACTTAAGTAACTTCGTATCAGAGACCTAGACAAGTAAGCTGATTAGAGCCATAAATGTGTCAAGGATCAATGTAAATTGAGGATTATGGGAAGATCTTTAGTGGATTTAAACACTCTACAAATAGTGACAAGATACTTGATCCTAATTGCAATAGTCACAAGATATAAGAAACAAACAGAGAGCAACCTGATAGCTGAAGAAATAAGGTATTTCTATGTAGAGGGCAACCTACATAGAAAAATTTCTGTTTCTATGTTTAAGGGCATTCGTACAATTTTTAAAATGGTAATGACATAAAAGAAGTTTTCTATGATCTTACAGACACAAAATAAGGTATAAAAGTCATTGATTCATATTATAAATCCCTAATATTTTACATACAAAAATTTCTTTCTTAAGATTTCAAGAGTCCCCAGAGACTAAAGGCTATTCAAACATGGAAAATAAGTATGAAAGATTATCAAGTTGCTAATTTCATTTCTTCTTTCTCTTCAGCTAAATTAACACTGCCAGTTATAAGCCCACCAGAGTTTCAGCTTCAGCAATAGGATACTTTGCTGCACAGAGTTTCAATATCAAAACATTCTTAACCAGGAATGCTCCTTGGCAATGTCCTCCATCTTGTAAAAGCATCTCTCAATGCTTGGGGGCCGCAGAGGTCCAGAGAGCACAACTCCCTGATTTTAACTTTAGTCTGGTTTTCCAGTTCCTTCTATACATGTTATATTTCATTCCTATTCTTCTAAAGGCAGATTCTACAAGCATCTTTGCTGTCCTCTTTAATGACCCTGTCACTTGTTTCATCCTTTTCTTCCACTACCATTTTCTCTCTTGTGTATTTGAAATCTAAAGAATTTTTTCTTTCTTTACTCGCAGCTTAAGAACATGTGCCATCCTGACAGATGAGAGCTCTGTGCCTGCATTGTCATGGCTCTGAACCCAAGTTATCAGCCCTGTTTCATTGCACAGATTATTAGCTCACATTCGACACTGCTGTTGTGATCCTGCGGCTTGTGATTATTCTGAACAACGAGCAGATCAAGCTAACTACAAATGACACTCTGTAAAAAATAAAGATTTAGTAGATTATTAGCCCTCTTTATATGACACTGTGACATCAGGACTACTGTCTTGCATTAACCAAATGGCTCATCTCCACCCTAAAAATATCATATGAAGTAGAAAAGAAACATCCAATTTCTATATAATTAATACTTTCTGCCTTCTTATTCATATGTGATTTCACAGCAAAAATATTTCAGAAATAATTGGTAGTTTCTGCTTTCAATTTAGTTCTAAATCATCATGAACCCTGGGAATTCAAATGAACTAATACAGGAAGGGCTGCCGACCAGAACCCTTACAGCTTCTTATACTCTAACAGCAATCTTGTCTAGCTGGTCCTTAGTCAGCAATGGCACTCCAAAACTGTGGCTTCACAATTCAGGTTACTCTTGAAAGCAAGATAAGAGTTTTTGAGTTGTGCTGTCTTCCTTGTATGCTTCTTTTGTGGTGTTGCAGGTAAATCAGACAACACATGCACAAAGCTTTAGCACTTTTCACTCAACTTTCTGCTTTTGATGGTTCAGAAAACCTGAAAGTTTTCCATCTAAAACAGGATGGCTGTGAGTTTATCTAGTTTCTTCAACTTTCCCATCACAGCTAAAAAAACAGCTCTATCTTCACTAATTGTAGTCTATCAGCTGGCAGATATCCAACGCAAGGAAGTGTGTCTGCATTGGAATCTGATGCCCTATAAAAACAAATCTGAAAAGAGATGTCAGAGACAGCTTATTCCAGATAACACAGTGAAAGAAATTGGAGGTGTTTCAGCTGCAAAGTGCGAATAGGTATTTCCTCACAGAGCTTTATAATTCATATAAAAAAGAAAAAACAGCAGGCCAAGGAACGGGGGAAGAAGGAAGCCTTCCCAAAGTAATGTACAGCTGAGAAAGGGAACAAAGACCCACATTATCCAAAAGTATCACTAAGTAACAAATCAAGTTAAGAAGAGTTAATCCTCTGTTCTTTGTAACTATATTCAAAAATGGTCCTATGAAGATTTCCCATATATTTGCATGAGAGATACCACATCATTTAACACAAGTAAAAAAAAACCCATATCTTTAACCAATTTACTTTTTTTTTTTTTTATCATTTGTTTTCAAATTTTACAATTGCATTAAGATGGAACTAGATTTGGCATATTGATCTGGCCACTCCTTATAATTAATTTCTTACAGATACATGTTTTTGATATGTAACTAATTTTTCAGGAATGTGACTAAAATTAAGTTCCCCTGAATCATGTAATTGCAAAATAGCCTGAACTCTGAAAATTGTTGAGCCTTTGAGGGGTACAATATATCATGTTCTGCAATTGGAGGAGTCAGTAATCCCAGTTCAATTTTTACAACACCACTTTTCACATCAAAACCAATATCTACATGAATTACAATCACCCCAATATAGCGCAAATTAACTCTTACTTATCAAACACCTTATTATAAAGTTTCTGTGACACTTGTAAATTATAAAAAGATGGGTTTAAAATATCTGAGCACCTAACCACAAAGCCTCTGAGAATGTACTTTTGGGTCATTTTGTACCTTGCATAGGCTTATATTCTTGTAAAACAAAAAAACATGGAAAAATATGATACCTATCAGACTCAGTGGATTCATCAGGAAAAGAGTTATCAATAAACTTAATAAACTAAAACTAGATGGATAGTAAAACTAGCACTGCAAGCCAAGGTGATTTCACAGCTTCTCTCAGCAAATTAAACCAGTACAAAAATAAGCCAGAAATTGGCAATTTAAAATACTGCTGTAGGGAAAGTGAAAAAAATCTTTTAATTTCCTGCTTTCACTCTGGGTTACTTGTATGATATTAAATGACATCACATAGAACACAGTGTTATGTGGTATGGCAGAAGCTGGCCCTAAGTAATCCAAAGAAGGAAATAAATCTGACTTTTGCCTTGAGGACAAGACTCAGGCTGGTCATTTTAGGACATTCACACAAGATCACAGTTGGTTTGAGTTTGGAAGGGATTTTTGGAGGTCATCTGGTTGAATCCCCATCTGCTCAAATGGGATCACCCCAGAACATGGCTGTCCAGGACCACACCCAGATGGTTTTTGAATATGTCCAAGGAAAATGCTTTACGCATTATCTCTGTGCCACAGCTTGGTTGCACTTTTCTGATATTTCAAAGGAACCTGATGCAGCATCTCAGTTTTTGCCTATTATCTCATTCGCTGTAATTGGGCACCACTAGAAAAAGTCTGTCTGCTTTGCACCCTTTGGGTATTTGTACACATTGATGAGATTCCTGGAGCATTTTCTGATCTGGGCTAAGCAGTCCCAGCTCTCTCAGCCTTTCTTTGTATGCGAGATGCTCCTTTGCTAAGGTCTCTCCAGTATGTCCACACCTCTCTTGTATTTGAATGCTACTGGGATAAACTTTACATTTATGCTCTGTACGGGTGGCTTTGGACCACAAACAGATCAGAAGGGTTATTTCCCTGTGTCACATTCCACATACTCACGCAATCTTCAGCTTCACAAAACAAAAGTCAGCGATACCTTGCTACAGAGTGCTTCTCAATATTGCAAGAAATTTTCATCTGTAGGCTGTCCTTATTACTTTGTAAATCAGGGAAATTTTATTGTAATAGAAACCTCTGAATCATACATTAAAGATTTTGAAGATTTTGTTTAGCATTCACAATACTTCACATAAACACACACACACACACACACATAAGCACACATATATTATAAACTTCAGTAAACACCTATATTTGAAAAAGCAGTGCAGGCACTAATTCAAAGAATATGTGGATTACTATCTGATGAAAATAATTTTGTAAAGATGGGGACAATTAACGAGAACAAGTGTAAGTGTTCAAAAAGAGTTTGTCTGGCTGGTAATTGGACAAAATTTAATTTGAGTGACCAAAACCAGTAAAACGTAATTTTTTGTCTGTGAATTCCCCCCCCTTATAGATTCCAAAGGGGTCACATAGTCCAGAGTCTATGGTCACTTCACTAATACAATGAGTCACTGAGCACAGGAAAAGAAGACAAATTCATCCTGGCTATGCAGGTCAAAATCAACTTTATAACGAAGTATGCCACTTCACCTCACAGTGACAAAAGTACTCTTTCTTGATAAAAACATTGTTGGATACTTACATTTATTGGGAGCAACTATGAAGCAGAAATTCTGCTGGCACTATCTCCGTCAAGTAAGTGAAGATCTTTATAGTTTGCTGTATTATGAAATGCAATGAAGTTATTCATAGGAGAACAAATAAGGAATTTATTATTCTTATGTTAGGTGTTTCCACAACAGGTAATCATGCACACTTCCTCTCATATTTCCATGAGATAGGAATCTGTGAAAATAATGCCCACATAAAATGCTGCTGGCAATAATTTCACACAAAAAAATACTGATCGCTCAAAATTTGTCACTGAGGTCAACAACAACAAAAATGTATTAAACTAGAGATCTAAGATTAAATAAAAGGATATCTGTCAGGAAAATGGAGAGCGATGATCATAAGTCTCCAATCCCCAGGATACCAGATGAGAGAGTGAGCAAGCACCAGAAAAAAACTGAAAGGCAACATTAAAATTAACCTAGACAAACAACACCTCTTATCTGGAAGAGTGGACAAGTCAGAGCAACTAGCAGACTTTTCTAATGTTCCTTTTTTTGGGGTGTTCCCTTCCAAAATACATTTCATCCAGAAAATTACATTTTATTTTCAAACCGCTACAGATGCCCCGAACTTTAATAAATGCAGATGATATACATTGCCTATAGCTGAACACCACAAAACCACACTGTTATCTTCATTTGCATTACGAACTACTCACTTATTCCATATGTCCACATGATATCTCTGAAAGCTCTGATGTCTTCATTTTTCTGTCAGAGGCTGTAAAAATTACTTAATGTGTTTTTTTCTTTCAGCATAAAAAAGAAAAAAATCCATATGCAAATTCATAGTTTATTCAAATTCATAAATCCAAGTAGAGACATCTGCTGCTCATAGTAGAGAAAGAGGCAAGTGTCCTGCACTGATTTATTTTTTTATTGCCTGGCCTCAAAATTGACATTCCTCATACCTCAACATTTGGTTTTTTCTGCTATAAAAGTAGCTGCATGATTTTAAATAAAACTAATGAACAATTGCAAAATAAAAATTTGAATGCTTTTGCTTTTCTGTCACGGAGCTATTATTTAAATTCTCATTTTTGTAAGCATTCTATTTCATATTTTGCAATACGTAAAGACCTTTAAAAATATTTCTTCTATAGTTAGGAAAAGAAACAGAATTCACATTTGATAAAATCTGACTGCCATGAATCAGTGTTAAACACCTACTTAATATGTCTGTAAAACTGTATTTTCCACGTAACACATACTTATATTTTTTTATATCTTTCAGATATGTGCATACATGCATACCAGCATATCACTATAAAATCTCTTCACTTTCTAATATCCAATAAAATTCTAGCTTTCCCAAGCCTGTAGCAGGCTATTTCATAGCTGACAAGGCCAAAATGCACATAAATGGATTGTGAAAACCAGAGGCATCTGATTCTGTGGAAAAGACCTTTGATGAGGACAAACTATAAATAGAAAAAGAAGTTCCCCTTTTTCAACAGCACATGGATTCAAGATATTTTCAGATTTTGCTTCTCTGATAGCACAGGATGAAATTCACACCAAAAAATTGAGTAGACTTGAGTGTGACAGCATCTATCTAGGAAAAAGCATGAGTAGATGAAGAAAATGCTCTTAAGTTTTGAAAAATGCTCTTAAGTTCACTGAGCCAACACAGAAGAATAGTATTAAATTACATTTACATTTATTAACCTAATCTATTAAAAATCACTTCTGATAAATAATGAAAGTCTTTAGTGTAGTATAAGAGTCATATACAGGAAAATATATGACACTAAGCATAATAGCACTAAATTGTTATTTTCTTTATTATTGTCAAACTTCCATTTAAATTAAACATTAATTTTTACTTGAGAAGTAATTAGAAAAAACCTTTGTTTCTATATTAACCTGTTACTAATGTCAAATGTTGCACTGAGTTACAAGAAATGAAAAATATACACAAGTGAGATAATTTTGACATTTTTTTATTTTCAAAGTCAACAGGTGCGCTATCTGTCCTAGATCATACTACAAAAATTTTCCCGCATAAACTCTGATTATAAACAGCGATCTCACCTTTGTATTAGGAGCATTACTCCACCATTACCTGTTATTAAATTGGTGGCTTTCATGGTCTACATGACCAAACTGGATATAAATGAAAATTAAGACCATGATAAGATGTATCTAAAAAAAAAAAAAATCATATATTCACTGGTACTTAGAGCTGAATCGCCAATTTATTTTTTTTTACCCCTATAAAGATTTGAGGTACAGATGAATTCTGACAGAGGGGATACCCTATGTTATTTAAAAAGGTCTACCTTGAATTTGACCCTTCTCAGCTTCTTCCATCCTCTTCTAGCTTTCAAAAGTAGAGCAAAACTTTTGTGTTTCTAATATAACATTGTAGTGCAATTTCATAGTACATTAGTTCTGTTAAAATGATGCACCAAAAAAAGAAATCATTAAAGTGATGAAAGAAACATTTCAACAGTTCAAGAATTTTTTTATTATTATTGTTTTGAAAATATTATTTAGCATAATCTATTTATATTCATTAACTGTTTTGTATTCTCAGAAGTGGAGGCTTTAGTAAATAAAGAAAAACAAACCACACATTTCTTACAGGCCAGGCCAGGAGTTTGCTAGCTGCTATTCCACATTAGACTCTCAAGCAGTACAAGACTTCACTATAAGATCTTAAAAAGTGTAAGGCTTTAAGAAAAGAGTGTAGAATTAAAAGGCTTCTGTGTAGAACTGTGATGATAGTCTTCTCTATAGAACTAGAGATGTGGAAATGCATGGAAAAAGAGTGCATTTCTAACATGACGTAAAAATACTGGATGGAAGTACTGAGAAAAAGAGATTTAAAGAAGAGAAATATTATAAAGGGAAAGTAAAACAATTCAGACAAAATATGGGCTTTTCTGCATAGAGCAAGAAATTTCATTTTCAGGCTCCACTTGAAGTTGCAAACCAATCTTTCACTACAAGAGCTTTTTATTTCTTCTTGAGAAAAAAGAAATCCAAGATTTAAACAGTTATGTAGTAATTCAATGGGTAAGAAAATGTGCCAGCAACTTAATCTATTTCACATTCAGAAGCTCCTGAAGTTTGAGAGCACATTTGGCCACATCTATATTTAAATTTGTTAAACTTAGTCATAATTTCTAAACATACTCTTCATCTTTTTTTTCTTGAAAGAAACCTTTGCTGTAGAATAATGAATATGAATTATGCAAAGAAAGTCTTTAAAGAAATACTTCTTGCATATTTTAAGCCCGTTAAAAAAATTGAGTTTGAAAGACATTGACATCCAGAGAGACTAATTTCTTTTTATAATAAGAAAAATCATCACAAAATTGTAGTTTGGAACATGTCAGTTAAGTTACTGGCAGGGAAATTTGTGTTACAACTAATTTTTGAATTTTTGAAAGGCTAGAAACCTTACCCTATTCATATCGTAGAAAAAAAAATATTCTTAATTCATTTCCTTATCTCAACTTAAAGAAAAAGAAAAAAAGCTTAACATTTACCTGTCTGACAAAACTTTTCACATTCAGAATGGAAGTTAACTTAGGAAAGTGATTCAACCATGGAAGATGGAAGTCTGCAGTCAGACTCAGGATTCAGCACCACTAAATTCAGCAGCAGCTCCTACAGGAAATAACACTAACACCCTGATAAGTTCTTCCTCAACAGTTCAGTTAGAATAGAGTTGGACACAGAAATGAGCAAAGCAACGCCAACTCATTAAACATTTTAATCCCAATGCAAAAAATTCCTGCCATGCCTAGAACTGAATTTTGCTTCCTCTGCCATAATAAAGCCTCTCCTGGATGAGGACATGAACACTGACCCAGAAGGCAGCTTTAGCATGGTGACCTAGTCCTTCTCCTAAATGTTCTTAGGAAACTACAAGTAGCATCAAATCTTAAAATGCCTAAAACTTCTGTTCTAAATCTAGTTCTAAAATAATCCTTGTTTTCAAGTTTGGACCCTCTTACTAATTCTCCAAATCGAGAATGAACCCTCATTAGCTTTATTTAGATTCCTTGAAATTCAGTCCCAAATAAAAACTCAATCTTAATATTTCTTGGTCTTAGTCCAGGGTTCATATTTTGCAGGACCTGACTGAAATTGTAGGATATGGTAGTAGTTCTGGAATCCTTTTTGCATACCTGTCCAAGCTTTTCTCTGACCCACATAATTACTTAACTCCATGCACCCCCTGGGTATTGTTCATCCATGCTGATTGATTCTTCTTGACTTTCTGTATGCATGTTTGGTTGTGCAGGGTTTTTTTCATCCTTTTCTTTTTAGCATGAAACATTGCCTTTCCTCTTGCAAACTTAAATTCATTTAACATCCTGCAAGCAGAAGAACTTGTCTTAGACTTAGTTGCCACCTGGACAGACGCCGAAACTTGAAGCTAACAAGAGAATAGCAATCATTGCCAGAAGCAGACCTGGGACCTTTTTTGATACATTTTACTTCTTTGGCTGACCATCTAGTCTTACCTTCTGACAGAACCTCGGCAAAGGCAAGACAGTAAACATGGTGACAGAGACTTAGCTGAAGCCCAGAGACATCCCTGAGAAGCTCAGCCAAAACCTCCTTGATGGGGAATAGTTGGCAGGGCAAAGAAACTTTGATAACGATCTGACATCTCAGAAAAGCAGGACTTAAGAAACCATTTACTATTCTGCATCCACTTATGTCTCTACACCAAAAAGCTACCAAAAAAATAGCTCAGTATCTACCCATAAGAAGTCTCTCTGGACAAGATCACCCAGACAGAGAGGACCCTGGTCGGATATGTCTGGCTGTCCTCAGCATCCAAGATGTGGATAATCTGTAAGTGATGCTCTCCTGTCATTGATCAGACCAGCTCCAGGGAGCAGCTTAGTGCTCAAGTGCCAGTAAAGCCAGAACCTCTTGTAAGAAAACAAAGAACATGTAACAATGGGAAAGGAAAGCAGTTCTCTGGAATTTTTTTTCATTCTTTTCTAACCTTATTTTTCATGACTCAGTCTGCCTCAATATTCCAAATACTTAGCAGTTAATAAAAGAATGAGCTATTCATTTGTTATATGAGGGGTTTTTTCATTTTTTAATAGCTGTAACAAAAAAATCTCCACCAGGCTGTTCTACTTTTGTTCTTTTCTTCCAATCTTTTCTTCCAATCCAAGGCTATGTTAGCTGGAAGAGTGTTTTTACAGGTGCAATTTTAGCACACAGAAAAGTGACACTTGTCTCCTAGAAGAGCTGTAAGTCAAGTTTTTACCCACTCTTTTCATACATTATCTTTGAGAGACACTTTCATCCCATCAGCTTTTCTGGGTTTGTACATGTTGAGATCCTTCTGATTACAAATGAATTTGAATTTTTATAGTATAAAATAAATTAACACAGAAATACATTAGAAGTACATTTTCAGTTTTAAAAATTTTTGGTCTACAGTCATAATAAGGAACTTTGAAAACTGATTGGAGTTTATTTCTGTAATTTCAGGGATAAAAATTATCATGAATATTTTTATCTTAAGCATCTTTAGATATCAATATGCATATTGGTACTGACCCATATCTCATGATTTTGAGCATTTAACATGCAATAAAACTGAAAGCTAACAACAAACATCCTCTTCGTGCATTAGAGATTCCTGATAGCACTGTATGTCACTGTATAGGTTGTTACTCCAGAACATTTCAAAGCTGGTAAATTCAAAGACAAAGAATTTACTGATTCAGTAGTTAACAAAAGAACTAGTTGAGTAATTGTTGTGGAATTGTAGTGACCAGTCCCGCAATCCATTAAATAAGAATTCAAGTAACTCAAAGAGTGTGGCATCTTTCCAAACTTGCACCCTGTGCTTTGTTACATGTGTGGAGTCACCCTTAATAGGGATCCCAGGAGGACAAGGAGGCAAAATATACTGTGAAATTCAGCGTCTCAAAAGCAGATTGTTGGGTAAGAGTTTCTTTAATTCAAAGTCCAGCTACAGTTCTTTAAGTAAGGATACCCGCCTACCTGCCATAAACACTTCTTTGTGAGCAGTCACTCAAAATTCGGGTTTACTTCTAAATCAACTGAAGTTTGTACACCAGAAACATAATTCCTGATAAACATACACAAAATTAGATAAACAAATAAAATACTGATCTAACAATTTACAAGCTATTCCTAGACAGAAGAAAAAAAAAAAATCACTCCATCTTTTTTCATTTAAAACTTTATCTTTTAAAATATTTCTCAGTTATGCTTTTTTCGTAGAGACCTGTGCAGAATGGAGTTTTCTCCTTAGCATCACTTGCTTTTGTCATATTACCATTTAGAGTTTTTCCACCTCAGAGAAACTATTTTCAGAATGAAACCCTTAGGGAGCTAAGTTTTCTTTAAGTTTTCTAAGTTTTCAAATTTTAGTCATATTATAGCATAGAAACTTTGTTCTTAAAAGGTAATTTACTTCACTACAAAGGAAGGGAAAAGGACTATAATTTAATAATGCGAAATAAGCCAAAATAAAAAAACTAAAATATTTAGAATATCCTGCTGTTGCTGCTGATAGTTTTTCCAAGTGTACCAGTCACCTGGTGATGCTGAGGAAAAGTCTTGACTAGGAATAGTAGTGAAAAATAGTCTACTGCATATACACATAAGTATCACAGTGATCAGGCACTTAAGGTCAGGGTAGAGAAAAAAAGAAAACACATAGATGTAGTAGTAAACCATTCATAAGCTTTTCCTAAGCAGCCCGCATTTATGATACTGACATTCACCTTTACTCTTCCACCTCGGCCTGCCTGCATTGCTACCAAAGTGGCTGCCATTTTTGACATTCAGCTGTCATTAGCAACCAGTCATACAGAGTGTTTTCTCTTACCATAACCTATAATTATTAGCTGTAGGAAGCAGTTAGAAACCATGATGTAGAATTCATTCAGATTGGAGCAGTTGTTCAGATCTGCTGTGGAACAAGGTCACTTCATTTCCTCTGCACAGATCCATTTGACTATATGTAGATTGCCTTGAAATAACGGGATCTTGATTTTGCAAACATATATGCTGGTTTTTAATTTATGAAATCACTGATTTTATTATAGTTAATCATAAACATACAGGTGGGCATTCAAGTATCTGAAGGACTGATTAACTGGCTCAGATTAACTGGCCACATTCTGTTCCTCAGAAAAAAAAGGATTTTTATTGTAGCAAATTAAAGAAGTGATGATTTCTAATAATGTTTAAAAAGCACGTAAGAGATGAAAAACAGACAATCCTAATGACTTTTGGAAAATAAACACCAATATATCCAGTATTAGTTCTATTTCGACAGTCTCAGTAGTGGGTGACCCACAGTGGCCCTATATGTACTTCAGTTAATAAAAAGAGAATAATGATTTTAAAATTAAATGCTTAAAATGGAGATTACTAAACTATGTTGAAAACTGTAAAACTCTCTTATAGTGCATAATCAAGGATAACCTAAATTTCAGTTGTTCCCTGCTGATATCCTTTATATCAAAGACAACTGTATACTTTAATCAAATATTTTTAAATTATGATATATATGTCCATAAATGCAAGCAAGTTTAAGTAACCACTTGTCCATCTCTTCAGAGCAAAAGTACACTATTTGGAATAAATTAATTGTAAATATTAGTCATAGACAGATATTTCAAAGATCTTGGGTTCAAGTCCTTGTTCCACTACGACCAGTGTGATCACAGCTAATTCAAATAGATTATCTGGTCTTCATATCCCCTGTGCAAAGCCATCTTACCCCATGATACTTGCCATCACAATGAAATGAAATGCCAGAAAAATAACAATGTTTAAATTCAGAATAAAATTACTTTAAAATAAATTGGCCTTTTTTCAGATACTAGATTTTATCCAAGCATGAAAAGTTCCTAAAGTGTATAACATACACGTCTTAGAAGGACTAACCTCAGGAAGCAGAGGACTTTTTGTCAGGCTTGTATTGTATAGGGCAATACCATTTTATGGCAACTAAATACATATCAATCATCTTCCATCTACTATTTAGTTCTGATATGAGAACAACATACTTGATATATAAGAAATGGTTGAAAGAACAAATTTTAGGTGTATTCAAAAGACTAAGAACATTGCCACCTCACCAAGAACAGACAAAGATTTTAGAAAAGAGAAAAAAAATTAAAATAAAAAATCAAATAAAGCCTCCAGAATAGGACTGAGACACAATAACAAGCTATTATACAAGGATGAAAAAGAAAAATTGCTTTCCATTCTGTTCTTAGTGATCTCTCTGGAGGCATAGGTATCGGAGGGATTTTCAAAGAACTGCTGCTTACTTGGAAGAATGGGACAATTTTATTTGAAAATATTTGTAAAATAAGTATTTTTGCATAAAGTAAAATAAATAGGAATAAAGATTATATAGTACCAATTCCATCCTGAGAAAGTCAGGTGACAGCATTGTAGTCTTCATACTTCTGAAGGCCCAGAGTTACTACACAATACTGTCAAAGCTGATCTAGTGGAAGGTGTCCCTGCCAGGCAGGTGGGGTGGAACCAAATGATCCTTAAAGTTCCTTCCAACCCAAACTCTTCTATGATTCTGTGAAAGCACAAAAAACCTCAGGAGAAACCAGCTATCATCAATGTGCTCTCACTCCGTCCCAGACAACCACAGAGAAGAACTGTGTACTGTTTTAGAAGTAGAGAAAACCAACAAACCACCACACAAGAGTTACTGCAACACAAGGAGTTTTATTAATAGCCCAAATAGAAAATGGCTTTGCATTTTTTTCCCTCCACTAATTCTGTTTCTACTACATCAGCTGACATCATCCTGTTTCTGTGATTTAGTGCTCACAACAAATAAATTTACTATGTTGTATTTTTATGTTTTAGTATGGTAAATGAAAGTGAGTAACATGAAATGCATTAGTCTCTGAAGTGGAAAAACATCAGCTTCTTAGATGTAGCCAAATATACTAGTGTTCATCTACTTCAAATTAATTTGACTTATATAAGTTCAGATTAGCACAGCTGGAAAGGCACCAGAAAATTTTCATTCTTGCAAACATAAAGGATTTTTTTTTCATATCTTGCTATAAAGTCCTCTTTCTCCTTTTTCTGGCTGAGACAAACAGTGTCTTTATAAAGTTATGCCTTTAAAATTTGGGCACAGTAGGAGAGCTAGAGAGAAGGGAGTCTTGGATGTCTTTACCTGGTGTCACTTATGTCTTGCACTCCCAGAAATAAAATTTCCTAAAATGCAGAGTTGAAAATTTCTAGCTTTAATAAGGGCTCAAGCCAGATTCTACTGTGGTAAATATGGGAAGAGTACAATTAAGGTTAGGCCTCATTTCAGAGAAATGTAATGCATAGGGAAAAGACTAAATAAGTACTTATAGAGTTCCACTCCTGTTTGTACTATTCACTCAACAGTTGGACTCATTGACCCTTGTGGGTCCAACTCAAAATATTCTGTGATTTAAATAAAATGATAAGTGTGGATGTGGCAACAGAATGCAACTTGAAACTTGGAAATATTGTTCAAAATTTAATGTAAATGAGAAAGATTTTGCAATCAAGCAAAATAGCAGAGGTGCGGATATACTAAATTGAACACAGTAAAGTTATTTTTAGTAGTTATTTTTACTTCTTCACCATTTTTTCAAAAAAAAAGTGAGGTTAATGACCTGGGGATTTTTATCCCCAAGGCCATACAGCAAGGAAACACATTTAGGGAGAGTATATGCAAGTATGTGAGTTTCTGAAAGGCTTTGATATTTCTAATCTATCCTGTCTCATGACACATGTCTACTTTCCCCAGAAAGAAGGAGATTCAGGGAAGAGCTCCAGTCTTTTCAGTAATTGGATTCACGAGCGCAGGTTCAGATGGGTTATTGGTGGTAAGATAGGCAGCTAACATTAAATGTCAAATTATAATGAATATAGGATAGGAACAATGGATAGCAACAAGGATAGGAATATGCTGGAATTTGTATACTATATATTGGAATTAAAAGACTATTCAAAGTTGATCCTCCAGTGCTAACAGCTTAACTCATAGTACTTAACTCAACATAAAATTTTATTTCTTTCATGCCAAAAATTTAACTTTACAAATTAAAGATCTTCTACTGAGTAAAGTATTGCATACAACAGTAAATATGGACAGAAAAACTTATTAAACAAAAAGTACCACTGAAAGTATCAGGAACCAGAGGAAATACAAGGAAAAACAAAGAACATGTCAGGCTATTCACCTTCCTCAAGTTGTTTGCTAAATTTATGGCATTTACCAGGGCAGAGTTATAAATACCAGTAAATTAGTCTCATGATCAATTAACAAGCTGTTGCTGCATTAAAGCACAAAATACTTCCCTTAAAACTTTTGAGGACTTAATAGATACTGGGAGAAAAGTCTTTTGAAGGAATGCAAGAAGAGAGCCTCTGGAAGAGGCAGTTTGCATTTTTGGTTTTATTATTATTTTGAGATTGAAGAGACTCCTATTTCTGCCAAACCATGACTTGCTACAGATAAAAAAAAATTTTATGCGCTGCAAAAAGTATTTCTGAACACCGCAAAATAAACATTTCATGATTGACAAGAATCCCAGAAAGAAACATTTTCATGTTAATTACTTTTGTGGCTGGTTTTAGGTACTTATATAGTAAAAATTTTAACAAATATATTTTGAAGCTATTGCAGGATCAATTCTAAATTACTATTTCATTCCCCATTCTGTTTCTTATTGTTTGCATTGTTTATATTGTAAGTTGAACTGAAGGCTATTTGTAGAAGTAATCGGGCCTGTTTTCACCAGTAGCAGACATGGGCTTGTCATTAGCAATGAAGTCTCTGCTCAAGATTTGTTTCTATGAAAACCACCACCAATACTACTGACATTACAAACTTCTTTTATTTTAAGCATGTAACTTTTATTCTCATTGCAAAAACAGATGAAATTTTTAAAATTCCATAAAGCAGCTGTAAATTAAGCTAGACTATATTGACTGTATAATCACTAGAGATAGTGATATAATACATCAAGAATGCAAGCTATTATGAAAAAAAGTCTACAGTAGAAACTATAAAACAACTGGAAAAATTCCTGGGATTTTTCAGAAATTTAGCCAAATTCTTTCCAAGCCTTGTTGAAACTACAAAAAAAGTCCTGTTTCAACCTCTGAAGAAAGGAATTTCAGAAGAACTTCAAAACAACATTTCTTTTTCTCTGACAAAAGTTCTCTCCTAGGTAATTTAGGACATTCCATATAAAATTAAGGTATTTTTGATGCCTGAAAGAAATATGTCATAGTTGTCTGCTTTCAAGATTTGTATGAGAGCAATAAGACAACAGCAAACCAGGAAAAGAGAAGAAAATATATTCCTTGGAATTTTATGGTAAATGTGTGCAGCTCGTGTTCAATATTGCAGTTAAGAGAACAAAGCACTAGAAAGATTGATCAGAAAACTTTTCTATTAAAACACATATGGGCATATCAACTGAGGAACCTTAAAGCCTTAAAACACTTGACAAATACATTTAAAATTCTATCATGGAGCCACAAAAGAAAAAGCTTTTTTTTCCATGGAAATCTGGTTCAATTCCTTCAGCAACACACCTAAAAGACAAAAACTAAGTACATATCCTGCCAAGGTGTCACTTGTTCTCAAAAAATCTGAAGTGGAAAAAAAAATCTGATAAGGCTTACTGAAAAGAAAATACATTCACAAATGTGTGGATTGCAGGAGTCACTTTTTGAAATGCAGAAGACTGATCAAACTTAATGTTCCTTTTTCCCATTTACCAAAGCGAGTTGCAGAATAAATTTTACCTACTCATTACTTAAATAAGACATTCAGGATTTATGACAGAACTCAACATGCAAAGAAAAAAACAACTAAATATAAAAGTACACTTCCAATGAAAATGTAAGAAAAACATGACATTGAGCCCATTCTCATTTGATTTCCCAAACAGAAAGCATGGAATTCCAATAATTTACAGAAAAAACTCAAGAATTTGAAAAAAATTTTCAAGTGGCTATTTTCCTTTATTTACATATAACTGAGTACATACATGGCTTGCACAGCTGTTGGTGCAGAAGGTGAAAAAGAGCTGCAGCTCAGGGAAAGGCAATGGAAGTTCTGCCAGATGTCTTGCCACAAGATTGCTGCTCCTATTTATCCCTAAAGGATCTAAGAGTTTAGTTAAGGCATCCTTTCTTAATCTGGTATAAACACTAAGGAATAAAGAATATGAAATTCAGTTTATGCAGACTGTGTAAGAGATGAGAAAAAAAAATATTTCCCAGAGTTTCTAGGAAGATTCTACTGCAGGAGTAGGTCCATGGTCAAGGAGTAGAAATCGTATACCTAAAAACAGTAAAATTCCTGACGAAAGCATAGCAAATCAAATCAGCAATTTCACCATTCATCACATCAAGACTGCATCAGATGTGATCTCTGCAGAACAGTTAAAGGTAACAAACAAAAAGACATAGCAAATACAAAGATATAAGTGTACCTGAAACCTTTCTGAGAGCCTGTATTGCTGACCATTTTACCAGGCTTAAATAAGGCCAACATATTTTCTTATCAAATCTCAGCAACACGTTTTGTCAAGATAAATGCCAGGTTAGGTCTTTCTTTATCCATAACTTCATCAAAGAATTGGCACAGTTTGGATAAGTCTTCATTAATATATTTCTTTGTAACTTAGGTAATTTTTCATTCCCACTATATAGCTCTCATTTTGTGAGGATAAATTCATACTGCGGTTGCATTATTTGATATCAGATAAACATTACATATCTTTAATAACTTTATTCTTCATCATGCATCATACCAATTTTGGCACTACTCCAATTTCTTTATATGCAGATTAAAACAGTATTCTCAGCATGCAAACACACATTAATGCAATCTGTCAGACGCTACTACATCTCTATGCGAGTCTTACAAGACTTTATTTCTTCTCATAATACAAAATGCTTGACCACATTTCTTTCAATAAAGTGAATAGAGTCAGTAAAACTCAGTCCAAGAAAGCTACAGTTTCACTTGCTGGGTGCTCCGCATGGTTGAACAAAACAATATAGTCCTTTCTTCAAGTATTTCCTACAAATCCTGACTCAAACTATACCTCATCTAGTCCCTTCTAGTGGCATGTAATGTGTACACATATAAACACACACATTTAAACACACACATTTGTACATAGGTTTACAAACACACTGCAGAAGTCTCTTGGATAAATGAGATATAGACTTAATATTATGAGAATCATAATTGAATAAATATATAGACATAAATCTATCATTTAATAACTCTCCATATTTTAATTGTCTACTTATTTTAATTCTAAATGATAGTACTGGAATTTGATTTACTTGATATAATTATGAAAAACACAAAAGAATTATTTATACTTCTATGAATATGAAAGGCAATTAAATATTCAAGCAATTAAGTGGCTTTAAGAATCTGAATACCTATTTCTTGTGATTAAGGTTGCCGTTAAGACCTGGGAAAGTCAGATCTTCACAGCAAGATATCTTCAGGACATGTAATTGTTTACTGAAGTTTATTGTTCAAGGTATGGCAACTTCTGAACAGACTAGACAATAACAGAACACATCTGCTGAAAAGCTTAGAAGGCTTTTTCCTTAAAGTCTTCAAAAGCAAAGGTTACAAGCCTAGCAAATTTCACCCTGAAATGAACAGATATAAATGCAACAGATTTGACAAAAAGGATGTTAATATTTACAGAAAGTCAGGATAGTGGACTTTTTCATTTTTTATTCACTTCCTCGATTCAGCAAAGGGACAACTCACCTTACATTGCTCTGCGAAAAATATAAAAATAAAAATTAATTTAAACAGACTGTGTGCTTCTTGTAGTCCATAGTCATACCTCATATGTTACGTCTACTGGTAATTAATGTAACTATTTTATTATAGTGATTTAATAAATAGTTTAAATACCACCAGTTTTCTTATTTTAATTGCACTCAACTAGTTTACCAGGAACATTATACTGGAATTATTTATTCTTCATTTATGCCAGACAGTGTAAGCTCTGAACTGGACAGAGGAATTAAACTGTAGTTCTGCATCAAATCCTACATTATTTTTCAAGCATTTTCAGAATGATTATGTGCATGTACTTGCACGTGGGCATATATGGACCTATTCAATAGAAGCTGGTTTTATATAATGAGACACCAAAGAATTTTCATAATACATCACGATGAACACCAAAATGAACTCTTGCCAGCATTAGAAAGCACATTTACACAGGCAAACAATTACACACTTTTCCCCAGACATATATATAGCGATTTTATTGGAATCATCACCTAACTAGTTTTAGTTTGCATTAAACAAAAAAAGAGTATTGATATATAATCCCTATTACCTCTTGTTTACACTCCTTTAGTTGCCAGATTCAACTAGTACACTTGGAAAAAGTTTAGACCAAGACTGTTGTATTAGGGTAGACACAGCCTCAGGCACTGCTACTCATTATGTTGACCTAAGTCACAGTGTACCTTAATAATGGGTTGGAAAATCCATCCTGTTTGAAGTGCACAACCTGAGGTTATATTTAACAGGATTCATTCTAATGTACTCTGCCTCCAGTTGGTATTGGTTTTCTTAGGAGTTGGAGATTTTCACTAGGGTGAGAAATAGCACTGAAAAGGAAAGAGAAGAGATTAAAATGACCTGGTCCATAAGAAGGAAAGGCCTGCTATTGCTTTTAAAAATATCAGGTGCTTAGGAGAGCCTGACAAGCTCATCCTATTTTGCTAAGACATTAAACTTAGCTAAGTTTAAGCTAAGTTAGCTTAAATCTAAGCAAAATAGGATGTGCTGCATATATCAGTATTTTCCAGAGTTCAACTTTGGACCTGATATGAGATCCAGCCTAGAATGATTAAGCAGGATTCTTTTAGGCAGTTTTCTTATTCATCTTGAGCTGTATTAGTTTTCTACAAATGCACAAAATACTGCTACACACAATATAGGATGACAAAACAGTGTTCTCCCTAAAGATACAGTGATTTCAAGTAAAACACTGAATATAACCACCGTATTTTTTTTTAATTGTATTGATTTTCTGCTTCTATTTATAATCCTACCATATTTCTTTTCCTGCCTACTCTTTATCATCCTATCTTCTTTAAATGTCTTTGAGGTATATCATTTGTCAAGTCTGTTTAAAAGGAATGCTTTCTTTTAAACTCACCATGAATTTTTAGAAATATTTTCATGACCTATGACAACTGTATCCTATAATATGTATTCTGAGAAGAGTTAAACTTGAAGCATGCTGGCATTAAAATCCACAAACACTGTTAATTTTAAGGTGGGTGGCAAAAAATATTTGCAAAAATTCTAAAGCGAGTCATCTCAACAAAACCATCTTTTATCATTGAGAAGTATTGAGAAGTTTGAGTTATCATTGAGAAGTTTGTTGAGACTATCTGAACATCAGTCGCATCCTCTGCCATCCCTCACTCCTGATATTACTTTCTCCTCTTTTTTTTTCCCATTATTCTTGTATTCCATTTTCCTAAGTCTTTCACAGTATAATAATGGAGTTTTGGACCTGTGCAAAGTCAATGCCGAATTATATTTTCTTTTATTTTTCCAAATATGAAAACAGTGTTTATTCAAATAAAGAGCAAAAGTCATAAAGCAGTGGTTTTAGTAAAATAGAATACATCCAAAGTTGCGTATTAGTGTCTCTAAATTGGAGAGACACGGATTTGATGGATGGACCACTCAGTAGATAAAAAAGGTAGCTGAGATCCTAGCTGGAGTGCTGCCTACGGTTCTGCTGTCCCCAATATAAGGGCATGGAACTGTTGGAGCAAGTCCAGAGGAGGCTGGATGCAATGCATACAAATTGACAGAGGGGAAATTTAGGCTGGATATTAGGAAGAAAAGTCTTTATTGTGAGGGTGGTAAGACCCTGGAAAAGATTGCCCAGGGAGGTTGTGGATGCCCCATTCCTGGCAGTGTTCAAAGCCAGGATGGATAAGGTCTTGAGCAACGTGGTCTAGAGGGAAGTGGCAGGGGGGTGGGGATGGATGAACTTTAAGATTCCTTCCAACCTTAATTTTCTACAATCCTATGATTATTTAAATTTCTAAAGATAAGAATCTACTCCATACTTTTATTTCTCTGACATTACTGTGGGGAATTCTATCAAATAATTTTTAAAATTATGGCTCAGGCTGATTTGCCTTGAAATTTAACAAAAAAAAAAAGGAATCAAAAAGTGCAAACAAATTACCCGCTTTAGGAATAAGGTCTTCCATTAATACAGATGGCAAAGATTTCCATCTATGTTAAGAGAGATTACACAAACTCTGTTCAAGAAAATCAACCTTAGAATCGTTAATAAACTTTCCTTAGCAGAATACAATCCTTACAATAACAGTTTTTCTTCCAACGAACTAGATTATTATTTTAATTCTGACATAGAAGGAAACAAACTTCCTGTACTGCTACTGGAGTTCTGATTTGTTTTGCTACATCACTCTCAAAAGTAATAAAACAAGGAAATTCAATCTGCATAAATGAAATATCAATATTTTTATAAATTTATTATTTTATTTAAGCCGATGTTAATAAAAAACTATAGTACAGGCACCTTCCCAGAACATCCATCATAGACTGGGCTATAAGAACACTTTAAAGTAAAACAAAACAAATAACAGAAACCTCCTCCTAAGTAGTTGTTAGCAAGGGCCTTATCATAAACAGAAACTATCTACATGAGAAGAATATTGCATAGAGTTGTCACCTTCTCTGAATTAAAACATGACTGTTGCCATTTTTGCATATTTCCCTTTCCTTTCTTTCATTTGCATTTGTTTTAAAGGTGAATGGGACATAAGAATAAAAAAGGCACCACAATGGAAAAGAAAAATTGAAAGTAGACAGGAGAATTTTTTCTAAGCTTGATATAATGAGGAAGACCAGCATACACAAAGAGACAAAAAAAGTTCTCATTGCTTCCCTACATTACTGTGATAAAGTACAGTGCATGGCTCTGTTCTGCCTTTTACTCCTCCCTCAGGAAGTGGAGACTCACTCTCTTCTGTACTCAGGGCAGAGCAGGAAGTTTTTGGCTCGTTTTGAGACATTTAAAAAAATGGCAGTAAAAAATACTCCATGGTTTTCAACAAAATCCATAGAAACTTAAACCAACAGATTACAACCAACCTTTAGACTGTAACTGAAGCACTGCATTGCTATGTGCCTTTAATTAAGGCCGTATACCGAATTTTTCCGTTTACTGGAAGGGATCTTTTAAATTACTTACCTTCATTTTGTTAATAAACTGTGCCTAAAAGGTGTGAAATGTCACCCACTGATTCAGCTCCAATACAGCAGTAGAGGCTACAGTATCCTACTATTGCATAACTTCACAATATGAAAAGTAATTATACATAGTTCTGGTGCTACCAAACTCTATACCTCATCTTTGTTTTATCTTGCCATATTGAAATGAATACATAAGTGTTCGCACACTAGAAAACAAATGCAGTCTCATGACATGCGATTACGAGAACTAGAGAAAAAGCTATGTTTGATAGGCTTTTTTAGACAGCCTTTGATGTCCAATGTAAAGGCACTTGGAGGTCCAGATAAGCATTTATAGACTCTAAAAATGGGTAAATTCTTATTTTGCTGAAAAGTATGATGTAAGCTAAAATGTAAGTAATGTGTCAGCGTGTGGTTTGGTTTGTGGCAGGTTTTTTTTCCCATCAGCAAATTATCTGTTAGGTAAGCCAAAAAAAATTAGTTTGACAGGATTGGACCATTTTCTGAAAATCTTTGAGTTTATGGAATCTGTTAGGGGAGATATACTTGAAGTGGCTTGTTAACAGTAGACTGCCAGAAACCTGGAACTGAAAAATGTGCCCTGAAAGCAACAAAAAGCAGGAGGGGCACAGCATTCCTCTTCCCAGCTACCCCATATAAACATCTTTCAGTTTCCTGGCATTTCATTCAAATGAAAAACTGATGGAGCTACATGCATTTAGTTACCTCCAATTTTTTTTTGAAATATATCTTCAAGAGTTTCAGTAGAGATAGTGTTTTTATTCTTTCATAGTGTTCTCTACTGAACATCTTTCTTTAGAATAGCCCAGGCCCTACATACCAGACAGTATTATTTTACACCTATCCTCCTATTCTGACACTTATTCTATCTTCAATAATGTATCACTGTTTCTGAAACAAATCTACATTCTTCAAGCCACATGTTGTCAAATTCCATTTCACAGCTTTGTTCTCACATTGTTTTCCTATTTCAACACTACAAATTGAATAGTTTTCATCCCCTTTCCCATTTCCTCCCTTTTCTTTCTTGTTTGCTCAGAGTTGCGAGCACCCTGTTCAGCACAGTATCAGTTTTGGTACCTACAATAACTGTCTATTTCAACTTTGATGTCTATGAGACATTTCAAAAATTAACTTTATTACTGAATCCTATAATATTTTCAGTGTTCTACCACTAAGGATAATGCTTGAAAGAGTTTTCTGTTCCTCTGCTCTCAAAAACATAAATATCTGAGTCATGACACTGAAAGACAGTGAACAGACTTTTATTGATGCAATAATTTCAACCAACTGCAGCAACTGCATTTAACTTTATTATACAGAAGTGACCGTTCTGAAACAGCCATAGAAAGCAAGGAATTACTCTAGATATCTTTGGACATAGTATTTCCACTGATCTGAAAGATCTTTGTACAAAGTATAAGAAAGAAACTTAGGAATATGTCATAAAAATGATCATTCACATGCAGAACTTTGTGAGTACTCAAGCATAATAGAAATACAATTATAGCAAATATTCATATGTTCATGAAAGACTGAAGGAATAGGATATGAAACAGGTAGGAAACTACCAATATTTTTGCTATGGCCTTTGTTTCTCATAATGCAGGGAACATTTAACAGGACCTGGAAGACTTGGGATAAATAACATTAGCCATGTTACTAACAGCACTATCACAGCGTACAAAACATAACTGAGGAATTCCTACATAATTTTCCTGGTTTTCTAAAGCAGATCAATCAAGTCTCTATAGCACTGTAGAAGCAAAATTCATCCCATCATAGAGGCTTTTCATGACTCCAAGTGCAATAATGAGCAGGAAAAAACTACTTAGGAACTAATTTACCAAGTCATGAAAGGTTTTTCATAAAACAAGAAAATCAGTGAAACTTCAGTCTGCAAGTTTCACAGAATACCTACACCACCAAGAATGCACCTAAATGGATGCATTCCTTAGAAAAGATGCTGATATATATAACTTTTTTGATATTCTGGAGAGAATATTTCAACAAAACCTGCCCAGTTTCTTTTTGAGTTTGTCAGAATTCCCAAGAGAAAAAGTATTTTATACATTTTTGGACCATTGGATTGCTCCAAAATTCCCTCTGCATCCGAAACAAAGGATGTGAAGGTTTTAGAGACAGGAAAACAGGAACAGAGGAAAAAAATTGTTGGGTTTTTTTTTTTTTTTCACAAATGTTCTTTCTATAAAATATATATTACATAAAAATAAGTTTATTTGATTCCTGCATTTATTCCAATTTACAATAGAGAGTAAGAATTTGCATATATGTGTAAATAAAAAATAAATCCAAATACTTCATGATGATATATGTCTCTTAACAGTTAGTATAAGAGAGAGGAAGCTATTAAAAGTCTTTAGAAATAATAAAAAAAAATTTACTATACTCTTCATTTATTCCTTTTACTAAAAGGGCCTGATTTCCTATTCATGTCTGTGGAGTTAGAGAAATAAAGCTTTTTTAAAATTGAAAAGACATAGTCAGATCTGTAATTCCATTATTCTTTTCTGTTTGTTCTTTGAGTTAGCCATCTTCAAATATACATCACAATCAGTCTAATAATTTATGTGCCAGTTTCTCAAACCTTAAATTCTAATAGAATTACATATATCGAACAATTGTATTTATTTTTTTTAATCAAAACTGGAATTTAATTTACAAGAAGGCCAGAGAGGCAATAGCTTTATAGCTAGTCCATTGTGTTTCACTTGTCCCTGAACACGTCACTAAAATTTTTTCCAATACAATCAATACTACGTCCTTTACTATAATGAAAAACATGGAGCATTGTTAAGAACCGTTAAAGACATTGCATCACCAGTGAAAAAAAGTTACAAGTACTGCAATAAAAGAGAATTATCTTTGTGGAAGGGCAAAGAAAAGAGTTCTTGTGGATATTTTTTTTTTTTTTAATATATAGTTTTTTGCAGGATTGTGAACATGACCTAGGTGGTTGTTTCTGGTTCTTTGCAACACATAAGAATACTGTACTTGCTGAGTGATAAAATCTTCACAGACAAGAATAGTGTCTTTGTTAGTGTCTATGCCATGGATGGCACAGTAATATTCTTTTTATAATTACGCTATTTCTATAACAGCAATATAGCAAATGTTTGTTAAGGCAGAGCCGCATCTGAACACAAAAATAGACAGTAAAATAATATTGTAACTTTCATTTCAATGTGGACAAAAATATGGGACAGAATGACTATTTGATGCAACATTAATATTTTACACACGAGAATCTCATGAAAGTAGTAACAAGACCACTTTCTTCAAAGTTTTGTAGCCTTTATGCTAACAAACTGAGGAGAAAAAAAAGTCCTTAAATAAGTCCTTCATCATCTTGTTAAGCACTACAAAGACCATAAGCTCTTGCAAACAAATCTTTCATCCTAAAGAATTATTGTCACAACACATTTTCATAAAAATTAAAATTTATATAAATAATTACAAAAGACTAACCTCTACACAGTCAGATGGGCCTACAGGATAAACAATCTTCAAAAATATTTTCTAACATTCTATTTCACGTATTGTAAAATGTGTTGAACACCTTTCAGACATATAAACATGCCTAGACTGTCAATAATTCAATAAGCATTTCTATTCATATTCTTACTATGAAAAAGCAAGACAATTATTATTTGCAACTTTTAGTCAACTAATAAATTGATCTATTATAGTTTTGCATCCTATCCATATTTAATCGCTCAGCTTTTCCAAAACCATTCACCGATCTTTCAGGATTTCCCTCAGCATCACTAGGCTGATTACTCCAAAATGACATGACATTACCCGTACTTACAGCTATTAAAAGCATGAACATAGTTTTGTAATAAGTTAAAAAAGAAATCAGAATTTGAATTTTTTTGTTGAAGCAATGAGGTGCCAGTTACACACTCATAGGTTGCAGAAATTATGATGAGGCACAGGGAATTTTAAAAATATATAAATATTTTAAAAGACACTCTCATATCTACTTCTATTGGTATACACCTCAATCATAAATACCTTGACTTATTCATTGACTCATATCATTAAGTCACACAAAGCTTTTTCATCCAAACTCCATTTCATTCCTTTTGTCACAGAGGAGAGGCCTGAAGACATGACAAATAATAGTCAATCTGGGCACATAAGTGCTTTACAAGAAAAAGCTAGGAGTTTGCTATGTACCAGGTTTACTTTTTTACCATGTTTCTGTACTGTACCCTTTAAAAAAAATTGAATATTATATTATTCTTCATTTCAGATTCTTAAAATACTGTGGTATAAAAGAAAGAGTCTTTTTATCATTTATTTCCAGAAATATCTTATTTGGGCAACTGTAGTCTGCTAAGACAATAAGTACTCAGAGTTAGTTCAAGACCTATAGAGGATGAACGAACTGTGAATAAAGAAAATGAAGAAAAAATCACAAAGGAAAATGGGGTTTCTATTAGTATTCAATTTGTACCAAAATTTGACACCAGATAATTTTAATTACTATTTCTTACACAAAACACCATGAATTGATACTCAATAAAGAGACTTTCTGCCTTTGAGAGTACTCAAATTAAAATCATAGAGAAGCATATTATTATACAAGGAAAATTTAGTGATGAAAAGCCACTCAATGACAAAAAGGCCCTTTTTCAGTGTACTTACCTGCCCACACACAATTCCTCACTAGGCAAGAAACTCCATACTGGGAGCAATGATCAAAAAATTAAATTTGCAGAGGATTAACTACATACAAACACTAGAGGCTTAATGCTACAAAACAGTGAGAGGAAACACAAGATTAATTTATTGCATCTGATAGGACAAGGAGCTTATGAAAAATAAAGATAATCTTAAGGACAATGTGCATCTAAAGAAAACTCTCTAAACACTCTTTGTAACAAAGACAAACATGGTTCCCTCCACATTTTCAAAAGGAATAAAAAGAAAGAAAACAGCTGACTGTCTCCTTAGGCAGGGTTTTGACTTCGGCAGCTTATCTAGACCTCCATTAGTTCTTTTCCCTATAGTCATTCTCATAATATCTTCTTAAAAAAAAAAAAAAAATTGGTTTATTTTACATTTAACTTCTACTTATTGCACTGCTCATTTCGATAATCATAAACCAGCCTGATCACTGGCTGTCTTCTGTGACATAGCAATGATGTGAAAGAGTCTAAAGGCTGCCTTGGGCAACATACTGGGGATATCAGCATACATCAGGTACCCTGGGGTCACCACTTTAGAAGTATGCACGAATATCAGGTGAAGAAAAGCAATAGGCAGTTACGAGGTAACTTCTGTTGAGGCCGACAGCTAGCCTGAAGGCTTCACAGACCTTAACTTGGATATGGTTAGCTTCTATTCCTAAGAAAAGCCCCTTAGAAGAAAAACAACTAGCTTCCATCCATGAAAATGTAGTATCAACAGAAGCAAGGAATCTAAACAATAGAAGGATAAAAACAGCAACATACCCTGCACCTGTTATTTTTCTGAGTGCTTGTACGCTTACACTATAGGTGTCCAATGGTAGTATATTGTGTTAATACAGCCAGTGAGTCTATGGTAGTAATTTAACAGCCAATGAATACATAACACGAATGATAACATAAAAAAGGTGTATAAAAAGAGACTGCTTCCTGAATAATCAGCTTTTTGCCCTTGTCCGAGGCACTGTCTGTGTGTGTTGTGGCCGCCCCAACAGCGACAACTTCTCTCCAGGGAATGTTTTATTCCAGCTTTCAATAGATGCTGGTTTGTGCCCCGGAAGAAAATAATTATATTTCTTCTAAAATTCCATATATATTGTTTTCTTTATAATTTTGGTTTCCTATTATAACTCTAAGCTCTTGTTATTCAAATAAATAGATGGATCTGTTGTGAAAAAGCTACAGTGCTAGTAATAGTGAGCTAGTTGAAGGGCTTCTAGAGTTATACTACAATGTATGTACTATAATAACACTATGTTGTGATGATTGCACCTGAGTTTCTGCAGCTTTCTTTTGGAACTTTTTACTTTTCCTAAGATGCTAAAAGATTACAAGACTGTCCAATCATCCTCATTAAAATGCTGAAAATTCAACGCATTCAATGCTGAAGTACAACATTAAAATCTGTAATGAAATACTGGCACAGCAGTTACCATAGGTGGTATTATGACATCTGAAGGAAGTGTCTTTCTAATAAATTATTAGATGGATGCTTGAAGTAGGTAAGATAGGGAAATAAATAGGTACTGTTAATATAGCGTTAAGGGTCAGGGAAGGTAAAAATCATTAGTGTATCATTTAATTGGTTTCATAAATTGTCATACAAGAAGTTCATCCTTGAGCTTTCTGAGACTGTTGGGATATGGAAATTAAGACTACAATCCACAAAAGTTACACAGTCTTATCTTCAGTTACCATTGGGAAGGGAATAACATCATTAAGGATGGCTTAGAAGTTGGAACACTATTCAAGCAACCCAGAATTCATTCTTTCTTCTGCAACTCCTATTATATTTTACTTCATTACCTGTTTGTGGATTTTCCTCTTCCGACCACTGAAATGTCTATATATTTTAACTATAAGGGTGTGGGGAATGTAAGGTTACACATATATCAGGAGCACAAGAATATCTCATTTATGAGTATAGAAACCAGAGGCAAGACACAGGACAAGTAATAGATTGCAGATAGATATACAAATCCCAAAAATATGAGATAGATAAAAACTAACAGTGTTGGGTCCATATTGGACCCAGCTGGACAGCACTGGCTCCATCAGACTTAATGGAAGCTTCTGGCACCGTCTCACAGAAGCCCCCTGTAGCCTCCCTCTGCTACCTAAAACTTACCATGCAAATCCAACACAGTAAACATGAGTCTCCCAGAATAATATTCATAGAAAACAGCACTTATTGATTTATTTTTAATTAGTGAGGCCAGAATTGCTAACATTCTTTTTGTCTCTGTGTTTTTTTGAAACGTTTTTTTCCTTGCCCTCCATAGAAGTACTTAAAAAAAAAAAAAATGACAACAGCAAGCACAGTCAACTCAGAACCATTTAACATTTCCTGACACTACCATGCAAAACAATTATTCTCTGGACTGTAAAGTATGCACAGCCCTTGACTGTTCTGCAAGTTTCTTTTACACAGGTATAATTACTTCAGGGGGATTGAGTACATGGAACTAATTGATGTTTAACATTTAAGAAATGTAACACAATTTTATGCCTCTTTAAAAGTGTCAAAAGTGATTCATAATATTTGAAGAAATTTCACTGTTGGCAGAATCAATATCTACACACAGGAAATTATCCCAAATAAGAGTGTCACATTTGATATAAAACTCACATTTAATATAAAAGGTAACCATATTTCCTGTTTCTGTATGTGCTACCACTAACGTTAAGACCATTTTCTTTAATCCACAAAGTCAGATGCAAATCATGTTTCAACAATTTAGTACAGAGTCATAAAATCATAGAATGGTTTGGCTTAGAAGGGACCTTAAAAATCCTTAAAGGGTTCCAACTCCCCTGCCATAGACCAGGCTGCTTAAAGGTTCATCCAACCCGGCCTTGAACCTGGCCAGGGATGAGGCATCCACAGCTGCTCTGAGCAACCTGTGCCTGTGTCTCACCACCCTCACATTAAAGAACTTCTTCCTAATAGCTGATCTAAACATACTCACTTTCAGTTTAAGCTATTCCTTTTTCTCCTGTCACTACATGCTCTCCCGATTCAAAAACGCTTGTACAAGTTGCAGAAAAACCTAGATTTTTTTTTAACAAAGCTGAAATTTCTGAATTTTCTTCATGTCTAAAATCAATCTTACAGGGTGACCGTTTGTGAGCATTTGTAATGGAAGTGTTTCCACTGGTTTCTAGGAGGCTAAATTCACATTAAGAGTATAAATTACTCAAGTTTTTTAATAGTCAGCTGTTATGAGCAGCCTTGCAAAGTAAAGAAGCAAGAGACTTTTGTGTATTCTAGAGAAAATCATCACAGACTCAAGGGTTGCATCATGGTTATTGCCATGCTTAGAATTGTCTTGTGAGACTAATTTCAGGCAGCTTGGCAGCTCAGCAGCTTTCAAAATCAAATTTGATGGGACACAGTGAATAACAGTAAAAGGATATAGAAGTAATATTGGATCTTTTGATCTGCTTTGACTCTAGGCCAAATTGTTTTTATACAAATAAAGACCTTTGATTTATTATTTTCAAGCATAATAAATCTATATCTACATCAGTGTAGCATTATAACATTCTCATGTAATTAATAACTATACTAGAAACAGTATGTCACAGGTGAATTACTTTTTCCTTTTTTTTTTAAATTCTTCATTCATTCTCAATAGTGGTATTTCTTTTCCTGCAGATCTCAATGGTTTTAAGTTTTGACTACACCTAAATGGTGTGCAGCGAAAGCACAACATTATTTTCAGTGCTTGAACTGCTGTATAAAACATTCACGGACGTTCATATTTCTGTGACTGGGGAAATGTAAAAGTTGTGAAATATTCAACAACTCAGCCTACTCTTCAGACATGTACCCTTCCCAAAAGGTAGGCTATAATTAAATTTATATAAAATGATAGTTCTTAATAAAGGCATACTACCCCTTCAAACCTGAATTTTTTTTCCCTAACCCTCACCACTCCAAAACAGAGTAAGAAATCTGAAAGATTAATCAACATTTTAAGTTTTCCAGTCCAGCCTTTTCTTTTTCTGCCCTTCATCGAGTGATAGTTCTATAGGCATATACCAGGCTCAATACCTGTTCTGAAAATTAATGTTTCTTATTAATTAATTATTAATTAATTAAGTTATTAATTTCTATGGTTTCTCCACTGAGTAAAGAATACTGAAGTGGTTGTGGAAGTACTGCAGTCGATCCACTGCAGACTCCTGGGAATAGGGGTTACAAGTATTATTGCAGCTATCTCTTCTTGATGTGAGCTGATTGTACACAATAAATTTCAGAAGAAATGCAACAATTTGCAGAAAAACACCCAAAATATTTCATAGTCATGGAAATTGAATTACAGCTATGCTATATTGAATAAACTTTTTTATTAAGCTTAATAAGTATTATTAGTACTACTTTCAAGCGAAGACAGCTTTTAGCGGGCTACTAGCATGTATAAAATCTTGCTTAAATTAGTACCTCTCATACAGAAGATTAATTTTGTGGTGGTTTAAGCTGTTTGGGTTTTTTGGTAGGTTAAGGGGGGATGGGTTTTTTTTTGGTTTTTTCTTAGGTTGGGCATACTGTTTTCAGTTTTTACATAAAATTAAAAGAAATAGCACCCATCTTACCTAAAAGAAATTAATTTCAAAGATCCATATGTTGGCAAGCAGTAGTCCCATCTTAAAAATAGTGCCATCACCACTGTTATTCAAGCTTAGCAGAATTCAGGCTTAGCTTATTCTAGCTGGTTGAGACTTTAATGTGGTACAACAGACACCTTATCTTCAAGTCCAAGCAGTAGTCTCTTAATACCAGGTTTTATGGCCTTTCAGAAAAGTCACTAAGGGAGCTTTTATTATCCGTCAGAAACATTACTTATTTCTGACTGAGCAAAGCAGTTCATTCTTTGAGAGCCTAATTCTGAAGGTTTTAGATAAAACAATTTTTGTATCTTGCAACATGTTTTGGGATAGTGAAAAATATATCCTCTTCTGTATCTATCATTGATGTGGAATGGTAAGAGAGAAATTGTTGCATTCTACCTCTTCCCCTATACTTGGTTTAGTCCTTTTCCCCTGTATTTGGTCTCACCCTACGCAGGTATGTCAATCAGTTTGTTAATCCCCCTCCCCTCTAAGCCTTGTATGTACCCTGCCCCCGTTGCCAATCCCATGCATGTACCGCCCTCTCCCCGCCCCATGCCAGAAAGTTCTTCTCCCCTCGATGCCCCATTCGTCCCTTTGAATTACTCCCCTCCCCTTGCTCCCCCTCATTGGATTGCTATATGTGACCCCACCTATGATCCCTCCCCTCTTCCTCCTCTATTGGCTCTGAGCTGGTCACCACCCATTGTACCACCCCCCCCATAAAATCCTGCGTCACCGCCAATATTAGGGTCTTTGGTCCTTGGGGCCCTTGTGTATTAAGCTGCCTTGGATACCACACTGGAGTCCCCTCCTTCCTTCTTGCTGCCGCTCATGCGTGCAGACCACCCTGCATATCGCGAGCCTCGCCCCCCGTGCTGGGACTTGCTCTCCCTGAGGTAAAGGGATGGCCACAGACTCGACGCTGTGAGCCCTGGGCAGCTTCGACAGCATCAAGAAGTTGACATCAAAGTAGTGTTACATAGCAAAATAATGCAGGCTTACAGCCCTGTGAGCAAAAGTCATTAGACGTTTGAACTAAAAGTTATTCTAAAGATTAAAGGCAAAGACATTTACATAGAGAAGAGATAGTAAGACACAAAATGAGAGGAGAAATTAAAGAAGTAAAAACACCACCAAAAGTCTACACACAGAAACCTTTATATCCTAAGGTAAAAATGCCTTCAATATTTGGTGTAAAAATGCTATTGACATAAAGTTAGAATTTCTGCATTTTAAGAACATCATTTATTTTCACAACAAATGAAGGGGCCATCATGTTACAATTTCACTTTCTAAGAAGAAAATTACTCAGCATTATGAAGCTACTTTTTAAGGTGCAGGTAACAATTTCAGACACTTCATTGTACAAAACAAAACGGAAAGAAACCCCTAATGTGTTTTAAACCAGTTTAAAACTCAAAGTCTCCCATTAAAGGCAGTGACCTAGCTTTCTTCCCTTATGCATGCATACAGGCTGCAGTTTTTGACGGCTGAGTGGGGAGCTGTATGATTTGCTTTTAAGAACAATTTTTTTTACTACAGATTAAAAAGCCTGAAAGCCTCATCACTGCTACCAAGGATAAAACCCATTTTTCTTGTAAAATCTTGAACTGCTACTTCTCAAATCCATCTATGATTGCTAACATCAACAGGAAGCATTGCTATTTTAAATATTGTTAAATGGTTATTATCTGAGCTTTGCAGAACCATACTTCTATCAGTGACAGCAAGAAAACACTTTTGAAACATCACTAACAGTAGCAAATTTCCTTCACAAGTGTTTCATCTGAAATAGGACCTTTAAGTATCACTAAAACAATGAATTTCAAGGCAGCCTGATATAATTTCTCCTTTCCCAATAAGTTTCCAATATGTCAGACAAAGCATTAGAAAACGTGAAATCTAAAAATGGCACTGCTTAACCTGTCATTTTAATGCCAAATTTGTAACTTGTTAACTAAAGGAATTGCAGCAATGTTTATTGTCTCAATGAAATAGTTCATATGTTTTTAAACAGTCTTGACACAGCACGTGTAATTGTATCTCACTTGTCTTGAGCACTTAATTATATTACCAGATAACATAAAGAGGGAAAGCATTGCAGCTTCAAAGCTGAAATAAAAATAAATTAAAAAATAAAAATAATTTTAAAAAATTAAATATTTTTAAATATCTAAAAATCACAAAAGCTACGAACACGTCTATTAAGAAACTTGTTATGCTTAAGAGAGTAAGTCTTCCAATAGGTTTCTGCAGTAACTCTCATTGACTTGCAAACAAAATATTTCTGGTACACATTGTGTTGTTCTGTGGGTGAAACGATTGTTATTTTATACTACAGGTCAATACTTATGTAGGTGAAATATAAAATATTTAATGAAATTTGTAAACAGATCTAAAGGAGTTGAGAATTTAAATGCTCAACCCTGACTCCACACATGGGACCTGCATAGATTAACAAATTGGATTTCATGTAAAAATCTTGAAGCAAAACTACTCAAAGAAATAGCTGTAGAGAGCTAGAATAAAGGCCATCACTAACAATCCTTTTGCATCATTCTCATAATTTCTCATCAAGACAAGAAAAACACTGTTAATTAAATCGAACAATGCTCTATTATGTGGGAGGCCACAGAAAGTTTTAGGTCTTTTGGGATACAATTATGTTTTGCAAATAAGCAATCAGGATTATTTCAGAAAAAAGACCATATATATGCTATATTTTCCACTTGTTTTTACAGAATTTTCTGAGGCTAATTAGAAAACTGCTGGAAGGGAAAACCCAACCTTTCTTACGTCTGGAAATGTGTACAGGCATGAAAAGCACACAGCACATTGCATGGTTTTAATTTGATTTTGTTTGTCTGTTTGGAGGGGTTTTTCTTGGATTGTAGGGGTTTTTTAGTGCATTGAATCTGTATTTTTTATACAAGGTGACATTTACCAAATTGTAAACAAACTTTCAATTCCCTTGTTAATAAAATAATTATTATTCATTTAATTCCTGGTCCTTCTGAAGCATCCTGCAATAACATTAAAAATCAAAATAGAAGGAATTGTGCACATTTTTACAGACAATAGCCTAGTGTTTGCAGCTCCAGTTAACAAAAAAAAATATATATATGAACAGGAACAATGTTTATCAACAATAATTAACAGCTTTGACCTCTTTACTCTTTTCAACAGGACAGAAAAGAGACCTTACGTCATTGTCTCATGAACAACCTCAATATATGAATCCATTTCTACACTTGAATTTCTATTAGAGACATGATAATAGAAATGAAGTAATCTATGTGGACTGTAACTAACACCACTTCAGGGCATTTGCTGCACCTGCTTAGTATTTGTAGTGCTTGCTAAACTTGTATTCTTTACCACTTTCCCTTCTTTGTATTTCCCTATTTTTATTATTAATCTAAGAAAATTTCCTGGTATTATTTTTTTCCCTTTGAAAGAATTACAATCAATTCTGACTTCAATGAAACTGTATTTCAACTAAAAGTGATTTACAGTGGATGAAGCCAACCAGTCATTGTGCATCTATTGCATGTCCATAGCACAACACTTCCGTCCATCCTTAACAGTTCATAGAAGACACTAAAATAAAGTAAAAAAATATAAAATGAAATAAATTAAATTAAATTAAATATAAATTAATTAATAATATGAAAAAACAAATAGGTAGACATTACAAGATAAATTCAAAAACTAATCAGAGGTATCTAGATCAAACGTAATGCAAAACTTGAATTAAACATGCCACATTTGCCTGGCATTTATCATCTGTACCATTGCTGCACAGGCAATTGTTTTATCATCCATTTTGTGTTTTGAAAAAAGTAATTTGTGAATACATACCAGAAAATAAGAAGGCAGTGATTGAAAGATTACTTCAGTTTATTCAGTGATGCATTAAAAGAGGTTTTTGTTTATAGAAGGAATTTGGGAAGGCTTATTTTTTTCCTCTGTCACTCCTTGTTTGTGTACAGTATGAGAATGACTACTTTCAAAGATTTTAAAAATTGTTAGCAAGTATTCATGTCCAAAATGTGTTGAACTGACATAAATGAGTAAGTTATGGACGGGTGGAGGAGTAAAGCGTGTTTCCTACCATAAACTTTTAGACTCCAAAGTGCTTATTAGACAAATTAAAATTTTACATCATGGCCTATGTTTGTAAGGCTATTTCAACACATTAGACTGAAAAAACAGTGGTCCATAAATAATAAGCTGTATTTCTACAGCTAAAATTTTAAAAAAGTAGAAGAAAAGTCATCTTTCAGTCAGTGAGAACTACTGCATCATCCTATGTTTTGCCTGTAACAATTGAAAGTGACAGGCATTTTTTTCCTGTGTAACTTTGATGCTATTGATAGCAAGTTCATTTGATTTGAAAAGAAATTTTATGTTATTTGTAAGTGACTCTGGAGGAGTTTAAAGTTCTGCAAAATACCCATAGCACTTTTTTTTTTTACAAGCAAGAACTAGTATCTTTTAAATGTATTTTAAAATCCATGTTTGAACAGTGTTTTTTACTTCGAAAAACTGCAGAGGTCTACTCTTGAGTCACTCAACCCATAGCCTTAAAGCTGTGTAATATTCTGATTAAATCTTAGGTCTTCTCTTTCTGTGCCAGGGTATCAGAACAACAGTCTTGCAATAGGACAGAAACAGACATTTGGAAAGAAAAGCAAAGAGTGAGATGAAAAAATAAATCAAGTCCTTAAAACTTCTATAGAAATTTTTAAAAATTGGCTTTCTGCTTGCCTACTCAGCCATTTCTTGCCTTCTGAATGCTTTATGGTTGTCTCATTTATGCTTAGATGTGGGAAGAAATGGGATGGAGTTTGAGTTAGAGGCTGTGGGACAAAGAAGCACATGGCAGCACAAAGGAGCACATGGCAGCACAGAGAGGCTTGTCTCCGCCGGACCCTGGGGGAGGAGGTGTCATGCGGCAGAGCCCTACGGAGAGGAGCTGCCGGGAGCTGACAGACGGGTGACCAGCGCGTGATCACCCCCTAGAAGGACATTCAGAAAGTGTGTTGCTGATGTGGCAGCATGGGATAGGTCACGTAGTGAATATTGCCATGTAAGGAAATGCTGTGCCTTGAGTAAGTGTATAAAACCGGCTCGTTTGTTTGAATAAACGATTCAGATTCCCTGCCGGTCTCAGTCCGTGTCCCAGTCGCTACGAATGGTGCCCTGCATCAGGGACTAGAGCTGCAGGTGAGCCACAGAGGACATGAGGGCTGGACAGTCCTCATCAGACCCGGCAAAGTCTGTGTTTCAATCACCGACACTTAGGTTTTGCCTTCTCTTCTCTTAGGTTCATCTTTTGCTTGAAGACAAAAGCTGATAAAACAATGTAGCTACTCCTATTACTTTCTCCTCCTTCATTTCAAAGGTGGATTTCATTCATGCAGAATGCTTGTTTCTTCAACTGATCTTTGTAACTACAGGAGTTAGCAAATTTAGAAAGATTGGGTGTCTTTAAAAGGTATCTAAAATTATTGGTATCTCCAGATTTGTGATTTTTTTTTCTATGACTTTTAACATTTATTACATACCTGTAGTGATTCCAACTGCTAGACACAAAGCTATCATTAAAAAATGAAATCATAATTGATGACATATTTACATGCAGAAACAAGAAGTCATTTGCAACTGACAGTTGAAAAAAAAATTTTATCGGGTCATGAGACTGCTTGCTCTTACGTGAAAAGCAAATAAAGAGCAATGGATCCGAAATATGCAAGATTTTCCTGGTGACTGAGCATACATCCCAGTGACATGACAATGTAACTGTACTTAATGGTGATATCACTCTGTAAATATTTGTTGACTACAACTGGGGAAATGAAGAAAACAAAAAAGGAGGCATTTCCAACACTACTGATCATACTTGTAGAATTTATGGTGCAGCAAAAGTGCTGACTCTTTCTAGAGAGGATATTTTAAGAAAGTCTCTGACAAAAACAGTAGTTCATATTACTGGGAAAAATAGTAGATCCTTTTTCAGAAAAGTGATTGATGTGCAAGTATACTTCATTCAGTCCAATACGCACATTCTGTTTTCCGTTTGTTTTTCCTTAACATTCACAATTAAGGCCCCTTTTCATAGCTTAAAGAGAAATGAGGGATTATTGTACAATTACATGCAGAGATAAATGAAGATTTCAAATCATGTTTGCAGTTTTTTTTGGGGGGTGTATTTTAAAGTAAAACCTGAAATACTTTTGCTAGTTAACACCTGAATAATAACATTTAAAAAACAAATTAACAAGAAACATACAGTTCTCCATGGGTATAAAAATAATTTCAATTGAGTTACTGAAATTTGAAACATATGAATTTGTTGTCCATTTATAGGACATATGTCTTTTAGAATAGTATACATCAAACGATAAACCAAAAAATTATCTAAGATATACCTATATTCTGATCTGTTCATTTTAGACCTGTTCATTCTATTTGTTTAAAAAAAAAAAAAAAGAAAAAAAGAAACTGCAAAAAATCAATGCAAAAAACCTCTAGGTTTGAGGTGCTAAATAGGCTACAAGAATGTTACACAAGTTTTATGCGGGGGTTTTTAATGATAGTAAAATTCTTTTTAATTAGGACAAAAAGTAGGAGGAAGACAAACTCAAATCCCTCCATAAATTATTTTCTGCAGTTGTGTTCTGTTTAGAATCAAGATCTGTTTTTAAGTAAACTCAAGGGTAATAGGAGATGTGATCGAATTTTAGAGTACTGCAATGACCTACGGAAAAAAAAAGCAAAAATGGTCTCATCAAGAGCTTAATTTACTCTTCATTTCTGTGGCTTAGTATCTGGGAACCTCTGACCCTCTTCAGTCATTCATTAGAAGAAATGCTTAAAACTGACAGCTGAACTTTGCATTCAAATCATGATTTATTATTCAAAGTTAAGCTTAAGCATGAAAAGCAGCTAAAATGGTCAAATCAATAGATAATTATGCTTCTATATTAAAAGAGGCCTAATACATTTCCATTATAAAGCCAAGAAGGATTGTTTATTCAACATCTGTTTTATCCCTAAAGAAGGGTAATAAGAATAGATTTGAAACAGAAGAGTGTCCTGTGTTTATCAAATATTCTTATCTTGAATACAGCTTTGTAACAAATCCTCATGCTTTTCTTAATATGTGGACATCCTATCCATCAAAGGACTGTGGTTAATGAAAACTGCAGTTCAAAATAAATTATTTCTCTCTCTAAAGAATTATAGCTAGTGTCTTTTGAGTTCTTTTTCTTTTCTTCTTTCTCATGAGAAAAAGCCATGAGTCGTCACTGGAAGTTCACCAGACAACTACCCTTAAGAATTTGAGGCATCTAATCTGAATATTAAGGCACAAGATAAATTTTTGTATTATTTACTGCTTTATAATCTTTCAAAAAGCAATGACAAGGGCAGGAAATAAGGAGGAGGTTTGTTTTCAGGTTTTTTTTGGTTTGATTTTGGTTTTTTTAGTGGGATTAGTTTTCATTTGATTGGGGGTTTTTGCAGATTTTTTGTTTGTTTGGGTTTTTAAAAATTTGTTTGCTTTTGTTTGTTTGTTTGTTTTTATGGAAAGAATCCTCCTGCGTCTTCTGAATTTGAGTTAGTCCTTTTCCTCAGGCTCTTTCCTCTGCCTTTTTTTCTTTTTTTTTTTTTAATTTGACTGAAAAAATCACAGAGATTACAATTCTTTAGCAACTATTTGCCTGTTAGTGGGTCCCCTATATGTACTTAGACAAATGCTTTTAATAACTCAATGGTTTTTTAAGTTGCATAGAGTAATGTTTTAAAATAAAGGAGATCTTAAAATTTAATATTAGCTATTTAAAGAACAATTCACAGAGTTAAGAGCAAAGGAAGAAATAAATGGCTTTTAAGGACTATTAAGAGAAACTCAAACATTTCCTAACTTCAAAACCTTTCTCCTCTAAGTATAGTCAACCCCAAGAACATTATTATTATGAACAACCTTGACATAGAATTCTGTTTGTCCCCTTGTAATTTCTGTTTCAAAAACCATGGAAAATGCTGGATTAAAAAATCTATTATTTAAGATTATTTCAACAATGGGTGAAAGCAAAAGATGAGTTTATTTTCTCCAAACTTATACTCGTGTGTAATTGCAGCACAGAAATGGAAAATATTTATCATGCTATAGTAAAGCACTTAAGTAATCTAAAAAATCTCTGCAAAAATTGAATTATAAAACTTAAAAATAAAGATTTCATGTTACTATTAATCTTTTTGAAAATTGTAGTGCAATCAAAGTAATGATTCAAATTAACCTGAGTAAAATTAATTTTTTTTAGTGCAAGTTGTTCTTACTTGCCAGTATGATTTCTAGTATTTAATGAGCTGTGGCTTCCTGATATTTTTTTCCCATTTCAAGGCCTTTTGAAAATTTAAACATTTCAGAGTGCTTTTTCATACTCAGTTCACAGAAGACTTGCTAAAATCAAATGCAGGGAAAAAAATATTTCCCAAAGGAACATTACAATCAAAGATGGAAGCAAATCTATTTTATTGATGTAAACTGCATATAGTCATAAGATCATAATTTAAAGTCACAATGTGAAACAGTCAAGGCACAAACATTTTGGAATCAATAGTATGAGAAACTGTCTAATGGGAAACTTTTCCTTTCAGTCCTTGCTCTATAAAAAGTGCTTAGCTAGTACATTATGTTCAAATACTTCCATATCCACAAAGATATTTTGTCATTTAGTTTGATCCAAAATCGCCTCCAACATTCAGAAACTAAATTAAATACAAAATACTTATATGTTTCATTTCTTGATTATGTGGTAAAATATAAAAATCATTCCCTCCAAAAATACATTTAGATTACTATTGAGGAAACTTACATGCTTGGCAGCCACTGTCGTTCAAAGAAAACTTTGGAAAATTTTGTCATTAAAAATTAATATTTCAAGATGAACATTTTCTCTCTGTTCAGAGAGAAAAATTAAAATGCCATATTATTTTCTGCTTTTGAGAGCAACTTGAACACGCTTGAACAAAACTTGACTGAAATTCCTGTATAGGGCAGATGGCACCATGAATACAAATTATCCATTTGTTTTCATTCCACAAACAGTAAATTATAACTGTCATTTTGTAAGACACTAAGGACTGAGTCTACAACTCAAACTTAGTCCTTTTTAATATCAATCTATTTTTATAGTGTTTTACAATAAAAACACATGTCAGCTTTAAAGAGGAGCTGTAGGGTGTAAACAAGATCTCCAAGTAACTTGAAATACACTGGATTCTGAAGTTTCTTTATATAGAGTTTTGGCACATAGAACATTAAAATTTCCATTAAAAAAATATTTTGTCTCCTAAATATCTAAAGTTCTGACTTCTATTTCCCCAAAATCTTTAGAAAGAACTAGATAACGCTGGTGACTTGAAGTATTAGGTCTTCTTTTTCCTTTCTTGAAAGACATTTCAGATAGGGTAAATTAGCAAAGAACCTACAGTCAGATAAAGTTTACCTCACGACATTATGATCATCATAAAGAGTACCTTTATAAAAACAAGCATTATTAAGCAATATTCACCATGCTTTGTAGTCATGATGAGAACAGCATAAATATCTCTGTAAGAGTCAACTTAAATACTGTTAAAAGTCATACTCTGACTTTCTGTAGGAGCTTCTCATTCAGGGAATGTTCTCATTTTGATATAAGCTTTGATAAGGAAAATTAAAGGTGAAAAATGATATCTCTGGGGATAAAAAAAACCCGCAAATAAACAAAACCAGGAAAAGCATTCATTACAGAGCAAATATTCCTTGAAAATGCTGGCTTGATTTTATGTTTAACGTGGAGGTCACTTGTAAGCACTTGCTAACACTACTAAAACAAAACAAAGCAAAGCAAAATAACTCACAAAAACAACAAAAAAAGGGACAGTCAAAAAGTCCAGGCATGCAAACTTGCTTAACTTCCTTGTTTAAATTATTTTCACTCTGCTGTTTCAATGCAGATACACGTCTAGTTTCCCTTCAGGGCGAAAGTAGCTAAGTCTATGTTCATATTTCAAGTATCTGACAAGAGCCTTTTATATTCTAAGTTTTATCACCAGGATAAAGACACATTTTCTTTGCAGAGACAAATTTTGAAATAACCAATACGTTTCAGATACGTAAGAGACAATGAAAAAAAGTAAGATTAAGTTAGTTTACTGATTAAACCTTAAAGAAAATCTCTGCCATTAATCTGGTAAAAATGGCTTTAGGAAAGCTGAAAGTCACATATTTGGAGAAAACAAAACTGTTTATTGCAGAGACATATTATAGAGGAAGGCAGTGACTGCCAAGCACGTAAATTAGTTCAAGAGTAATCTAGATGTATTTCTGGAGGGAATGATTGAAGGAATAGTAAGAAAGCTAAAAAATTGATTGGGATGAGCAACAACAACAAAAAGATGCCTGCTGTGTAGATAACATTTTCATGTTCTTAAAATTTCTGATATTCTTATCTTGGCACAGCAAGAGTACATAGTACTTAATTGAATTCTGAAGACTTACCAAGAAGGTGTGTGCAAAAATTGTGCACTGGATTTCTGTTAAGCTAGTGAAACACAATAGGAGCAGTTGTATTGGGTTTACATGGCCAAGTTTTGGTAGCAGAGGGGGCTTTTGTGAAAAGCTGCTGGAAGCTTCCACCATGTCTGGCAGAACCATTCCCTGATGGCTCTGAGGATGGACATGCTGCTGGCCAAGGCTTGGCCAATTAGAGATGATGGTAATGCCTCTGTGATAAGATATTTGGGAAGAAAATCAAAACAAAGTGGGGAGGCGTTCTTCAATGTTTGCCTCCCAGAGGAACCATTACATGTACTGAAGCCCTGCTTCCTAGGAAGTGTCCAAACATCACTTGCTAGTGGTAAGTAGAGACTGACTTTTCCCTTCGCTTATGTGTGCAGACTCTCGCTTAATTCTTTTCTTTGACTGTAATAAAACTGCCTTATCTCACTCACTGGTTGTTCTCCATCTTATTCTCTCTCATCCCATTGGGAAAGGGAGTTATAGAGCAGCTTAATGGGCACCTGGCACCCAGCCAAGGTCAGCCCACTACACCTGTGGAGAGAGGAGAACTGTCTCCCACGGGAGGGACCCCACAGTGCAGCAGGGGAAAAACTACTCTCTCTGAGCAGTGGGAGAAGCTACACGGAGAAGTTACACTGACCATAACACCCTGTTCCCTGTCTCCCTGTACCACTGGGGGAGGAGGTAGAGATGGGAAGGAGGGAGGAGTGGGGGGAAGGTGTTTTTAAAGTCTTACTTTACTGCTTATTATCCTGGTCTGACTTTGTTAGCAGTAAATTCAATTCATATCCATATTTTGCGTCTGTTTTGTCCCTGATGGAATCAGGTGAGTGATCCCTCCCGGTCTTTATCTCATCCCATGAACCCTCTATTACATTTTCTCTCCCCTGTCCAGCTGCAGAGGGGAGTGAGCGGTTCTGGTGGTTGCCTGGAATCCAACCAGGGTCAACCCACTATGGCAGTTCAGTTGCAAGGGACCTACAAGGATCATCTGGTCCAACTGCAAGTGAAATGCCTTTCTTCACTTACTTTTCTGTGCAACAATGTATTTAAGTGTCCTTCTCCTTTGAGAGCTTGATCCAGTAGTATTATTTTTCCTTCTTAATATACAGTCTTGTTAAATGCAACATTCTGAATATATGCATCATGTCCTTAAGTGTTATTTGCACTGGCATTGTGCCAAAGTCATTGTCCGGTGTCAATGTCTTATGGCATCGGTCACACACCTACAGGGGCTGTATAGGACAGGTCATCTATTCAGATGCTGAAGACAGATCCTGAACTGGCTAAGGCTTTAGTCTCTGATGTAATGCTTGGATGTCTCCTCTTGCCCTTTATTTTTTATGTGGATTTAAGGCAATGATTTGAGAGTCTGGGGTGTTTTTCTGTTTCTGTTTTTTTTTTAACTTTTTATTTTCCTAGAAAATGGAGAAATAAAGGAGTATTTGGATTCAGAAGGCAAAGCAGGAGACTTAAAAGGTCATCAAATCTCTCTAGAAGTATGGAAAAATGAGAAGATGGTTTAAGCAGGCAACTCATACATTGTTTAAATTAAAAAAAAAAAAAAATTTAAAAATCATTCAATAACTAGAAGAAGCTTAATACAGCATATGTCCAAAGTGGGAAGTGATACTGTAGCTGCTCCTCAAGGCTTAAGTTAAGGCAGAAAGTAGCACCATGTAAGTGTAAACATGGGGTTTCTCATTGCAAAGGACTGGTACTCTGTCTATGCTGGTCTATAACTGCTTATAAAAGACTTGGCTATCAGTTTTGTAGCAGCGTAGCGAATACACACAGCATGATTCTAGTTATGTCCTCCACTTGGAGTTAGTCTGAACTGTATCGCTCACAAAAAAGCCATTTCAAGCACATATTTTCTATATTTTTGTCAGAAAGAAAAAACACAAAACCACACCAACCATATGCTACTGTTCTCTTAAAAAACTTGTTCTGTAACATATTTTCTTTTCCTTTGTTTCTATGCAACAGTGACAGAGTTGAAGAACTTGATTGTGTTGATGTCACTTGAAAAAGTATGTTGAAAAAGAGACTTATTACAGGCTTACAATCTTTTTCATTTGTTCCTATGATTAGATACAGGAGTGTCTAACAAACCCTGCATAGGTAGAAATTACATTTATTCGTGCTGCCCTGATATATTTCTTTTGTTAAACTTTTTGACTTTTTATCGAAACTCATTTAGATTGCACAGGATGTTCATGATTTACCTCTTCTGAATGTTTGCTTTCCAGCATCTTGCCTCTTGCAAGTTTAAAGAAGTCAGATTGAGCATACCCTTCAAATTCTGAACCATTACCCAAGTTTTAGAAGCAGTAATAGTGCCTGAACTTGTAAGTCTTGATTCACCATGTGTCTCCTTCCTCACATCTTAAGAGCAGTAGTGATCAGGTTGTGCAGCTCAGCCATGAAGCCCTCAATCAGGAAGGGGAACCAAATTCACTGTGAAAATACAGCAGCACAGAATTTTATAAAGAAGATAAGCAACTTTTGAGTGCTAGTAAGGACCAGTTGTTGCATGAGAGCAAAAGAACACAACTGCCATTTCAGTATGACATTCTATACTGTCTAGAAAATGTATAAATGCAGAAATGTCTACAGAAAATGTACAGAAACTTGTTTCACAATATTTTTCCACTAAAAGAATTATAATATATTTTTAAAATCTGAAGGCGAAAGAAGAGGATGTGGGTGTCCCAAAGTCTTTTAACTGCAAGATGATTGACAGAAACATCAAAACCAGCTTTTTTTAGTCTTTCAGCCAAGGACTTTAATAAAATTTGCTGTGGTAAATGGTATGTCTAAAGGAAGGAGTTAAAATCTCATCTTTAGCTGTATATTAACAGAAAAAGAATCTCAGGAAGTGGTAATAAAAGTACATAGATATTTTATTTATAATGGAAATACACCTGAGGTTCAAACACTACTCTTCATACTAGAATGGCAACTTCACCTATAACCACTGATAAGAGTTACACACGAGAAAAGTCATACTAAATGAGAGCGCCAGAGTCTGCTTTCCACAGTACAAAGCAAAAGGAGTAATAGCATCTTAGTGAGATTCTAACTCTCAGATTCCTTTGGGTCCAGTGGCCTCCAGATCAGTATTAAACAAGATCTATCACAGCTATTATAACGCATGCTAGATGAAGGGTTTTTTTATCTTCTCAATAAAAAGCCAGGATGTAGATGCACTGAGCTGTTGTATATACAGCTCTGCCTCAGTTTTTGTGTTCTCATCTGGGATCAAACTTCTATAAGTAAATGGAATTAAATATTAAATATTTTTGCCAAGAAAAATTTCCTTTGTTCAGATTAAAGAGACAGCATTGTGAGTTTATTCATGCTCCATCTGTTGTACTATTTTCTCCAGTGACAACTTCAAAGCACTTTAGCATTATCGAGTGTTTGTGAAGAAATGGTCGTACAATATTTTCCCTCAGAGAGGGGAAAAAAAATTTAAAGAGTTCAAAAGTGAAAGAAATTTTTAGTCACTCAGTTGGCTGTTTAATCCACTATTTAATTGTATGTATATTTATTGCTATTGATTTATTTTTCTTTTAAAGACTGATGGAGAGAAAATAACTTGCAGCCGTCTTAACACGGGAACGATTACAGCAGGAGCCCATATCCTGTATCACATGAACAACGCTATTCATAAATGATGAAAATTTCAAAGGTTTGTCTCCTGCTGCTAATTTTTCTAGTGAGCTGAATTATTGGGGAACTGCTGGGAACAGCAGGAGATCTTTGTGATGCTGTTTCAGAAAGGGAAAGATCTGATAACTAGTGTTAATCATTAAAAAGCAGTTCTTGCAAAAAAAAACCCTGAAATATCATTCTCTTTTTCCCTTCCAGCCTTCCCTCCTTACCCTCTTAGAAAATCAGCTCTAGAGATCTTAAAAAAAAAAACAAAAAACAAAAAAAACCTCAAAAAAACCCGACAAGAACAACAACAAAAAAAGTGGGTGATTAAAAACATGGTCTTGAATAATGAGATAATGATGAGATATTCCCTTTAAAATTGCATTGCACAGGACTTGAGTAAAACAAGAAGAGCATATTTTTGACTCCCTTGCCCTGTTTATCTTCACCCCGGCTCGTCCTCTCTTTTTTTAGTTGCTTGATTCTGTCTGATTATAGGCATTAATAAATAAATCTGCAGATTTCAGTCTACTGTAGGAAAATGCATAATCTTGTTTTACACTCTACACAAGTACTCACAGGAGATGTTAAGGAGCTTAGTTCAGAACTGTGTTTCACAGCTTTTTCTGGAATGTTTTGAAGTGACCTCATTTCCAACCTGGCAGTGTCACTGTCTTCCTTCATGTTCAGATTTTAATTCCGATTTGTTCTGTAACTAATTTTTAAAATTTATTTTAACATAACACTTTAAAACTGTATAATACTCTTGAGACAGTTTTATTGTGCTGGGCAGTGACAATAGCTAAAGACTTTCTTGTCTTGGTCATGCACACGTGCCCCAGATTGTGGTGGTACAACTGTATGTAGGAACAAGCTGTAAAAAACAAGTCACTAGAAATAATCAAGTGGAGGAGAAAGCAGTCTTCAAAAACATTGTCATTAAATATTACTGCTGTGATGCAAAAAAAGTGGTGTTTCACAAGCAATAGAATCAGCACATGTGAAGTAGCAGTGAAAACTAACATGAATATCTTTTTAATGATTGTTATACTGTAAAAATTCCCTAACATGTCACAGACTATACCTTCAATACACTTTTGTTTACTGGGAAAGTCATTTGCACTTATTCAAGTGCCCAGAGCAGTAATTAAAAAGCTGTATTTTTTCATAAGGAACACTTACCACCTTCTTATAATAAAAGTACTGTTTATACCTTGTGTGGGTTGGGATTCTATGGAGAATAAAGACAGAGCTTCATGTTGTTGTTTGGTTGTTTTGGGGTTTTATTAATCCAAAAGTATGCAGCAGAAATACAGTACCAAAAAAAAACCAGCACCAAAGTGTTAAAACCAAAGCGGCTTTAGTCATACCTTAGATTAAGGGTAGATCAAGGCTCCCCACCACTACAGAGAGACCTGGCAAAGGCAGCTGTCACAGTTAAGATCAAGAGGGAGCATTGCTATGACCTGTTCTGACCAGCACTGGGTTAATGACAAATTCACACACAGAACTGAACAGGAGTTTGGCTATTAAGCCTGGCTAAAACTTCCCCAAATGATGCCATCTCATACTTTCCCTGACAGTGTTTTATTTCAATTCCACAGGAAGTACTGCAGCACAAGGTATCTTTCCCCCTCAGTGTTTGGGGGAAGAAAGTGACAAAATAAAAATCAGTATTTCTTTCAACCATGAATAACCTTCTGGCATATGTCATGTACTGTTTTCTTCATGCCAGCCAACTATCCTGGAATTAGGAGATACTAGGTTGATAGAGTGTGGCTAGACTACTTCAGTAACTGTGGTTTTAGATTTGTAGCTGTGAAGATTCTGCCTACAATCTTCCCACTATCCAAGTTACAATAAGTGATGTCTGTACCCCTTAGGCTATTTTCATTGGGTTAAGAATTACAAGCAAATCTGACTGCTGACCCACTCCTATACTGTAAATACTTCTGACAGAAAAAAAATCATGATGCAATCATCCTACTTTATAACTCTTATAAAAGGCTTTAAACTGTAACCCATGTAATAGATTGTCACAAACAACTGGTAGTTCCTGGTTGCCAGTAGCAGACTGTGGCATTTTCATGTTCTGTGGTAAGAGAAGACAGAGTCCTTCATGGAGGAGTGAGAGGTAGCATACCAAAGGTCTTACTAGCCTTTTGCAGGATCTAGATAGCAAAAGTCAAAACATATTCATTTTGAAGTTTCACTTCTTGGGGGGTGTTTCTGCTTTGGTGTTGTTTTTACCCAATAAAGTATGCTAAAGTAGCAAGTATCTAGTCAGCATCTGAAGACTAGATTTTAATGTCACAAATACATTACTGCTACAGGGAAGAACACCTTTGTCAGACCAATCCACCACATGGCTTCTGGTCAGCAAATATATTTCACTCTCATGTTGTATATATACTGCCTCAAATGCTTGGGTGACTTGACTTAGATCAAAGAGAATGCTAAGCATGTGCAATTAGCATTACCCATGCTATAAGCATGTGTATTAGCATTTTTGCTTATATGCTCTGTAGTTAAAACTGAAGCTAAAACACACATGGAAAAGCCTCTTTCATCCAGAAATATGACTTATATATGGGAGTAATACAGTCTTTTTCTGTTTAGCTGTTTCATGTTAAGGCTTCTCTTGCAGAGGCACCACTCTGAGCTCCCACCACACTGTTCGAGTCATTGGTTGCTACTGCATAATTCAGTTGTCAAATTACTGCAGATGCACAACAACATTGAAACTCAGAGCTCAATGTAACTTCAGGGACTTACATCTCTAATTTTTTCTCTCCCTGCACTAGCTCTCCATAGGGCAAGGTGAGTAACCCATACCAAAAAGAGAAGGAGAGCTGCCATGGGGTACTGTCAGATTGGTGTTCAGCAGTCTCAAAAAAAGTAGCATCTCTGGGACAAAGTCCACCAGGATCATTGAGATAATCAACAGATCACTGCCACAGGGCACCTCACTCCCAGCTCTCTTCATTTTCACAGCTTTTCTTTCTCCCTTCGGAGCAGTATAACACTCACTGCTCAAATTACTAAGGTCACTTCTGAGAGCAGTACACCTCATTTTTGCCTTTCCCTGCACTCTCTGGTTAGTGTATGCTGAATCAGCTCCCAAAGCTCCACTGAATGCCAGACCTGATGCAGGGTAAACAGTGAGAGCACCCAGCCAAAGCAGAAAGCAAGCCAGCGTATCAACAGAAGCCTAATTCATCCTCAGGGATTACAATCTGAAACACTACAGCCGTGGACATAGTGTTTCTTCAAAACAAGAAAAAATAGGTGCAGTTTTTACATCTACAGGAGATCATCACAGTTGAATAAGTCATTTAATTTTGGGGTTTGTAATACTGGACAAAGAAAATCAGTTGTCGAAAGAAAATGCAAATTTCTTCAAAGTACATCAATAGCTACCTTTATACCATTGAGGGTTTTTTGCAGATCTTCCTCCCATATAAAACAAATTGGACACAAGTACCCTAAAATCCATAGAAGTGCAATTGATTTGTTGGAGTCAAGATTACAAAACTGGTCTGCTGAGTGCACAACTGCAGCAGTTTGGAAAAAAAAAACCAGAGACCACTGCTTCTTCCAGCAGGGCCCATCTTTATTATCCACACTCCAGTATTTATATGTTTCTACCATGGGAAAGTTTTAAGAAAGTTTTGGGAACGTGCAGAAGGAAAGACAAAACAGCTACACTGCCAAACACCTGGCAGGGCAGACTTTTCTGCCCCTTATCAGTCACTCACGCAAACATGCCATTCCCCAGCTTCTGGGAGATAAAGAAAAAACATTCACACCTGGTGCTTACAGCTGTGGTCATTTCCTTCGTATGCATCTTTCCCAAGAGAACAGAAGGCCCTTATCAAAGTTAAGATAAACAAGTAACAAGTTGGTCTTCTATACCGGGTTCTTGTTAAGGGCAAGATGGCTGCCACAGGCGTCTGCATCCACACCCAACCCCATCAGCAAAAAAGAATAAAAGGGAATGAAATGGGTATATCCATATTACCCAGGATGCACTGTATTCCTTCACCTTTGTGCTAGGCAGCAAGTTTGTGCAACATTTGGAGACATTCATGTTCAACATTTTTCTCTGGCTTGCAAGTTTTTCAGATACTTATGTTATTAACCCTGGGTTCTGAAAACCTGCCCTATTCCTGCCCCTTTCTGCTACAGAGGGCTCAAGGATAGACTGACATTCGTTCAAAATTTGTTCTTAATTTCTAGTGACTTCTTAGGCGCTGCCATTCTGTCAAACAAATAATTATGAAAAGGGGCATTATGTGCTCTGCACTGACTTCAGAGATACTTAAATAGATTATCTGAGTCTTCTACTCACTCTATTAGGGATAGCATATTGCATTGAGCACCTATCAGCAAACCACTCATCACAGTATTGATTTACACTCAGTTAGCACTTAATTGACATTTGTTTCTGTCTTTGAAACAATGAGGACTGGAGACATATTTTAAATTATTCTGAAACTCTGTGGTAAGTTATTCAAGGGAAAATAATTTCTTTCATGCAGCAGGTGTGTGAATTCATACAAAAGGAGTAAAAAATGCATCATCTTTGCTACTATTCTTTCCCTTATGCTACCTCATTCAAGTGTAGATCTTGAACACAGGAAAGTAGCTCCTTAGAGTGTTCTTTAAGTTCACAAGACCCAAAGACAGGCTGGTTCTTTAGCATTAAAAATTTTATTTCCTCTCAGCTATTCCTAACATTCTATTGACAAAACCTGTCTTATTTTCAGATTTAAAAAAATTGCTTCTGCGCTTTAAGCATGTTTCATTGTTCTTCCCTTTCTTTTCACAATGATTTTTATAAAACATAAAATAGAAGGCATATAACTCTGCTAGATCGGTATTATTCCAGCTATTCCCTTGTAAGTAGTATAGTGGCAGTGATGATATTCTGATATGCAACTCTTAACTGTTTCCATTATTTTAGTATTACTTGGCAGTGCTTGCAGAAAGTCATTAATTTTATGTGGCCTTGCAAAAACAAATTTGCACTGATGGGTACAAGTTAACATTTTGAAATATTTGGATACAAACAAGGTCTTCACTGAAAGTCTGTGCACTGTGCTTATAGTTTGTCATCTACTATAATGGGCATTATTACACACTAAGTCAAGATGACTGACAAAAATCTGTCTGCTAATCTTCATTCTGAAGCAGGTCAGATGGGAAATCCAAGTTATCTGGGATTTGGACTACACTGCTTAAGCTTAACACTACCAGTACATGCACCATAACAAGGCAGATATTCTTTTTTTTTCTGTAAAAAGTGCAAACAACAATTTTGTCAATAGCCCTTTGAGAAAACTATCCAAAACAGTGAAAATTCCACATAAATCCATGAGTTTTAAAAATACTGTTGTCTCAAGCAAGAAATGAGTCTCCATTCATGATAGTGAATAACATTTTGAAAAGTATAGCTAAAAAAAAGTGAAAAAGATTACATTTGTTTTGCACAAACCAAGTACTCCAAAACTAAAACAGTAAAAAGATACTGCACACATTAAAAAGGAATTCAGCAAGTGTTAATCTGCAATTTATCACTAAATCCTTGTTAGGGACCTTCAAAATCATAACTCTTTTTTTTCTAGAAAGGCACTTTCATTTAAGTTTTTAATTTAATGTACTGAAGCCATATATTTTCCCCTCCTCATCTCTCAATTTGGTTTCCTTCTCTAATTTTTACTGCATTATTAATGAAATAACTCTTTATTCTCTCATATACTTCTGGACTAGTAGTGCAGAGAATTTCATTTCCAAAATAGTAGCTTTTTGTGAATAAATTAGAAATTTTAAAAAAGGATTATCAGGTACTGGATATCCAAAAATATTCTTATCATGCACTCCACTTCCCAAAGCTTTCTAGACTTTGAGAAATCATTAATTCTAAGAGAAAACTTAATTCTAATCATAGTTTAGTGTTTTTCTACCAACTGTTAAAGAAATACTGATTATTTCTTAGTGATTCTTGTGTTTATTACCCATTTTTCAAGATTCTGGTACATGCCAGAGGGGCTTTCACCTTGCAAAACCATGAAGCCACAACAGACCTTGAGTTGCAATAAACATGACAAACTCTTGGTTATAGCTCTGGGTAAAAAGTCTTCAGTCTTCACATGCAGAAAGCACTTGGAAATGCAGTAGACATGTGAGTCTTGACTGTTAATGCAAAGTGTGTGCATAAAATTTACAGACTTTAATCTCCTGTTGAGCCTGTGAGATTCAGAGCACTGAAGGTTGCAGGGTAGAAGCCAAAGATTTAATTTGCACTTTCTGCTGAGCACCTAAATGGAATTCAGATTGATTGGTGGGATTGAATTGGATTGAATTCAATATTATAATTTGCAGTACACCAGGAAAAACCCAGGAACTGTGGTGGTTCTCTATGAGAGGACCACAGCTGTACAGGACAGATCGGTTACCAGGGACAATAAAATACACAGGGCATGAACAGTGAGCACAAAAGACTCAAGCTGGGCTAGTACCTTCCCTCTAGTGTCAGAAACTGCACACATGTGGACATGGGGCCAGACTGAGAATTTTGCCTGAACATAGTCCTGGGTTTAGGATTTTCACCTCTATCATAGGGGGCCAAGTGGAGCAGCATTGGCCCTTTAGCACCCTCTTTGCTCTGTGTTTCAACACTGAAAAATGGACACGAGGATGACTCCCTATCTGCTGCTTCACTCTGAAGAGTCTGTCAGCCTTTCTTGTTATTTCCACATCTGCAAAACCAGAACAACCACCTCTAGATATGATTAAAAGCGGCCAAATTGCATACAAGATATTAACAAGGTACGTATTACTATAAATTTTCAGGTGCACTGTTGGTATTTTTGAAGATATGTGTTTCAGCTTTTGAATACATAAAGGAGACAGTATATTAACACAGCCTTCCAAATAAAGATCTATAAATATTAAAGAAAAAAAAAATGAATCTATTTGTACATACAATATCAATATATTTTCTATACATCTACCTATAAATGACAGACTTGTGTTGATTCTTAAGACTGATTTTCTTTGTATTAATCCAAGAATTTTTGAGATTGGAAAAGACCTCTAAGATCATCAAGTTTGACCATCAACCCAGCACCGCCATGTTTACTACTGAACCATATCCCAAAGTGCCACATCTAGATATTTTTTCAACATGTCCAGGGATGGTGACTTCATCACTTTTCTGGGCAGCCTGTTCCAATGCCTGCCCACCCAACAAACAATTTTCAGAGAATAAATTTTTCCTAATACCTAATAAAGGTTAGTACGTGAAAAAAAAAAAGCTATTTATAAGATCCGTCCCCAATCAGAAGTCTCAGGAATGCATAACGAAAAACAAAAGCAAAACCACAAATTATGCCATAGCAGCAAATTTTGTATGCATACTGGCCCACTGTAAGGTGGTTAAGAAAAAGGTAAGAGAGATATCTTAATGTATATTCTGTCTACTTACTTCTCTCTGCCTCCACTCGTGGAGACCTGCAAAACATTATCTTTAGACTTCTACACCAAGATGGTCTTTTTTGTCATTAAATACAATTTAATCCAAAACATTTACAGCTTTAAAACATAATATCATGTGTCTTCTATCAGATAATCCATATAAAGTGAAGGTTTTGTTGCTTTTGATACATTTTGCAGCTACACTTTAAAAGGAAGTTGACATTGGCTAGGAAAATGTATCATAAAATTACCCATTTTCACCAATAAACTGTAAAAAAAAAGCTGGTTTACACACCAAAAAGACCACAATGCAAGCACATAATTTAAAGCTAGTGGTTTTATAGGCCAAAGCCACTAGCAGGGCATCCTTATCCTGCAGTGTGAATAGGATTATCCCTGCAAACATTCCCCTAACATAGAATTAAGCTGTCAGGTTTACTTTGCTGCTGCATGGAGGTATGCACAAAATGAACACAAGTTCAGGTCAAGTGTAATACTGCTCGACTATCACAAATTGCTCATGGGGCAAGAAAAAATAGAAGGAGGATAAATAAGTTGAGAGCTGAATTGCTGCTGCTAAGCATATTTTAGGACATTAACATAATTAGTCTTAGAATTACTGGATCATGCTTAAAAGATGGTGATAACCATTTAAATGAAACTTTCTTTAAAATATATGTATTTTGGACTTGAAGCTCCTCAAATATCCTTGACTTAAAATCCTTCTAATTTTATTCCCGGAATTACCATCACACAAACATGTTTGCTTCCTTAATTATAGAAAACTATTAATGTTAGTCTAAAGATACACAAAATTACAACTGGAATCAGTTGAATATTCATGAATTCTCTATTACACTCCCACAAAAACAGTCATAAAGTGGGTTATGTATTTTTTTCCACACAGTTTGCACACAGCAGCAGCCTAAAGAGATTTCCTTACCCCCCCACACATCTGCAAACATGTCTAACTTTGTCTATCAGTGTTTGCTTGTTAGACTGAAAAAAAAAAAGGGGCAGTTATCACTTTGTTAACCATAGAGTACTATGCTGAAATTGTAAAAGAGGTAGAAACAATTGCATACAATAATGTCTATAAAATCACAAACAGCATAGAGACTCACCAAGCATGAGTAAGTTATTCTCCTTTCCCATACAAGTAAGGCACTGAATCAAACCATCAGGAAACACCAAAAAAGTTCATGTGCTCCATAACAAAACTAAGGAGAAATTTGTCTTGCCCATGCCAAAAGGTCAGTCTCTCTTAAACGTTATGTAATCATGTTTATGGAAAAACAACAAAAAATGCAGCTGAGGTTATTGAACACAGAAATCTGTCAAAACCACCCTGAGCAGTGAGTAGCTGGAGACTGAAAGGACACTGGGGAACACCATATATGCTTTGCCTGATTCCTGTATTCTCTTACACGGATAGTGTTGACTTTCCTACTCTCTGGGCATTGGAAGAGAGTTAAACTAACCTAAAGTAATTTTGTGTTCTCTTTGATGAGACAACCCAAAGCAAACTGCATAATATATCAAAGGAAATGTTTCCTTTGTTAAATTTTAGAATTTCTTGGGGGAGGGAGATTGTTATTTTCAACAGCTATTCTCTGAATATTTACAAAATGAAAATAAAAATAATATAAATCAAAAAATCCAGCCTAAGTGATAACACGAGAAAAAAACCATAAATTTGCAATATTTTCTTTTATAAAAGAGAGAAGCTAGTTCTAATTATAACTAAACAAAGTTTAAGGACATGAGCTTTTATACACTGGTAGTATTTGAACAAGGAAGATTATGTGAATAATTATATGCTAGATCAGATCTCACTTACATAGATAAAGATTCCTATCTATGAAAAGTAAGAAAATAATGCCTTTAAATATTTTTTAAAGTTAAATATAATTATCTGAGGACAAAATAAACTTATCTAATCAGCACATACCTCTCAATGCTATCGTTACCCATCAGATGACAAAAAAAAATGTGTAAGGCCAAAGAATTACTTCTTTACAATACATATTATCCTTACAAAAATGTATTACCACATGTGCTTTCCCATTTGTTCCCTGCTTTCAAATGTTTTGCGTAATTTATTTATTAAAATTATTTTCCATTCTGAAGAATTTTATTAGTATTTTGCAAAGAACAGACATGTTCCAGAACATCTTATCTTTCAAAAGAAAATGAAAACCACTTACGTTACATGCTCATATTACTGTTAAGAATTACTGAATGTTATTGTATCAACAATTTGGAAGTTATGTTGCAGCTTATATTTTACCAGTACCTTGATATCAAAGCAATGTGACTAACTGCTAAGTACAAAGTGACTAAATACAGCAAAAGAGCATCAGTAAATAAAAGATGTGAAATGGATCACTATATGAAGAAAGCACTTATTAATGTATGATGTTATAACATCAGAATATATTAGACTAGGCAAACTATTTAGGGCAACCTGAAGTATCAGTTTCAATTTTAACGCCCAAGTCTAATGAATTCTATTTTTAATCTGTTACAAGAAGACATTTAAGTCTTGCTTAAATGAGCAAGACTGAAGAAAAGCCGTAGACTTGTGAACAACTTCATACTGGAAGCTGTCTGTGCAGTCATACCAGGAAAATCACCAACTAACGTTATAAATGTATATAAGACATAGAAGCTATTCTGGACCCTAGCAGCTTCTCATAGTAAGAATTTCTATCAGTATGAGAGAATAAGATAGAAGGTATTAATCAAATTGCCAAGAGTTTTCAAAATGCTCCAGAGCCTTTCAACAAGGCAAATTTGATAAACTGTTAAATGGTGGCACACTGACAAGAAACAGGAGCCCCTTCACCTTCTGGTTCTTACCTCAAATGGAGCAGCCCTGCTCAATGCAATAATTTCTATTGATGGATATACTGCAACTCAGACTAAGACTCATAGCCACAACCAAAGAACATCCTCCTAAAACCAGGTAGAGCTTTCCTGTAGGTCTGTGCAAACAACAGCTGATTTCTTTGTTAAATGTACTATCTTCTTCCAACGTAATTTATCAGTAATGAGATCTTAGTGACAAAGCAAGTGAATTTTTGTAGTGATTTGTCTTTGGATTGACAGCTTGTGCAATATTGACTTCCGCTAACTACACACTTCCAGCTGAGTTAGTGAAATGGTGAAGGTCTCAGTAGCTGAATCTTTTCACTCTTGTTGTCTCAGAACTCACAATTCCATTTGATTTGATTCCATTTGTCAGATCAACCCAATAATAATATCTATCTTTAATAATCAGGTTTTGGCTCCTTATTTCCTGGAATACCCCCACGCACTGCAGTTAGCCTGAAGCAGACATATGCAACAAAGAAAGGACAATCCAGTAGAATCTATATGACCTACCTCTGTATTCCTATGCTTCGTATATGCTGATCACATATCTACCCCCAATATGCATCAACTCTGAAGCAGTAGAATACCTAAGAAGTACATCTAGCCACCTATCATATTTGCTTCAGTATTTTATCCTAAGACCACACATATTCCTGCTAAATGATCATCTTCACTAAATTGTGATATTCAGTTGGACTCTGAGCGTGCTGACACTGGCTAAACACTTCCCTGTGAAATGCTCTACAATTTAGCAAACAGGTTATATTCACTTCTCTTGCCTCTGGTCTTCCTGAAACTGTTACTGCTGGTCAAGATCCAGAGAGGATTTCTGGAAAAATCAGAAGTACTGATTATAACTTACGTCTTAAATCAAACTGGCTGAGGGTGTAAGAATGCTCAATTTTGTCAGCAAGAATGTCATAGCTTGATCATATATTTAAATACTAATACAATCATTTTACAGCTTTTATACAGATTAATTTAATTTAATCTCTCAAGTATTTTACTTTTTGTTATAATTTATTCTTTGTGTATTAGAAAATCACAGCAATAGAATGGATGAGAAAAATGCCTCAAGAAAAGCACATTACTGTTCCAATACATGCATCATTGGTCATTTGGCACCTTGGATTACGTTTAATGGTAATTCTCAGCTTGACCTTTTAACCATCTTGAGATGCGCCGATTAATAAAGAAATCCTTCAAAGATGAATTGACTGGTTTTTTAGTACAAAGTCTAGGTTTCTCTTTATTTCCTATGAAATTATTTAATCACATACTCAATACAGTGAAGTACATATTTGCACTTTAACAAACTCAATCATTTAGAGGTCAGTGTGGTATGTACATGTGTTTCTCACCTTGCCCCAAGCTTCCGACAAATATGAAACTTTGGTCAATACGGACACCTGTGTCCACAAACAATTCCTCAGTGCCAAAACAGACTATTATATCCAAATATTTTCCATTATATTTGTACTATATTATATGACAGTATTAGTAAATCAAAATTTTCAGTGAAAACATTTTCAGCAGTTCCTTTATGAAAATCTACTTGCTTTTCTCTTTAAATGAAATATGTACACCAGAGATAAAGGGTGTTAGCACTCAAATGAAAGAATATGTCATTCTAGGAATTCTGAAATTCAGCCTTTATTGGACTAGTACTCCAGTAAAGTTTCATAATGAATAATTTTTCCTGTAAGTTTTAGTTAAACATTTTTTTCATAGCACACTTATTTAAAAGAAATTTGTAGTATGTTCATAGGATGTATTTTACTGAAGACAACACTTCATTTTGAGCCATTCTGTCAAAGGCTTGTCTTTGTGAAATTAAAAAAATAATGCACCTGGCACTTAGAAATAATATTTGTTAGGAGATTTGAGGTGTAAGATTACAGCTTAAACCAAATTTCACACCATGAAAAGGATTTACAATGGCATTAAAAAAATAATCTATTTTTTCAACTGCCAGTGATTCAGAAAAGTCAATAACATGGTGTTGGATAGCTGATACATTATTTTATTTAAATAGAATATAAACATAAAATTGAGGGGTTCACAAAACAAAAGCCTCCTAAAAAGATATCTTCAAGGCATTTCATTAGAACTGTTCAGAGCAACAAGTTTAAATGGATAAGATTGATAATAAGCTTAAAATATTACCTGATTTCTCTGAAGAAAAAAGCTCCTACTCTCTAAAAAGCTCCGTGCCGGGCATATATAAACACACTATTTTAAAAACAAGTGAGCAAAGACAAACAAAACAGGAGTGTAGAAAATTGAGATACTAAAAAAAAGACTAAAGATGATGAAAACCATAAAACCCCCATATTGTCAAGGAAAAAAAAGAGGAATCTATTAAAAAGGAAGGATCAGTACACAGAGTACAAATATCTTTGAAGATTTTTGAAGTTTTTCTTAGGACCTTCCACACATGCTCATAGTCATTGTTAGCTTTCTGTTATGATGCATTTTTAACAAGACTTTTAGCAGGTAATTAGGAAGTCAAATTACTCGCTTTTAATGCCATACTTCATATTATTGACAACATCCTTCGCCATGGTGCTACATATATGAACAGTGATAATTTCCAGTGAGGCTGGCTCCAAGTTCCCCTGCAATTGAAATGCAAATTGCAAAGTTCAGTTTGATCTTCACTGCACACCTCTGGCAGAATTTGCATAGTCAGTGCTGAGAGGAAGAATCTGGCAACTTCTAATCTAGAGCCCCATGTGCTTGTTTCTTTATTAGAGGATGTGATAAACAGGCTCAGAAATGAAATTTAAACTATTTATTAAAGAGCCAAATTAGCAAATTAACAACTAACAATAAGGGACAGACCTCACAGTAAGGCAAAAGTCCGTCGCGTCGGGGCGTTCCTTTGACACTAAGTCCGCCGGAAGACCCTGTCTCAGTCTGTGCATCGCTTTTTATACCCTCTGGGCCTCTCCCCTGACCGCCTCTGATCCCGCCACCATGGTCTGAGGCAATTGGTTAAGTCCAGCATGATGTAAAAGTTCTTTCACCAATGGCTTGCTGTTGTCTAGGGGCCGTTGCTCAATGATGTCATCTTGCTTCGGTGGCAGGAAAGTTCCTCATTAAAATTCTGGGTTACCATGGAGCCGGGTTGCAGGGTAATGGTCAATGTTTATTTTTAGCTCTGGGACCAGCTTTGAGGGTCTTCTGGGTTTTTGCTGGGATTTGAACTTCTACTAAGATTAAATTGTTAAACACAAGGTAGTTTCAAATTGGGAGGTACACACAAATCATCGGGGTTTAACAATGCTCTGAACCGGGGAAAGTAATAACCAACTGATCAACTTTATTAGCACAATTAACATTAATTAACTTTGAGTAACCTGTATCACGAAAACCAAGGCCAGTCATCTATAACAGAGGATTTTATAGTATATTTGTGGTTACTATACTACTATATTTAACTTTTCTAGCATGCATGATATAATAATATTTGGAAAGTTTTACTCGGCATACTGAAGTGGGTGACCCTTTGTAACAATCTAGAAGCTACTGTGCTCCCAACTTACTTTTTGGGTTCTGAAGTACTTAAAAGTCTCTTATATTAATAGTTGGAGGCTTCTTAAATCCAGGATTATATTGAATAACTTATATGATATTCATAATTATGACATTCCTATAGCACAAAAAAATGTACTCAGCCATAGGCATCAGAATATAAAGACAAATTTAAAAATTAACTTTGAAATTAATTCCTCTAAAAATATATACTTCTCACCTTGCCTTCAAGAAAATACTTTCTCCAAGACTTCAGAAGACCATAAACCTTTTGAATGGATTAGAATTTACATTACTATTTCCCTGAAAATATTTTGCCTTCATCTTTCTGACAGACATTAAAATTGAGCATTCCTGATTTTCCAAAAGTTGCCAACACTGTTTACAAAGAAGCAGGCCTGCAAGAGCCTAACAACAAACAACTCCCATATGAATGCCTTCAGCTGACATCAAAACCAACTGGGCACTGAAGGTTGTAGAAGTGCAAGAACCAGATTTTGTTTCAGTAAGATTATTAGATAAGGCATTGCTTGTCATGGCACGTTAAAGCAGTTTAGTCCTTAGAATTAATTTTCAGAGGCTTTAGAGAACTGTTTAGAGCACCTAATGATAAGAGGATTTTGAATCACTTTTTTCTGCCTTTTTTCAGAGGATAGGTAAGAAGAACAAAAATATTTAAGCTAGTAGTAGATAACATTAATCTTCTTTTTGATTACCTTTACAGTGTTAGCTTATCATATCAAGCTGAAAGCAGGCTTTCATTTTTTAAATCAGGTTTAATTTTACTCAAATTTGTTGAAATACGATGATCTTAGGATATATGAAAAACACTAGAGGTTTCCAATATACTTCCAACTCCAAAACAAATTCAATTTCACTAGAAGAACATAACATTTTTTATCTTCTTCTGATCAACTGGAAAACACATACCATCATCAAAAGTATCTTGTTTCAATGATCATTTGCTTCTGTCAGTTGAGCCCTCCACAGCAATCTCTGTCCCATCTCCCTCCACCACACCACTTTCTTCCAACAGCACTGGTGAAGTTTTTAGGTTGTTTCAACTCTCTACTGATACTATCCTATTTTGGCAAAGACTTTGAACACTAGAGCAGTGCCAGGATCCAGATGTTGTCCCTCGCTTCAACTTGGACAAATAACAGGACACACCTCTGCCATCCCTAACATATGATGAAGCCTCTGACTCCATGTAAGAAGTTGAATCTATGTAGCAGCTTGAAGCCTTTACAGAGTCTGACAGATGGGGGTCAGGGTGGAGGATAAGATGGGAAGGAAAGTCCTGCCTGAACAAAACCTTAACACACAGGTATGCAAAAATCCACACAAGGTCTGATTAGTCTCACTGAACTGCAGCCTTGTGTGTCAGCAGTGAGTAAACTCAGCATATCCTGTAACTCCTGGTGCTCAAGGTGCACACATAGCATGACTTGTGGCAAGGTGTTAATCATGCCGTGCTTTAGAGCCTTGCAGCTCGCTGGGAACCTGTCTGCCCTTCTTGCTACATCCTGGGGACAGAAGTTTTCCCTTACTCTGCAGTCTTGGCTGGTGAGCAGCAGTGACATTCAGCTGGCATTTAACAGAGACATAAGTACCAGAATAGAAGTGTCAGCAGGATAGAGTTCCTCCATGTCACCTCCAGCCTGGTGGTGAAAGGAGTTGACCAATAGTTAACTCATGTAATCACAACTATTAAGAGTCAGCAAGTATTAATCACAAGCCTAACAAGCAGGATGCCCCTTAGCCTTGCCAAGATAAAGGAAACAGAATGCACTTTGTCAAGATAAGAGAAACGGAACCTGTTGAAACCAGCACAGAAACCGCTGAATCAGCCAACAAAGGACTGTGCATGCTTCAGAAAGAAAGGTGAAAAGTGCATTGTGAGGAAGACCACTAGCCTTCATCAGAAAGACCCCCCATGAAGACATGGGGCCTTCCTCAGTGCGACCACCAGAGTACACTGCGCTTGCGCATCACGTATGCTAATGATATTAATGACTTCTGAGAAGTAATTAGTATAACCACGCCTATCCCAAGGAATGTAATGAACATTCATGAATGTAACCATATACTGTGCTATGTAGAGTGCTGTGTGTTCGTGTTAGGAGGAGTGATCCCCCATGCACCCAGCGCTGAATAAAGCAAATGCCTGCTTCTCTTACTCTGTCTCTGAAGTGTCTCTAGGCTCCAAGTGTCTCTAGGCTCGGTTTGGAGTAATTCAGTGGTGAGAGGCTAGTCATAAGCAAAGAAAGAAAGGTGCTTTGAATAAGTAACAGGCTCCTTCAAACTCTGGAAAATATATTTTTCTGTCATTCCTGATAGTCTATTTTGCAAGCTGCAGAGAAAGCTGGATGTGCAGTTTTCAGATCCAATTTGGAACCTCTTTTCCTTTACAAAGTCATCATCTGAAGAAATTAAATTACAACTTATTTTATAACATAAACTTGTGACTTGCAGACCTTTTGTCACTGCTTTACACTTGCAAGGCTCTTAGCATGTTCATAGCTCACAACATTGATACAATACTCTGTCTACAACAAGTAATTTCTAAATAGATCAGCTGGAAACAAATCCTGCCAATGCTGTTCAAATTGAAAATACCCTTCTTGCAGACAAAATGTTCATATGAAAGTTCATTTATTTACAATTACCTAGCACAAGAATGGCTAATACATGAAAGAAGCAAGGAACTTATTTTACCTTTTTTTTTTTTTCCATGTCCTTTCTTTAAGTATCTGTTCGGATAGAGGAGTTAAAACTCAGGGAGGTTTCTTTCTTCCTTGCCCACTCCTTCAGCTGTATTGATTTAAAAATTTTGGTTTGATACAGCTCTTTTTAACAGACAATATAAGCTTTCTTTCATTTCTGGAAAGAAACAGAATCACTCCAGAACCATCCTTGAATGAAAATTTAGTAAAAAAAAATTTTTTTTAAAACTTTAGTGACTCAACTGTAATCTAAACCATATTTTGTTTGTTTGTTACAACTGCAAATTTCCATGTAAATTTTATCAGAAATTTAATAGTTCCAGTATGCCATTTAGTTTTTTCACCTAAGTTTTTATTTAATAGGTAAATGAAAATACTGCCATTGTCACTTTTCTGGTCTTGATTCTATTTTTAAGCCACATTATGCAAGTGAAAGACTCAAGAATATTGTATTCTTCTACACCAGCACTGAGGTACACAATGCCTCTTTTTCGGAACACAACTTGCTGACATACTGGTTACTTCGGATAATTCATCTGCTCTCCTTGCACAGCCATTGAAGCAGCCTTGTCAGTTCATGAGCACTCAACAGAACGGTGCTCACAGCAAAAAGGGATTTCACTGCCCTGGCACTTACACACGGAATGCTTAAAATGTCTTTATGTACTTAACTCCTGTATTCAGTAAATTCTCAAAGTTGGCTTGTTTTGCATAATAGGAATTGAAATTGGTTTAAATAAGCCCTTATTTTCTGCAAGTTTTCTAAGCTCAAATGCATCTTTTTTTTTTTCCACGGAAAACAGCATATTCGTCTTTCTCCAATATATTTAGAGTTTGATTTAAGGTTTCCAGATGTCTAACAAAGTATATTTACTGGCTTCTTAAAATAAATAAAATGCATCATAAGACTGTATAATTTACCATTTTATACAGTACCATTTAGATGAGGAACTCTGAGACATTATTTGTAAGCATTTAAAATACTTACAAAAATTTTGATAAGAAATATTTCACAGTTATCTGTTTCTGACATATTTCATTTAAAGTTTAAAGAATAGGAATGTCAGAAAGGCTTTGCTTAACGCAATCTCAAGTATAAAACAGACATAATAGTTCTGTCACTTTTTTCTTTCACAGGATTATCTTCATCATCATCATGCTTGCATTAATTAATTTACAAAATCAAACATTATTAATGCAATGATTCAATAATATGTTTTACTGACTACTTAGATCCAATAATCTACTGATCTCACTAGATCAACTCTTGGAAGCCACTGCAACAAAGTCTTCAGAAAGTCTTGTTTCTATCAATTTTATATTATGGAAGCAACAGATATTTCTTTCTGTGTTGACAGTAAAAATTAGCTTAATAAAGCCAAGATGTTTAAGATACCAAGAGGGTGTTTAGACTAAAACTGGAAACATAGTGTTCAATTTGTATTGTCAGGAAATATCTATAAATTTAAGTTTCAAGAAAGCTTTCAGCAATATGCTGAGCTATAAATTATGCAGATGTAAGAATTACCAAGCTTTATAGACTTCTTAGTGTCAGGAAACAGAAAACTGAATTTTTTAAAGTATCTGTCTCTGATGAAAAAGGTTATCTACTTCCACACAACCCCCCTTTTCAAACTCGTGCTAAATTGAAGTAGGCAGAAAATTACTCCTGTCCCAGTTGTCATGAGAATTAACATTAACTTCATCCTAGTAAGGATAGTAAATTATCAGCGACAAATGAGTTAGTCACTTGATCCAAATATCATACAAATACATGAGCATAATCAAAGCAGATTTCAAATTCCTGGATAACTTTGGAATCATCTCAGAGCTTCTCACGCCTATTAAGAGCATATTAACAAAATCACTTTGGCACTCCTGTGCCGCTTTCACAGATTGCTTTACTGAATTCTTACTTTCATCCTGTTTTTCAAAACAGACTATAATGGCAATCATTTTAGGTACAACCTGAAGTAATAGTATTACAAATAGTGTTTGAAAAACCTCCTTCAGTGGTAACTAAGACCATGTTTATAATTATAAAAATGGGGATGCTACAATAGTTATTGCCTTGAACCAAGCCTCCCAATTTTCTGCATCTTCCTACATTTTTTATAACTCTAAGAGCATCTCAGAGAAGAAGATACTGTTTGTCACCATTTTACATACAGAGAATAACCCTTCATGAAAGGAAAAATAAACAATAGCTTTTTTGTTAAGTTCCTTTAACTGGTATTGAATGCCAAAATGTTTAAATCCTACTTCCATGACTGAACCTCTAGGTTTTCTCAAAAGATTATTTCTACAAAAGATAGAAGAAAGCCTTTATTACTTTATTATTATTTATGTATAAAAAGAAAGTGGTGATGTCAGAGCAATGGTTTTCATCCTGCTTGTGAGGAATTGATACTGTAAAACAAAATAAGCAAACAGTGGGAAGGTGACTTGATATGCCAGCAACACACCACCATTGCTGCTTTCACTCGTGAGAAAAGCACCACTGACTGATAGAATACCTTGATGTAGCCTGTACTTCTTGAAACAAAAGAACGCACAAAGATTGCAGTAGAGATTTCATTTCTATTTCACAGGAAATTTGCCTTTTGTGCCCTATGAACACATAAGGGAGAAGCTTAATATATTGATATACTATATTAATATATAGTATATTCTTCCATGGTAAACAACATCACTGAAAAGTAGCTAAGAGATACAGGTGAATGTCAGAGCAGCAGATGTATCACTCAGGAAGTGCTCCATGCAGAGTGCCCATAAGCTATTTCTCACCTACCCCTCCCCAGTTATTCACGGTATATAAAGTTCTCCCAGCAACTAAATTAGCAGAACCACCTTGGGGACCAGGGGCCAGCAATAACTCAGTGACTACTGTGAAGCCTAAAGTGGTCCTGCCATCTAGAGGAAAATCGGCTTCAAGTCTTCGCAAAAAAAAATCAGGAGTCATTCAGAGGAGCATTTAGCAGCACTGGGGAATTCACTGGGCAAGGACAGGAAGAAGCCCGAGTTCCTTTGAAGACAATTTGCCTTGGAAATTTTGAAGCTTAAATGATATCTATAGATCTGCATGCATTAGGAATTTGCCTCAGTCTGATTTTCCATTCTAACTTTAGCAGATAACAGAAACATCAAACAAAAAGCTTGTCATAAAGTCATTAGTAAAAAAAAGCAACAACTAGTATTGCCAAATAGGTTTCTACATCGACTGCCTTCTGTGTTTATGATTTATTACATCTGTTTCTGCACAGAAAGGTGATTTAGAGAGAATTTGTTTGAACATTAAATTCTGGAAAATAGTAGGGGTCTGCTAGGAAGGCAAGACTGATTCAGCGAGCAACTTCCTTAGAAAAATGTGATGTAGAAAAATAATACAGCCCAGCCTAGCTCTGCTGTGGTCTTTCAATTTTTTGTGGGCTGCCCCATTAGATAGAAGACACAAGACTCTGTTTCCACTGAACTCATGATGCAAGGACGCAATAAAACGGGGAGAAGGGAGTTAAAACTGAGAAAATTTGGCATATACTTGAACAACTGATAGAACATTTATCAAGTTTAGTGCAATAGATTAATTAACACTTTAAGAGCATAAAGACCCCAGGGAAAACAAGTGGGTTTATATTTTTAAAAGGTGTCAGGCATACATATCCTCATGGCTGTTGTTTTTATTGTATTCAAAAGTTAGAAACTGGGCATATTTTTCAGTTTTAACCACAAGATTGGTGAAGAAGTGATGCTTGCAGCTATTGCAGTTACACAGCCCAGAAGACAGCATTTACAGATGGATCAATAATTTAATTTATTAATTGTGGGTTAAGGTGTACATGCAGAAGCAATCCCATCTATACTAAGCACCTAGGTTAAGTTTCAAGACATACAGAAACTCATAGTGTTAAATAGCAACATATTTTTAAAAATCCTTGCAAATCAGGCTATCAAGAAACTTTTGTTTAATACATTATTAGCCCCATCTTGCAACTGAATTGGCATTACTGATTGTTGAGTTCAGTGCTGCACTACAGTTGCTCTCCTTCTGTGCAGACATAGGAATTTCTTTGCTATGAGGTGCTATGATAAATTGCTAGAAGGGCTGGGTTTTTGCAGAGAAGCAGAAGCCAGACTCTACGGCTTCTTAACAGAAACCGAGTGCCCTGAAGTCCACTATTATGCCAGCACTACCATTTGTACAAATCCAGTGTCTTCCATCATCATTGCAATGGCCTACAGCTGCTTTCACGCAGCTCAACTACACTGAATACAAATCCAAGGCACGTGGGTTCTGCTCCAAGCTAGAAGTGATGTCCTTCCCCACCCATTCCTACAATTTTTCATTTCTCACGATCCTACAGAGAACTTCCCACCTGCTCCTGGAGAAACCTTAAGGCCCTTTAAAGGACAAGGATCGTTTGCATTAATAGTCACCCAAGTATATAGTGCCCAAGAATCTAAAACACAGTTATTTCATTTATAAATTGCTCTCATAATAACAACTGAGAGCCTTCCGTAGTGTTCTATTTCTAAATTCAGCGTTTCAAAAGGCCAGTTGGAGCTCTGCTTCCTTAGATAATCCTCATCTATCAAGGTAACAGGCTTTGAACTTGCATCTCTCTTATTCTTAGAGATTACCTCATACTATAGTAAGTGTTGATTGTATTGAGGTAGTGCTGGTTTTCCTGTTCTAAAGTTTATTTCTTTTTTCTTCTCTTGAAATACCACTTTTCATGTATACTGTTAACTTTAGTATGGATTTCCTCATAAAAACAATAAATAATTTTTCCTATCCTTCTGTGTAAGAAAACATCAGGCTTATTATCAGGTTTGTGAGGTTTAAGGAAACACAGAAGGAAAACAAACATTTTCTCTGCTGCAGCTTGTTCCACTGGGAAAGCCTTCCACTATTAAAAAACATGCTGCTGTCAGAACTGACAGTCAGGTACCATCCACTGCCACTGATAAATCGGAGAGTAGGAATCAAACCAGAAAGCAACCTCACCACCCTGGATTTTAGGGGCTGAGCAATAGGCTCAGCTTTCTCACTGTCACAGCCACAAGGACAGGATACCAGTTTTCCTCCACACCAGACCAAGATCCTTTACTCCAGCCTTGCCAGGCTTTGCACAGTCCTGGAGTCCCCTGCACACAGCTCCCAGGGCTGAAGCTGTATTGTGTAGCGCATCTTAAAATCAGTTCACTTCATTTCTTCACTTGCACAATAGGGTAGTACCTCTTTGGAGCCTAAATTCAAGCAGAAGGTCCTCCAAGACTGTTTTTGCTGTGGATCTGTGGCTTTGCATTTTCTAGATCTGTTTTGTGTGCATATTGCATTCATTGTTTCAGTACTGAAGAGCAAAATCCCTGCAGATTGACTTGGAAAGCAACAAAATAAAAAATACATTTCTAAAGCATTAAAAAAAAAGCCAAACAGGCAACAAACCTGAATTTACAAATAATCTTCTAGTTTTTTAAATATAAAATATACTACAGAGGCATGGCTCCTGAGCAAGAATAAGGCATTCGTGAATAAAGGCCTGGAAGTAACAGAGGAGGATGCAGATGCTCTGAACTAGCACAGAGCAATGCTACCACCTTCTGGAGAAACAGCGGCAGCCGCTGTTCAGCTCACATGGAACTCTCTTTTTGTATGACACAAGGAGCAAGATACACTTAACATAAGAGAAGGTATCATTAAACCTTCAGTACAAGAAAATGTGCCCCGATTGCATTGCGATAGCAGGCAAAATTATTTTAACTTGACTGCCTTATTTCAGTGAAGAAATTCTTTTACCATGGATTATCCACTAACTTGTCACACCAACTAACAAGGAAAGTGCTTTTGCAGGTCAATTCTGAAGGAGTTTACATGATTCACCAAAATGCACTTGCTCTTTTCAAACTCGTACAATGTTGTGCAACACTGTAGATCGCTGCCTTTCTGCAGATAAATTTTGACTTAGCAGCCTAATGCAGCACCATGGAATTCCAAAACATCTCTTGCTAAGCATTCTGCAGAGATGTGAAGGAGTTCATTGTCAAAGTAGTCATCCTGTTCTGCTCCAACAAAGAGGGGACAAACTGGAAAGGAACCTGAACAGGTATTTCTGTGACGTGAAGATGTAGCAATGCAAGAGATATTCCTGCAATATTTTTTCCTGTTTGAAATACTGCTTTTCTGGGACAACATATTCGTTCTGCAGAACACAAACAAGCATAAAAAGGGAAATACTACAGGTGTTTAAAAAAGTATTTTTAAACTTATAGATAAATTATAAAAGCAAAAGAGCAAAAGATGAATTTTAAATTGTCTAAGCCACCCTGACTGCTTTATAAAGAGCATATACTTCAAGTTATGTACAGAAAAAAGCTTAATCACAAACCCCGTAGCAAGGTTTGACTACATTGAACTATAGTTCTCTATTTGATAAAGAGAAGAGAAATAGTCTCCCTTTAAATAGAAGATACTCTCCCCAAAAGAACTGTGTTCTGGACATTACTGGCATTTAGCAAGCTATTTGCACACATCAATAGAGGACTATAACCTTCAATACATGTGATGGATGGCATAAGTTGAATTCTATCTCAACTTCCAACAAGCAAATTCTAGTTCCAAAGCCTGCATGTAGATTCCGAGTAACTTACAGATCACAGAAGTGAGGGTGTGTACCCTTTCTTTTTCCTGTTTGTTTTTGGTCTATTTTTAACTTTTGTACTTTTAAAGTGGATTTTAGGCTACTTACAAGCCTTTTTCCTCCAAACAGAAGAAAAAAAAATCAAAACAAAAATGGCACTTAAAACACAGTGTTACACATTTCTCCCAGATAAGCTGTCATGGAGGAAAATTTAGGAAGTCTACTTCCTAAATCTTTATCATAGTTTGCATGTAACTTAAAGTTCTTTGTTTCTTCTTTCTCTCCTGCACCATCCTGTCATCATCACACTCAAACACTACAAAAGCCTACTGGCTTCTGCTCAAAAATATTTAGCTATAGATAGTACAGATACAGACAAAAGTCTGTTCTTATGAACACAATCTGAACAGATTCTTAGCAGGACATGAAGTATTTAGGAAATTCTTTAATCTGCCGGTATTTGGCACCTCATGTACTCACCACATGCAGAATAATGTTAATTGCCATAAACTAAAACTAAAAATGTATAGCAGAAGCCAAAAATGAGCAGGAAGCACTTCTCAAAGGCAAGAGTGAACCAGTCAGTAGCTGATACAGAAATTCAAGGCTAATGAATTATTTGTGCAGTCAAATTTCAAAAATCACATACTACAGAAAAATTTGCAAAAATAATCATTAAATCATCATGAGAGGTGCACAAAAGGAATACAGGTTATCTGCATCAGTCATGAACTAGGGGGAAAACTGTTTCAAAGTTGGTCTCATCTAAAGCAATAAGCTTCTGGGTTTTGTTTTTAGCTAGCTGTTGTGGTTTGACACTGGCCAAACGCCAGGCACCCACAAAAGTCGCTCGCTCACCCTCCCCTGCCACAGCCGGGCAGAGGAGAGAGAAATTTAATGAAGGCTTCATGAGTTGAGATTAAGGACCAGGAGAAAACACTCCAAGGGCAAAACAGGCTCAACTTAGAGGTACAAAGTGAATTTATTACTAACAAAATCAGAGAAAGATAATGAGAAGTAAAATAAGCCCTTAAAAACACCTCTTCTTCCCCCAACCCTTCCCTCCTTCCCACCAACAGTGCAGGGAGACAGGTCGTGGGGGTTTGGTCAGTTCATCACCTGAGATTTTTCTTCTGCTGCTCAGGGAGAGGAGTCCTTCCCCTGCTATGCTGTGGGGTCCTTCCCACGGGACACAGTCCCCCATGAACTTCCGCAGCGTGACTCCAAATCTCACGAGTAGCAATCCTCCCAAAACTGCTGCAATGGGAGGCCCTCCCACAGGCAAACAGTCCTCCCAAAACTGCTGCGGCATGGGTCACCTTTACATGGGTGCAGTCCTCCAAGGACAGGCTGCTCCAGCCTGGAAACAGGGGCCCCCTCCACCGGGACTCCCACTGGACCACAGACTCCTCCAGGCATCCACCTGCTCCGGCACGGGCACCTCCCCTGCGGGCTGCGGGTGGATCTCTGCATCCCCCGTGGATCCCCACGGGCTGCAGGGGCACAGCTGCTTCACCATGGTCTGCACCTCGGCCTGCAGAGGAACCTCGGCTTCGGTGCCTGGAGCACCTCCTGCCCCTCCTTCTTCACTGACCTTGGTGTCTCTATGTTGTTTTCCCTCACATGTTCTCACCTACTCCTCTTCTCTGACTAGAAGAAAAACTGTCTGCACTTTGTTTTGATTTTCTTCTTAAATATCTTATCACAGAGGCATTATCATCATCTCTAATTGACCCAGCCTTGGCCAGCGGCATGTTCATCTTCAGAGCCATCAGGGATTGGCTCTGCTGGACATGGTGGAAGCTTCTAGCAGCTTCTCACAGAAACCACCTCTGTGGGCCCCCCCGCCCCCCACCAAAAACCAGGCTGTGCAAAACTAACACACTAGTTTGACTGTTTCTATAAAGAACTACTACGAAAAACTAAATTTTGTCAACAAAACTCTTGGAAAAGGAACAAGTATAATAACACTTCTTTATGATATGTAAACAAAAAGTAGTAAGACCTCTGAAAAAGGCTGTTTGTCATATTCGAAAATTATCCAAAAATGTTACTATATAATAAAAGAAATACAGAAATATTTTTCAACAGAACATATTTTTCAACAGAAGCCTAGAAGATTTCAAAACAATAAAATAAAACCTGAAAGATTTGTCCTTCTTAGAAAAATAAAATTTAGGAATTGGAAAGTGTTGTAAGTGATAAAAGCACGTAGGGCCTGGAAAGTAGTAAACTGATATTGGAAACTGGATGGTGACTTCTAATTGTTCTAGATCCTACCTCCTAGAAGAGTGAGAGAAATTGTACAAAAACATGCTGGTTTTACATTAAGTAAACCTCTCTGAAAAGGCCCTGGGTGCGTTGGTTGACGGAGGCTGAACATGAGCCAGCCGTGCCCCATAGCCAAGAACACCAATGGCATCCTGGCCTGGATCAGCAATAGTGTGGCCAGCAGGACCAGGGCAGTGATCATCCCCCCATACTCGGCAGTGGGGAGGCCACACATTATTTCTGGACCCCTCACTACAAGAAAGACATTGAGGTGCTGGAGTGTGTCCAGAGAAGGACAATGAAGCTGAGGAAGAGTCTGGAGCACAAGTCCTGTGGGGAGCAGCTGAGGGAGCTGGAGAAAAAGAGTCTCGGAGGGAACTTATTCTCTAGTAGTCTCTGAAAGGAGGCTGTAGCCAGGTGGAGGTTGGCCTATTCTCCCAGGTAACCAGGGACAGGATGAGAAGAAATGGCCACAAGTTGAATCACAAGAGGAGGTTTAGATTGAATATTAGGAAAAATTTCTTCAACAAAAGGGTTGTCAAGCACTGGAACAGGTTGCCCAGGGAAGTGGGGGGGGTCACCCTCCCAGGAGGTATTTAAAAAACACGTAGATGTGGCACTTGGGGACACAGTTTAGTGGTGAACATGGCTGTTTTGGGTTAGTGGTTGGTGTTGATAATCTTAGAACTATAGAATCAACAAGATGGGAAAATACGTCTAAGCAGGGAAGGTAAGTATTTTAACTCAACATCAGCTTCTACGACTGAAGAGATCTAGACTTGTTACTTAGAAATTCTTGCCCTATAAGCCCACTTAGTTCAAGTAGAGAGATGTTACACTGCCAAATTACAACCATAGCCTTTTAAGAACTGACAAATATTTGAAGAAATTAGGTCTTTTTCTCAGACAGCTTATAGTCTTAGGCAAATAGCTGTAAGTGTTGCTCATTTTTAAGTAGAATTTACATTTAGAATGAAGGCTACTCATGAGATGTCAATCACTGTCTATATCAAGTTCACAGCTCCTATCTAAAGGATTCAACAAAATGATAGAACTACCATAAGGATACATAGTAAATTCCATAAGCTGGAAGAGTAGCCCATTGCTTTAATTTCTGCATGCTCTTCACTGTACCCTTGAGATGGGATAATTGCATCCAGAATGTACAACATTTTTTCCTATTTACTGAGATTAACGTTTGCCTACTTGTGCAAGAAGTTTTTCGTCTTCTTAGTTTTCTGTCATAAAACTACATGTAAACAAAAGGCATAAGCCAGGAAGAGGGCAGAGGTAAGCACTGCTTAATCTAAAGATAGAGTTAAAATCCAGTTTAAGAAAGATAAGGCTATTATACAGTGCAGCCAGAACCTGGGTTTAAGTTTCCATTTTAATAATTTGAGATCAGTTCTAAGTATCCTCAGCAAGAGTGTTCAAACTCACTGCCAACATAATTTTTCTATATTTAAAACATAGTGCAAAAGACATGTAGAATGAGAATGACTGTACTTAAAGTCAGACTGACAAATGCAAACATTCTATTTGGTCATATATTCAACTTCACAAAGATTTAAATGCACACTTACAATTTTCTAATTAGGAAGTTCAAGATGTTATTGCATTTTTAAAGTATTTTTTGTTAGACAGTAGGTTCATTATAAGACATTGACTGCACTTAAATGCCACAGCAGGGAGCATGTTCAAAGATTCAGTATTGCATTCACAAGTAATGAAAAATTTGCAAGAAGTCCAGTAAGATGAAATGCTCTGTTGAATCCTAAAATACAAAGATGATAAATTTGCCAACCACACTTACTTGTAATTATTTTACTACATTTCAAGTTTAATTATTGAAACAGTTAGTAAGAAATTCAAGTAATCTTTAGCACACAGACCAAGGACTTTGCTAATGTCATGAAGGAATCCATTCTCCTTCAGTCTTTATCCATCAAATTTCAACTAGCTGTCTGAATTTCAGTTGTTTTCTGCTGCATTCAATTCTATAACTGCTCAACACAAAATGAGGCCATCATTTTTAAGTAAAGCATTATTCTTTTTATTAGTACATAACATCCCTATTCATAGGCTAAACAGAGAAAGAAGGTCAAGGGTAAAGGGGTTATAAGTTGAAGACTTAAGCCAGAGCACCATTTTGTTACTAGATTAGAACGGGGCAGGGAAGGGAGAGAACAAACAACCCCACAAACACTAACATTTTATTTTATGTATAGGTACCAAAATCACTACCACTGACACCTCCTAGAAGTCAGAGGCATATGGATTTCATGCCTATGAAGCCAAGATTTTATGCAAGATTGATGCCCTGGGTACAAATACAGAGAGCTCCAAGCCAGCTGGTTTCTATTTTGTTGTAAAAAAAGGTTAAATTTGACATCCCTAAAACTGAAGCAGATGAACCCAGAATCTGTAGGCTGGGGTGCTCCTTCCTATATCCCAATCACTTAAAAATTGGGCATTCTCTTGTATTTTACTGATAGTTCATAAAAATTAACTAAAATTAAAAGATTGAAGGAAAAAAAAAAACCATGAAGGGAAAAAACTTGTGAAATTTGGTTATTTTAAACGTTGTTTCCCACAATTTACATACCGTTCATCCAGTCTTGATGTCTCAAGTTTATCTGAAAAAAGTTCCAAGCAACAAATTTGTGTTTGAGCTGCAAGTTAAAATGAAGTAGATATTGACAGATTTAACTGTAAGAATTTAGCTGAAACTATTCTAGCATGTTCGTACCCCCCCCAAAAAAAAGAGAAAAAAGAAAAAACAAAAAGCTGTTCCATAGCTTTCTTATATCATTTTTGGCTCTAAATCATGAAAGCATGTTAACATGATAACACACTTGGATTTCATTGATTTCATTTAAAAAATGGTAAAGCCTGTAGCACTTGAAGTATTTCCTCATTTTAATCAGCCTTCCAATTCAATAAAAACAAGATTTGAAGACGGATTTCTTTAATATAGATAATTGGATTTTATTTTTTTAATAGATGTTTATATTTACTTCTGAATGGAACTGAACCAGTTCTCCCAATGCACCTTTTAAATTTCTAACTAGGTCAGTGTACAAAACCAGAAAAAAAATATCACCAATCACTACTATTGATTACACGAACACTAAAAACAAGAAAACTGGTAGAGGAATGCTTTTTTTTCATAATAGGATTGCTTGTTTGATGCAGAACCATTATAAATTATCGAGGCAGTGTGGCATAGAAATCAGGCTCTAAAAGTTACAAGTATAAAGAGGTAGGTACATGGAAACACTGAATATTATATCCTAATATATAACGAATCAAAAAAAAAATACAGTGGGCTGTTTTTTAAAAGCAGATAATATTTTGTAATATCTGCAGAGCAAACAGGCAGAATGCAAATAAAGTAGTCTGATCTTTTTCAACCAGCACTTTTCTTAGTCACACATTGTCATTCTAGGATTTGTTTCTCAGATCAGCAATGAATAGTTTAACTGTTACCTTTCTTCTCTTTCAATTTACAAGTGCTTCTCTATGTCTCAATAAGCTTAATGACCTTAATTTCCTTTTGCATATGCAGTTGTTTTGGGTGTTTTCATGTGTTATGTTAGGAGAGGGTGAGTGATGCATTTCATTATTCATTATTATTTCTTGAAACTATCAAGACATTGAAAACAGGTCCAGAAAAGCTTATAAAAGTGAAGAACAGGTTAACATTATTTCTATTGATCTTTTCAATGAGATATGAAGGTCTTGAGATATGTAAGTGGCATAAAAAATATTTAATGCAAAAAAAGAACTCTCTCATTACATACACACATTACAAATGATGATCCTTGTGGGTCCCTTTCAACTCAGCAAATAAATAGATATTCCTTAATAAGAGGAAAGATCCAACAAAGGATTTTGCTACTGAATACTTTAGAAGATGATGATGTTCTCTGGCCCTTAGGTCTAGTGAAAGTGTGTTAAGAAAGCATATGCATATTTGTCAGAAATTGCTATTCAACAATACTGGCCATGCTGGAGCCTATAAAATACAGCATTTATTTGAGTTTGTGCATATAGTTTACTTCCTGTCAAAAGTGACTTCAGTTATGCCTCTTAAACTTTTTGGAAAGGAATACATTTGTGTAAAGCAAAATGCTTCCAACTGAAAAGACAGTCCCTATTAAATTACACTTGAATTTTCATAGGGCTTTCTCTCTGAAAGCTTGCAGTATAAATGGTTATGCTATCCACACCCACTACCTACCTAGCTTAAGACAGACATCTATTTCTGAGATGATTTGACCTTTCCTTTTACAAATTATTTTCACAGAAACAAAGCCAAACCACAACAGATTTAAAGAGAAATGTCAAGTCCTCTCTGCTTCAAGCAATTTCAGCACTGTACCTCTTGACAATCTAGGCAAGTTTTTCCCACTATAATGACACCAAAACTGACTTTCTCTCAGTCTTGCACTCAGTGAAAGTATGAAAGTACCTACATTTAAGCATGAGGTTAACTTCATTCAAATGAACAGACATCCTCTCCCTTAATATTAAAGACCTGCTTCATTTCTTTTTTTGTCAAATGAATGGATTTTTGACTAGTTTAGAGCCTTATCCCAGCACCATGTAAGGGAAAATCCTTAGCCTTCTCAAATCAGTGTAGATTTTACCATCAACTTCAGCAAATTTGAAATGTCACCCTAGGGTGACTTAGCCTTTGTGCTATCTTTTTCAAAGCTGCTTATACAATTTGAAATTAATGGAAAATCAGGCATTCAGAATGCTCAGGCAGCTTTTGAAATTTCAGACCTATTTCTAAGCAATTCCATTCAAGAAAGAAGAAAAAAAAAATCAAAGTGAAATTATTCTCAGAAGTTCATAGCAACTTTAAGGTAAAAAAAAAGCATGTAATGGAAATAAGTTACATGGAAGTACAAAATAAAGAAGCATTTCTGATAGATGTCAAACCACAATAAACACAAATGCATTTTATTAGATAATTTTTCTACCCAACAGCATCCAATCATTGAAGTGTAATACCAGAGCCCTGCATTTTCTACCTAGAAAGGGCTGTGGTTGACCTGACTGAAATAATAAACTGCTGGAAAACAGTACAGACAGAGAATATTTCTAAAAAGCAGATTTCCATAGAACTTTCTCAGTGCTAGTTCAGTCACACATGGCCTTTTTGATACATGTATTGTGAGCACTTCTGGAAAGTAAAATTGTTTTGTAAGCTGGTTTTAGTTTCACGTAGTACTGGAATTTATATGAAAAAATGAAGACAAGCGCTGTAGCCATACAATGTGTCTCTTCCTATATACAATGGAAGGAAGGGAAACGAAAATTCCCTTGCCTTCTATTTACCTGGTGCCAACTTATTGCTGGATAAGAAATAACAAGGAGTACTAAACAAATAACAAAGAACCAGAGTTTCAGGCCTTCAGATGGGTGTATCTCCTCTTCATACATGAAGTACTCCATATCAGGAAGTCCAACAGATGGAGAAAAAAGAATATTGAGACATCGATGGAGACAGCAACACAGACATGGAGAAAGATGAGTATCTACAATGTCAGTGGAAGGTTCTGCCACTCTTCAATCTCGAGTGCAAAACTGCACTTGAAATTATGAAAAGTTTAGCAAAGGCTTAAAGACAAATGAGAGAAACAGTTGTGGTGACTTGAATTAAGCCAAAGCAGTTAGAGTATCTCAAACTTGAATACAAGACACAGAATTCAACTTAACAGGAGATGCATCTTAATTGAACATCTTCCATCCTATTTATGTCTAGAGACCAGTATTAAGAAGGTGTAATCATAAAATGAAATAAGAAAGTGCCTTAGCAGTGGTAATTAATTCAGGTAGTGCAGAACGCAAGACAGAACACTGGCTGACTAACAAGGAATGTGTGCACATTTTGCATCTGTGGCTGTTAGTGCTATGTTTATTGTAAAGCAGTACTCTGTGGATATTTTTCAGCTGGAAAAAACCCAAAGTATTCACCAAAGCCCTAGTAATTTCACATAGTTGTGTCTCTGGCACTTTCCTGTCACAAATGACCAGCAATAGAAAAGTGGGTTATTCCAGGTCAGCACTGAAATATAAAACAGCAGTCTGCAAAACCTTCCTACTATTTTCTTGAGTTTGAGCACTAAATTTAGTTATTTATCAAAAAGCTGTAACACACACCTATTCTCTAACTTCAAAAAGTATTACCTTTACTTGGAACTGAAATATCCTCCATAGTTCTCAATATTGAAATTTCTTCTTGTCTAGGCTCTTTAGAATAGTGATAAGTAGTTCTTTTAATTCTGCTTCTCTGCTACAGAAAAAATTCCAGCTTTTTCAGCATTCAAATGAAATAATCTCCTTACATCTTTCCCAAACAACCCTTCAAAACTTCTTGTCTTGCAAACCAAAGAAATTGGCAGTCTATACTGACTTGAAATTCCAAAAGGTGTAAAGTTCTGATGGGGTTAAAGGTAGGGAAGACACCAAAGATGATTTTTAAAGTTTATCTCAACAGGTTAACTACATGGATTACAAATAATGTGGCTTCATGACATCATTACAGTTAAGTGGCCCTTAGTGGCCCTTGGTTTTTGGCAACTTCAGTGGGACTCTGTTCCAGTTCAGAAATAGAAACATAGCAGAAACAAAAAATGAAACAACTTTATTATTATTAGGGGAAAGTGTTTGCAAACAACTAAAAGATTCCTACTCTTACTGTATTCCTAGTTGTACCAGTCAAACACAAGGATGATGCATCCGGAAGTGGGCATTTTGAAGCCATTCAGTATTCAATGCTACTAGTTTGTTATTCTGAGAATAAAATATAGTACTCCTCCATCCTTGAAACCTAGACTGCACATTTTATGTGTAGTGCATAAACGTAGTTTAGAGGACTATTGCTAGCAAAAATGTCAATGTTATCTGTGTTACTTCTTTCCAGAGATCTACTATTTTCACAATTTTCGCCTACCCATGCAAGATTTTTATTCAGTTTTAACTAGATATTGACATTAATTCTTTTGTCCATCATGCCATACTCTCCGAGCTCCACATCTGGTGCTAGAACTGTCATTCCATCTATAAGGCACCATGAGAAAATCTGTGGCCCTTACTCCACATTCAGAGAGTATTGTACCAAATTAGACTTAACTCAAAGACAAAGAAAAAGGAATATAACTGAAATATATCAGAGAAAGAAAGACTAAATTAGAATCAGCTGTTTTAAAATTCCTGGCATCATATTCCAGCACAATCAGTAATAAGCCTTTAGAAGAGAACATCAGAATTACAGTGAGCAATTTAAAAAGATTTTGCTGGTGGTCAGTGCTCTTTCAGTACTGAATAGCTGAAATGGAAGCTGCAGTAACAGCAAGAATGTTGCAATTAAAATTAATAATGATACATATATATAAATGTATGTTTTTAGACATTATGTTTTTAGACACTGGAGTCCATTATAATTGTTAGGTGCAGTGAAACACCAGCAGAGCCACACACACTATTTACATACGTGCACAGTAAGTTACTGTGTATGTGCTTGGGCAGTCATTTGACTGACCTACAGAAGTATATTGACTGGGAGTACTGAGATAGCTAACTATTCATTCCTTTTATGTATGTGTGTATGCACAAATTAATTGTATAATACACTGTAAAACTTCATTACAGCAGATCACAATGACCTTCATGACATCCAGACAAAAATTATCCACAATACATGAAAAACATATATGCAAAGAGCAAATAAATGACAAATTGTATCCTCATCTAGACTGATAACTTGGAAACCAAAAATTTGTGCCCAACTGCAAAGGAAGAACAAAGAACAAGATGGTTATCTCAAACATCATTGACATCTTTCATTTTCTAAGAAACTGACTGAGCTTGACACAGGCTGTTTAAGACGAAAGATAAAAATATAGTAAATGAAGAAGTCTTTCATCAAGACAACTTAGTATTTTATAAAACTGTATATTCATACATTAATCTTCCAAATAGGGCTGCAATAAAAGATATATAGACGAACACTCAAAGGGTAGAAGACAATGAATTGCCAGGCTAGGTCAAGTTCTAGGACTAAAATTCAACACGAAAACCTTCTAATAATTCATACTACAAAAATGTGTGATCTTAAAATCAGAGCAAAGGTGATGTTAAAATAAAGTACTGCTAATCCAGTGAAGAAGTTTACTGCAATGTATTTGGGATTATAAGAAACCCCAAATTTAGCAGTCCAACGAATTAAATGTGACGTGCAGGAATTCAGTCTCAGCCGTATGGGAAGATTCTTCTACTATCCCATAATCCTACCTATTCACATAGTGAAACAAGTCATACACATATAGAGTACAACCAGATTTTCCATTTATCTTTACAAAGAGGATAAGCAGAAGGATAAGAATCAGAACCATTTATTTTTTATTTTGAAGTAAAATTACTATTAATCTCACAGTAACACCCCCATCCCCCCCCCCCCCACCCCGATCCAGCTAGAACCCAGGAAAACTTATTATAAAGTTATAATTTCTGGTTTTCAAATTGGTAATTTCTAAGAATTTCACATAAAACAAAGTAAGCTAGAACATACAATCATCTGCAACATATTCTATCACAGCCCAATATTTTCTAACCTGAAATAATGCTTTAAACAAAGAATTACTGCAATCTTTACTTTCACCAGTGAGATTTGACGATGAAACAACATATAAGCATTCTGCAGAAATCTCTCCATTGCAGTATCAATGAAAATATGTAAACATGTAAGAAACATGAGGAAACCTACCACTAGACACATGATGTTTCTAAATTAAGACCTCTCAGAAGTTTGAGGCTAGTTCAGAATTAAAATACTATGGAAGCATTTAATCTTCTTTCCATCAAAGACTGGATAGTGAAACAGAAATACTTTGCTTGGGCTTTTGTTAATACCCATGCTGTTACAATTTTTTTAAAAAAAATTCAATTTTCTTTGTCCAGTCAGCCCCCTCAGTACTACTGGTTAAGTAGCATTATCTTTTCATGTTATAGCTTTTCAAAAAGTTTATGGTCATTCAATAATGACAAGTTATTTATATTTCAAGAAAAACTACTGTATGTCTGTCTCACCAATACAAATTCTGGGATATACACACAGTATATTCCAATAGTCCGGGGCGGGGGGGGATCACTCTAAACTGTGCTACACTGCAAATACGACAAGAGTAAGAAGACCAAAAATTTATCACAATACTATTTTGTTTCTACATTTCTAATTTCTTACTCCAGAAATAAATTTATTTGAGAAATTTTGGCAGCCCGGAAGAATACATGCAGGACCTACTTTTAAAAATATTTACAGAAACACCATATTTTTCCAAAAAGGAGTCTGCAGGATCCATTAACCACTATATAATACCTACAAGCTAAGGAAAACCACAGTAAAAGTGGGTAGTCCTAAATCTGCTACATTAAAAAAAATTCCTCTTTTTTATGAATCAAGAATTAGTGTATCTTATAGTTGTGGCTTGTTGGATATTAAAGCCACTTAAGTGTAGGACTGCAGACCAGTTTTTCATAGACCTTAGTACCTACCAAGCCTAGTTTTTCTTGCAAAACCCAAGGTTTACATTTTAATTTTCTCATCCCTCTCCACATCTTAAGTTTTACGCAAGTAAAAACTGGGGCTGTTTGACAAACAATATAGACAATAAGTTTTGACAAGCAACAGTTTTGCCTGGCCTACAGTGTTTAGGATTTTTCTAACAGCATGTAAAGAATGAACCAATATTAGATAAACCCAAGTTTACCAGCAATTTAAACAAGAATATAAAATTCATTGCAGTATGAGCTGACATTCAAGGATCAGTGGTTGATACAGACAATTTATTACTTTCTACAGCAGTAGGTTTGCACACTGGAAATGGACATGAACAAAAATAACAACAAAAAACACCAAACAACCCAAAATCCAGATAAGATTAAAAAAACAGGAAGCACTGAATACCTTTAACTCCAGTGTTCCATAACAACAGCATATGTTTTTGCAGCAAAACTTACAAATCATTCTGAAGCAGTGTCATAATTTTATAACTGTTTCCTAGAGAAGACTGGCTTTATTAACTCTGTAGTCTTGAAGGACAGGAGGGTTGCACACAAATTCTCTTAACAAAAAATGCGCTGTTTTAATCAATATTTGGGAAAAGGGAGATTTAGCCTCTTAACAGCAGGGAAAAGGATAGCAGACATATGGACAACTGCTGAGATTGGTTTCAATCAAAAATTCAATGCATAATTTCTAAATAAGGTCAATAGGCAAATATAAATGAAATCTAATTTTTTCCAGCTTTGAAAATGAATGCTAGAAATAAAGTTGCACTGTTTGGGGTTTGCTTGGGCTTTTCCTGGGTTACTAGTTTTAGCAAGACAAGAGCCTTTATAAAGACAGTTCAAAAGAACAGTTTACAAGTAATTTAAAAGTTAGCTGAAACATGTACAACTTTGTAATAGTCAAGAGTGTTCAGTTTTAACATAATAGAATATTAGTCATATAGTATAGTGTTCTCACTAAAAAGACTTACTGAGCTCTGGCCCACACCATGACATCACATGGTCTGGAATGTCCCTTTGGTCAGTTGGGGTCACCTGTCCGGGCTGTGGCTCCTCCCACCCTCTCAGGCACCCCCAACCTCCTCACCAGCATGGCCCGTACAAAAAGCAGAAAAGGCCTTGGCTCTGTGTAAGCCCTGCTCAGCCATAACAAAAACATCTCTGTATTATCAACGCTGTGTGCAGCACAAATCCAAAACACAGCCTCATAGCAGCCACTGGGAAGAAAATTAACTCTACCCCAGCCATAACCAGAACACTTCAAATGTGCACAATTGAAAAATAATAATTTAAGTAGCGAAAACAAAACCAAAAATGGATAAAGACATTTCTTTCATGGAGGCCTTTAAAGCCATGATTTCCTAGATTTACGTCCTATAAAATATAAAATGTATCCAGGGACTCCCTAATCCAATATTACTTTTACTAAAAGTACCACCTATAGGGGCTATAGTTGAGAAGAGCTAAAAAGTTTCTGTAAAATATGTTTCTAACAGCATTAGAATTAACAACAAATACTGGTTAATGTACTGAACACAGCAGAGGAAAATTATTTTTAATATGGATATTCAAACTGTAGGAAAATGGTTATGCGTTTAATAACCATATAATGAATTAGTGAAATAGATGCATATATTTTCATATATTACATCAGACATAAAACCCTCTATATAGTCATAGAATAGCAAAACAACTAGAAAGTGTTAATAAATAATGCAGTATTTAAGATATTATAACAACTCTTAAATTCAGGAAGTAGAATGTGGTTTTCATGCTTTCTAAAGCATAGTAAGTACTCAAGTAAACAATTCCTTATTTTTTATTTTTATTTATTATTTCAATCCCACAGAGCATGACAAAGCAAATACCAAGTTATAGCATCAATAATCACTGCATCAGCCAGTAGCTCCAAGAGAGAATCTCTGAGTACCTTGTGCATAGCAGAAGAAAAAACTGAGCTGGTTTTTTTTGGGACTTAAAAATGTTACCTTTTATGGCTCAACAAACTAATTTATCCAAAACTGGCAAACTCTACAATCAGCCAAAAAAAACAATGTTGCCAACAACTTCATCAGAGCTAACGTTACCATTTCTTCTCGAATATTCAGGGAATTTTCTTGCCCTAATGAGAGCCTACAGAAGTCCTACCTACTCTACAAATTTTTGCAGGTATTGCTTAATTAAATTTCGACTTGCTGGAACTGGCAGAACCCATAGGCAGTCACACTACCAGTTAGTTTTAGAGTTGTACTCAACAGAAAGCATTATGAAAATCTGATTTCCTATGATTAACAGACAATATTAAGTTCTTTTCTGGTTAAAAAACAACATTCAATTAATATTTTGTATTAGGATTCAGCAGAAAGGAAAGTTTGTTAACAGAATGTCATGAGCTAGAGAGACACATATAGGTTCAAAACAGAATACCATCATTAAGTAAAGTAAAGTAGGAATTGAGTATGTCACTGAATAAGTAGGAATTTTGAAGTATGTCAGCAAAGAAGCTAATGTTAGTCATTAATAGCCTAATCTATTGATCCTAGTACCTAAAAATACTTCTCCAAAATTACCTGAAGATTTTAAATTTCAGTTACCTTTACACATTTTCAGTTTCCCATAAGATGCTAACCTAATATGCTCAAATCAAAAGGAAATGTTATTAATATTTATTAGATTTACAAATAAAAATGGAGTACAAAACCTGATCATCAGCAGGGAGTCGTCTGGAAATATATATAACTATACCCCAAAACCACAAACCTAAAGACTGCATTATTGACATCTGTAAAATATAACCTGCCCCAAGATCCTCTGCAGGAGAATTCTTGCAGAGATTGCAGAATTTTTCTCTATAAACTATCTGACCTTATCCTGTAATAGACATGATAATGTCTATCCTGTAATAGACATGTAATAGACATGGAGCCTTTAGAAATGATGATAAATGTTGGACATCACATATGAATGAATATTTAGTGTTTGCTTCCTTGCACTAGATACCATAACCAAATTTCTTTAAATAAGTGACGGTTAGTATAGCATTTGAGAGAATTTCTATACACAAAACTCAATGCACTCTGCAAGAAGAATGCGAAGAAAAGGACAAAAGTGTGAAAGATGGCCAATTTAAATTACAGTTATTTGAACTAAAACTTTAGAAGACTATTAGATTATGAAAAAAGGAAAAGCAACAAAGCAAAGATGCTTCTTATCCACGTGTACATTGACAAAGCACTTGTTCATCCAACTATGTCTCTTCTGTATCTTTTATTCTAAAACAAACTATTTAGTTTCTGTAAAAAGTATTTTAATTTCAGCAGATGGTAGAAAAACAGAAACTTAATATTTACTTGCAAGAATTGGGCTGCTAAGCAGAAACCCTGATTTAGACACCAGCCTTACCTTCTCATCCTTCAAGTCTGAGAAATTATTTTCTGCAAGTCAGAGGCATTTGTGTCACTAAGTTGTGTCAGGAAAATTTACTTTTAAATAAATAACTGTAATTGGGGGTTTGTTAAGTCACTTTAATTCTCACCAACCAAGAGTTATTATTAGAACTGTTACCTTTTCCCTTCCACTTTGTGAAATTCTTTGTGACATTTTTCATAGAACTTTGTGACACTTACCATAAAAAAAAGTATTTCAAATCCATCTCAATTTTTCCCCCTTGCCCCAAGTAATAAAACCACACAGCTAAAACAGAATGTTTTCTGTGTAAGTGTGGCTATATTGCAAGACTCTCATACAGAAGAAAAATTTAAAACAAGTTTACTGTTCTTAAAAAACAGATTACCTGTGCAATACTAAGAAATGTGACACAAAATGTCTACATCAGGAATATGGGACCATTTTTCTTCCCTCACAGTTATATTACACCATCTATAAACCTGTGCTATAAATCTCACAAGAACAGAAATTGTCCTCTGTCAACTTCCAAGCCCGCACAGATTCCTAAATATTTCCAATACATCTGGAGTATCTAAACAAGTTATTTGCAGTTATTAGTATTGCAAAAGCCAGCTTCTTAGATTTCCTCAGCTCATCAAGCAACTTAGGAACTTAGTTAAAAAACTTGGGTGACAGAGGCTAGAAAGTATGTTATCAATTTAAAATAGAATCCTCTGCAATAAGAAATAAAGGTTTTCCTGCTGAGATTCTAGATCCTGACAAAATCCCAATGTTTCAAGACCCAGAACTCAATAGTTTAAATTTACCTTGTTACTTTTGACTGAATTACAGGAAGGACAAAAATTGTTCCACCATTCCAATATACTCAGTTGCTGAATAAATCCATCCAGCCTCCTAAACAAATGCATTTGTAGCAAGTTTTTGTTTAAAGTACCTGTTGCAAAGACCAAATGAACAAACTCTATTTTCAGTTAGCTGTTTATTTCTTCTATGACTAAATGTTGAACATAGTGGCAAAAGGAATAGATTAACTTACCTGACTTGGAATAGCTCTGTTTTATGACTTAAATTTTAGCAAATAGCTTTGAACATCCAAATGTTCTGGTTTGTTTTTGCTTTTGGTTTTTTTAGTTTGGTTCTCCTCAGTAATTTAAACTGACACTTCCCACTACCATTAAAACCCTTTTATCCCATTTATGCCAGATCTATTTCAGTAGTGTAACGATATTGATTTTAGCATATTTTCCCTTAGAACACTGTGTATTTTCGTCTTTTTGCAGAGCTGATGTCTAAAGTAACTAAATACCTACACAGAAATTGATCTCTATGACAGGGCAGGATACTACACATCATATTTATTCCTTTCTCTATTTGCTATCTCTGAAGCAATCAGAATCCAAGCCAGATGTTTTTGACTGCACAAGGACCATCATTCTCCCTATGTTTTCTTTCCCTCTTAGTTCATCAAAACCATTCTTCTTAAGAGAAGAGACAGAGACATATGTACACACTCACATATGTAGCTCATATAGAAAAAAAGCTTTCTCTGAAAAAATGTTGTTCACTTTGGCCAACAATTAATCCATTGATTTAAATGGTTGCCACAGAGTTAATTCACTAGGAAACAAGAAAGGAACAATTCTAACTACATGGGGAATGTGCCAATAAACATTTGTAACAACAAATACCATCCTTTCTTTCATGAATGAGACGTTTCCCTTATATAATCTAAAAGCAAACTTGCAATGAAAAACAGATACCAGAAATCAATATGGGGCAGAGAGAACTAGTGGTGACCGAAGCTTAGCAAAAAATGTATGCATTTAATTCACCCAAATTTTAAGTGCCCATAAAAATAAGTGTTTTCTAATACATTATCATTCAGTGATAACATTATTACAATGTTTTAGTATTAAAAAGTATGAAGAAATTCTCGTTAAAATTTGAGACCATGCAATTTATTGCAGTTTTGGGCAAAGTCCCCATATCCAACGCTAACAATTCACTTGTCAGACTGAGAAACTACAAACCAACCAACCTGTCTCCATACAACAAGAACTTTCCTATCTTATACAGTCAGGCAAGAGTGGGACAATGCTTTATAGCACTGCTCAACATCTACATGCCTTAACACCCCAACTGTATTTCCTTTACCTGAAGTTTTAAATGGGCATGGTTCTGGTATAGTTGGCTATCGGGAAGGAGCTAACAGGAGGCTGTTCATCCTTTTGCTAAGAGGTGACTTAACTGTCAGAATATTTCATAGAGAAAAATATTTGAGGTAAAGTTTTCAGCCCTTCTCCATTCAAAAATTATACTGTGCACATCTTATATAGAAATGCAAGACCTTTCTTTTTGACATAATCAGCACCTAGGGCTGAGAACAATTCGGCCACTTTGAGCCTGGACTCAGTCTTGGTGGTTTGAATCTATATTGGAGATACTGGGAGCAATCAGTTTTGCTTTTTTGTTGTGGCAAATTTTTTGAACACCCATTTAATTAGGTCATATTTCATTAACAAAAAAAATGGCTACCACCATTGACCTATTTAGTGCTTCAGTCACCATCTTAAACTGACTAGGTATATTCAAGCAATGGAAAAGAAACAAATGCACAACACAAAAAAAACTATCACTTTTTTAGTTTCAAATATAAATTTAAATGCAAAAGTACAGCAATTATTCAAATATTTATTACCACTTGCACATACCATTTATTGTAGCATACCTACAATAAATTAGCCAAGGATGCTAGAGTAGTTGTGATTTAATCTGTTCTTAGTCAGAATGGCTTTCTAGTGAAAACTTCATCAAACTACTCAAAGAAAAAGGGATAATTTCCAAAATTTGGGTTTCATTATCATCACATGCAGCGTGAAAGAATATTGTATTCCTGTTTTTTTAAATAGATGCCTGAAATGTAGCTACTTAGTACTGTTTACATCAGATGCAGCTGAATTGAAACCCCACTAAAAATAATATATACAGAAACTTTTTCCAAGGGGACAAGCGCAAGCTCCTTTTTCCTCTAAGCTGAACTCATTCAGTCTCACACTGAGCTGTTATTTCCACCTTTGTAGAAATATATTAGTCAGAATGGCAATTGGGTAGCCACAGGAGTAAACCTTCAGCAACCAAGGATTTTCATGAGTTAGAATAGCACATATTTCCTCAGGTGTGCAGAAATCCAAACCCCTTTCTCCTCTATCCAGCTCTGAGCACTTGTCACTCCTCAAAGTGTTTATAGAAGAAAGTAACACAGAAGAGAGTTCATTTGTTGGTCCCTGAAGCAGCACACTACGAAGATGCTCAGTGTAGGGATTCATCCAGCAGCAACACATTCACTTAATATCATGTACTAAAGATCACTTCTAAATATAATGTACTGCAAATTTAGCAACAATTCTTCATTGCTTCTATCTAATAATGTGGGGTTTTCTTTGATTTAATTCTGGCTTTTTTTCACTGCAGTGTCACGCTATGATGACTGCATGCTTCCTTATATAAAATGCAAAACCACTGACAAATCTAGATGTCAGTTTATTCTTGATATATCAGAGTAAATATTGGTTTCCATAGCACCAGGACATGCTGGGAGCTCTCTCTTGTTTTAAATACTCCAGAGATTTTAAACATCATCTTCAGTGTCAAGAGCAGATTGGTACTAATACTTGACTGTCATAAAAAAATGCAGTGATAACCAATGGCAATCAAAGTAATAAAATAAACCATGATCTTGGTTTATTTTTTGTTGAAATAATTTTGAAAGTCACTGTAAAGTAATCTCTCTGTTTTAATGAAACTAGCATTCAAAAAGTCTTTTTTAACGAATGGAGAAAAAGATACAGTCTCTCTGGAGGAGACTGGAAAGATTCTTTTTCTTTAAATGTGTGTTAAGTGACATCAACACAGTGCGGTGTACTTTCAGAACTCTTCTGGGAATATTGACATCCCACCAGCTGCAAACAACATCGTGATTTTAACCTTGAGTTGAATACTTAAAGTTGTAAGCCTGTACATGTTAAGGAGTGAGAAAAGAGCTCCACAAATAAATCTAATTCACTAGTTTTAATTCCCTATTTTATTCATAGCTGTATTTTTTTGTCAGGTAAAATTCAGAACATCTCTCTCTATGGACAGTATCCTATCATAGAAACAGATATTAGTGTGCTGGAGTTATTAGAGCAAACTAAGCATCTGAGGTTATAAGTTTTGTGTTTGTCATTCATAAGAGCCTTCCTTCCTTCCTTCCTTCCTTCCTTCCTTCCTTCCTTCCTTCCTTCCTTCCTTCCTTCCT
>VZTE01003921.1:0-12430 GCA_013397775.1 Eulacestoma nigropectus
CTTTTCGTGTCCAAGTGCGACATTTGGGAAAATGCATGAGAAATTCTATTACTGGAATGAAAGCATTGAAAGACTGCAAAACTCAGGGCGACACCAGACCCTTCGACAAGATCACTGCCTCAACAGAACCATCACTCCAGGAGACCGCAGGCACCGTTTAATCGGACTGCTACCAACACCCTGACCGACAGGGTGTCAGGTTGTATTCTGACTCTGTCAGTGGTTTTTCTTTTTGTACTATTGCATTTATTTTATTTTTCCTATTAAATTGTATTTCTGACTTGGAGTCTCTCTGGTTTGCTTTCAAACCAGTACAATGAGTTACTTTAGGACAGAAACAATGACATGAAAATCCTGTTCTGGGGGCAGAATCAGTGCTCTGGAGTGGATAAACTTCACATAATTCCCTTCTTGTTTATGCAGCTGAATACGATGTTCAGAGGAAGGCCTTGGGAAACATTTAAAGAAAACTGGAGCCGGTTTTCTGTTTCTGATATTGTTTATCCATTAGCCCAGTGTGCAGCAGTGAGCAAAGAGCCAGAATTATGGACAGGGATGGGCAGAGGTATTCAAATGCTCAAGTATTTGTAATGGGTAGGATTAAATAATAATTTTCTCAAAGTTTTGAGTGTTTTGGGAATAAATCTGGTGTTAAATCAGCTGGAAAAAATCACAAGCCATGTATTTCTTTATATTATCGTCTGTAAGAGAGGCTTAATGTCTGGGAATTATCCAGGACACTAAAGGTATCAGTGGTTACATATTTACGCTTTGTTGGCAGTACTGAAGAGAGTTAATTACAGGGCCTAGGGAGTTATCAAAAGAGAAACTTTTTTCCATCACTTTGGAAAGTCTGGGATACTATGAGAAGCCAATTTAGTTTTGATTTGTCTCAACACTGATTGTCAGAGGCATGTGGAGGACGAGTGGCACATGTGCCACTCGCAGGAGTCAACCAGAAGATGGGAGATAGCCTTGTCTCTGAGGGGACTTACCTGGCAACCATTTCACATTTCACACGGGACAGGCAGTCAGCAGGAGACCACCAAGGACACTGCACCTTCCAGAGAGGTTTCTCCAATCAGATGGCGAAAGGTCCCCACCAATGCACTGCAGTGGAAGGCTGGACTGGGCCAGTGGTCTCCTGCCAGCAAGCGAACTTTGGGAGGCATAAAAGTAACTGTGTCACAAGCTCTGGGGGCTTGGTGACTGGGGTTTTTGAGTGTCTTGTCTTTTGGGCTTTTTGAGTCTGGGGGAGTTTTGGGTCTTGTGTTTTTGCTTTGGTTCCAGCCTGCTGAGGTCTGCTTCTTGCCCTGGCCCTAGCCTGTTTTTGCCCTTTTTGCCCTGGCTCCAGCCTGCCTTTTGGCTCTCCTGCTCTCGCTGGCTCTTGCTCGTCCTCGCGCCTGTCCTGCCTCCCTGTGTCACTGACCGATGCCCTGCAGCTTCACCCCTGTGTCCCTGCCTGAGCCACCTGTGTCCAACCCTGCCCGCCTCCGATCCAGCCCAGCACCGCGATCCCGGCCATGAGCCTGTCCAGGGTTCTGGACCTCCTGCCTGATGCCCACTCACTCACCGCGTGTCCGGCCGCCCGTCGCAGGAGCCGTGCCTGTGGGCAGGCTCCTCGGCAGGCAGGGCGCACAATCCTTGCTGTGTGCACACCGACGGCACTCCCCGTCCTGCTGCTGGTAACGCCTGCTTTTCCTCTGTCTCCTCTCTCTCTCTCTCCCCCCACCCCGCTTTTCCATTTTCCTTCCTTCTTTTCTGTCTTTTCTATCCCTCTTAAGTAGGGAAACTACTTTTTTTTGTTTTTTGTTAGCAATAAACGGTTCTCAGATACGAGGCTGTCTTGGTTGACTTAATTTTGTTCTAGACCATCTACTTTTAAAAGAACTCCTGGCAGTTCCCCACAGTGGAACACGACACATACTTAACGTAGATCAGCAGTGGTTAACTGTAGCCTACGTGTCTGGATGGAGTTGTGGGTATCATGGAGATCCCACCATCGGAGTAGGAATCTTTGGGAATGACAACTTTCATTTAATGGTTATATGGTGGCAACCTTGGAGGAATCTGATTTTACTTCATTTTGGGCACTTTTAGTAGCCCTGTTACTGCAGTCATGTCTAGGTGATCTTTGGGTTTGCCTGGTTTAGTTTTTGGGGTATTTTAAGCTGATTTTGTTAAAATCTTTAAGAAGTCAGTTTGAGTTTGGAGGAAGTTTAGAACAAGACTCAGTGTGCAATTTTTATAGACAAAATCTGTGGCCAGCACATTGTGTGCTCTGGGATTTTGCACTAATGGTGGGGAGAAGGATGAGAAATGGGGAGAATTTTATATTTTGGATGAAAACAGGTCTTGGTTCTGTAACCTCCAGTTTAATGAATGGGCATTTCCAGCCAGGGTCTTACCAGTAGACATTAGGCAAGTTGTTTACATGCAAATTCCTGTCTGCTTTGGTGAGTAACTCGTCTCAGATGAATGCTCATAATCTACAGATTGACAAAGGTAATAAATCTGATAAGGGTTGTCATCAGCTCAGAGAGGAAGGTAAAGGAAATCTAGAGGGGAAATCTCTAAACTAAAGCAGAAGAACTTTTGTCACTGCATTAATTTGCTTATTAATTGGCACAGAATGCACATTGCTGAGAAGAAAAGGCTGGCAGAAGAAGGAGCAGGGAAACTGAAACAAGAGCTTCAAATTGTGTAAAACAGAATCAAGGGGACCATTATGACGCTACGTCAAAGGATGCTGAGTGATGTTCATCTGTCACACCATAGTCGTCATAAACTCATTAATTATTAGGCATGAGGGAGAGCCTGTATAAAAGCCCTGTTGTGGCAAAGCAAATAAAACAATACAAAATAAACAAATGAAACTTCTACTGTGTGGTCCAAATGCACATGAACCTGGTTTGTCTTTGCTTGCCTCTTGACCTACATAATTAATTTTTGTCTCAGAATGATGCTCACATGAGTCCTTTCATTTCTCATAGCCTTACACACACATATTATAGTTAAGGGTTAGGAATGCCACAGAGAGCCAGTTGCATCCTATTCCTATAAAACTCAGCTCCAGCATGGAAAAAATTAATTCCTATTAATGTAATTCAGCCAGTTTTTATTAATGAGGTCTATTGAGGGAGGAGGTCCAAGCCACTGGACTGTGACTCAGGTAATTTCCTAATTCCTTCTGTGACCTTGAGTAAATTGCTCAATATCTGTGGCTGGAATTTTTTGAGACTCCAAAGATTTTAGAAGGACAGTAAAGCTGATTGATTGTTCTGGTTCATTGGCTAAAGTGAAAAATCATGCAATAGTGAGGTAAGAATTGTTGGTAAAACAGGAAAAACAAACAAACAAAAAGCTGGAGAAGAAATAGGTTCAGCTCAACAATTGAATTTTGCTCTTAAAGTTCCTTTCTGGCTTTATCCCTTTTTATTACATCTGGGAAATTTCTGAAACAAATATTTGACTTGTATAAAAACTAAAATACAACAAGAATGTTTTCTTTACTCATGCTTCCTAGAACAAGCAATTTGACTTGAATAATCTAATTAAGTATAACTTCAAATTTGACTGCTTCCTGAAGTACTATTTTTTAATAAAAATCACAGTTTCAATGCCATGCTTTTATATAGAGCATTTCATTACACTTTTCATTATGTCAAGCTGGTAAGTTTTTAGAGACAGTGATTGTGCCAGTATGAAAACCTCCTGCATTTCCACAGCAAGTGCTGTATTTCCTGAGCCTTCAAGGCTTTTTGGTAATAAAAACGAATGTATGGAGCTATTTTGTCTTATGCTCACCCTAAACTTAGGTGACAGTGAAAGGAGGTAAAAGGGAAGGGATTGACTGCTGGATGAGCTTGTAGCCATAAAAATAAAAATGCTGAATGAAAAGAACTATTTCTATGATCTCATAGTAAGTGAAATAAGATATTGGAACACTTGGTTTCTTATTGTGATGTATATAGCAACAGCTGGACCAAGAAAGACTTATCTTGATGTTCAAAGGCCCTTTTCTGGCATAAAACTTCCTCTAGTGGTTAACAAACCTGTGAATCAGCCCTGAACTGGTGAGAAGGTTGGACAAGATGATCACTGCATGTTCCTTCCTTCCAAGTGAATGAATCTATTCTATTTTTCCATATTCTCTATAAATTATACATAAATCTGTTTCTGTTTCCACCAAAACACAGAGATATGATGGAAAAGGTGAGGGATGTTCTGCTGAGGTGCAGGTGGAATGAGCTAAACTTTGTGCCAGCTCCACACAGGTGAAGATCTACTGAATGCCATGATCTCCAAAGGCATGGTCAAGGTGTGAAAGATCAGTTCAGGCATGATTACACCTGACTACCATGTCCTGGGCCTACAAAAATTACTCTAATCCAGAACCTCATCATCTTTCTTCTCCTTTCTGTATAAAAATTCTGGGAGAAGTATGGAGAGAAACCTCTGAAGAACACAGCTGACAGAAGAACATGCATGCTTTTTTAAGCAGGCTCCTTGCTGGGAAAATTATTACTTATTAGATGTTTTAGTGAGACAGATAGAAGCTCTTTCAGATGCCCGTTTTTCAGGTTTTAACTGTTTTCAGGCACTGTTGATTAATAAAAATTAGTCAATGTGAGGCTGTTTTGTTGGTCTTGGGAAAAACATCTGCTGATGTAAAGCCAAAATCCAGACTGAGCCCTTCTGTTATTGAATAGTTTGCTTAGCATTTTAAAATATTCAGCATTTGTCTGTCAAATGAATTTATGAGAAACACTAACATCAGTCACTGTAGGCCATAAAAACCCAGCCCCACTTTTTAACAGAAGGGTCTAACTCCCCCCTTTTGGGAGTGTGTGGAGATTCCTCCCTGGAGTGGGGACATCCTCAAGGTCACTCCTTGAGGCTGAGGAAAGAGATTTGGTCACTGGGATGGGTGAGTTACATCAATCCCTACTTAATAACTGTTTTTCTAGCTTTAATGTAATTTATTCAATAAATAGTGCACTGTGCTCATAGTTAGAGCTGTCCACACTTTATAGTAAATAATTCTGATTAAGATATTTATTATCATCATCAATTTAAATAAATAATTTTATTATGCATATAACTGTGTTCAGGTTGCCATCGTCATACAAAGGCTCAATTACACCTGTACAATCGTTGAGGCAAACCAAGCCTGGGACTGGGACTGGATCCAGCCACATCCAGAATCCCCTCTGAGAAGGACTTAGGAAAGCCAGGGGTTCCTTGCTGCACCTTGTGACTCAGCAGGAGGGTCACCCTAATAAATCTTGTCCAAAGCTTCCATTCTGCCCAATGTTCCCAAATTGAATTGAAAGTGCCCTCAGTGCACAGGACTAGAGAGCCAGTGTGCGAGCAATAAGGAAAAGCTTTCCACCACAGCCACTGAAATGATTTTGTGCTGGTTTCCTAAGGACAGTGCCTCAGGATTTGCTAATGGAAAAGCAATAGGCACACGTGAAACAGCTGGAAAGAAATAGTTAAGCAGCACGTAGAGTGAATAAATCAGCTGGTGTTTGCAGCAAGGGTGAAATATGGGACATGTCTGTGGTTTGGAAAGTACCATAAAATTCCCTAGCGAAAATGTAGATTGGACTTGGCTTTAACCTCTCCTCAAATACAGATACAGTTCACTGATAGGTCACATCAAAGGCCCCCTCTAACACCCCAACACGTCTGACTGTTGTCAGACAGACTGTAAATTGGATTGCTCCAATTATCTGCGCTCTAGGAAGAATAACAATGCAGTAAATAAAGGTCTCCGGAGGCTTGTAACAGCTTAGTGAGTGCCAGTGTCATCCCTACGGATCTGCCTGGATCGGAACACTTTAACATCTATGGACATTTAACTGCAGCTCTCCCAGGAGAGGCTGTTGTTGCAGATCCTACCCTGCCAGTGTCTCCCAGGAATTTAAGGAAGTGGTGATGGGAATTGGCTGAGAATGTAATGTTCTCCTCTTTTTCCCATCACACAGAAAACACACGGCAGTGCCCGGCCCAGGCAGTGTGAAGCATTAACACAGGCACTGCAAAGAACGTCTGCAACAACTTAGAGCCACTTGGGAGCACAACAGAGAGATTCTAAAGGAGAAATTTTCAAAGCTTTCTTCTTAGATTATTGTATCTGACAACTGCCAGGCTTTGTTTGGGGTTTGCAGTTGGTGGGTGTCAACACTTCCTGTGCAGGGATTCTTAAAAAAAATCAAAATCCCAAATAACCTTTGAACCTGCTGAAAACTGAGATGTGGGTGGATGTTATTTGGGTGACTATTTATTTTCTAGCTCTCTAGCACTGAAGAATCATGGAATCACAGAATATCCTGAGTTGGAAAACACCCACCAGGATCATCCAGTCCAACTCCTGGTCCTGCACAGACACCCCAACAATCCCACCCTGTGCATCCCCGAGAGCATTGTTCAAACGCTCCTGGAGCTCTGGCAGCCTTGGGGTCGTGCCCATTCCCTGGGGAGCCTGGTCAGTGCCCAGCACCCTCTGGGGGAAGAACCTTTCCCTGATCTCCAGCCTGACCCTCTCTGGCACAGCTTCAGCAATTCCCTTGTGTCCTGCAGCCATCCATGAGCCTCTCCTCAGTCTCCTCCTCTCCAGGCTGAACAAGCCATATGCCCTCAGCCACTCCTCATACAAATTCCCCTCCAGATCTACATCAGTGAGTTGTGCTGTGTATCCTCTGAACCACTGTTATGTTACCTAGAGGAAGCAGAAGTTCTAAATAGATCCTTGGACACTAATTACAGGGAGAAGAGTAGAAATTTTGCCTTGATAATGTTCTCAGTAATTAGCCTTTATGACATTATAAATCTGATTTTTTTCCCAACTTTTATATCTGCTCATGTTCCTCTGTGAAATGGTGGAGTTTATTTAAAATTAGCAGCAGTTTTATTAATGACACTCAACATTTCCAGTAATGGCTGTATAAGGTAAATCCTGTAAAGTGCTTAATAGGACACAGCTTCTTGTTTGGATGCGTGTGGTGATAAATAAGAAGGAAACTAATAAAACATGGAGCAGTGCAGTAATCACGCATGGGCAATAACTCCGCACTCCTTGAGGTGCAAAGTCAAAGACCAAATCCGTTTATTGTGCAGTCCAAATTTCCTAAATACCCCCACAGAACAGGATATAACATCATGTGAACAGGAAAGATGTTCCCTAGAGTGTCCCTATCACCTGGAGCAGTGTACAGACATTGCCTATTATGGTAACAGGTAAACAATACCCTATAAGGTCACAAACTACAATCACCACTTCTCACAGGTCCAGCTTTGCCCACAAGCCACAAACCTCTCTCCGCCCATCCCCGGTGACCTGGATACAGTCCCAGGGTCACCTCTGGGCCCAGGAGAGAGGCTGTGTCTCCGGCCTTCCGGGCTTATCTCTCTGTCACCACATAGTGTAATCCAACAGAGCAGAAGGAGAGAAAGCTGGGGAAATTTCAGGGCAGTGAACTGAGAGATGTGGCAAATAATGATGTATATCACAGGTCATCACAGGACAGTGAATAAATAACCTTTGTGTTTTTACAGGATTTTTCCTAAACTGTCTTAATTTTTTTAACTTTTTTTCCACCAGCAGTTCTTGGGTTTGTGTCTGCATGGATTAGGGAGGAGAATACCTATAGGCCATGCCCTGAAATTGTTCAAAGCCAGGTTGGACTGGGCTTGGAACAACCTGGAGTAGTGGAAGGTGACCGTGCCCAGGGATTGGAACCGTGGCAGGGAGTGGAACTGGATGGGCTTTATTCCCCAGACCAGATTGCTCCAAGCCCCCTCCAAGCTGGCCTCGGTCACCCCTTCCAGACATAGCACAAGATGTGGGCACATCCAGGATTTTGGGATATGCAGTGATTCACCTGGAGCTGCTTTGCCCACGTGTACTTTGGGTTATAGATGATTAAGAGACTCTTTGAAAGGCATGAAGGAAATCTGAAATTCTCCCTAAAGACAGGACTGTCAGTGTTAAGACACTAACTATATATTGCTTGGCCAACTATTACATTTCCATCAATACTTGGATTATTTAATAGAAAGTTCTGTTCTTTGATGAAACACAGGTTTCACATTTGCCATACCTTCGACTCAGAAGAATTCTGTTTGTGTCAGTGAAATATGACATCTTTGCATTGACATGAAGGGAATTTGTTTTAAGAATTGGCTGACTGGTAGTGAGATCCCCGAACATCCAGAAATTCTTCACTGCAGCTGAAATGAGAGTGGTGTAGTTAAAAACTCAGTTTAAAGTCTTCTGGTAAATGAGAGTTCACTCTAAAACTGCAAAAGGAAGTAAGCCCAAGTCCATTAGGCCACCACAGATACATTGCTGTTTCTATTGCTGTGTGATTTTAGTTGTCAGCAAAAGTACAAATATTTTTGGGAGACCCAAATCCTACTTCCAGTGCTAATTTAAATCTATGATTTGTGTTATTAGCCAGCTTCTTGCTGACCTATAAACTTTGTGGACTGTTTTTTAAGAGCTACGCAGGATATGGGGGGAAAAATCAGTAGTTTTAAATATATTAAATGGAAGTGATTGATCTCTTCTAGAAATATAAAATAATAATGCTTGAAGTGACAGGGAAATCTGTGGGAAGCTCTGAATAATAGTATATACTAATGTTTAAATATATTATGACAATCCCTCTTTAAAAATCAAACTGCAGCTCTAAATCATGCTCTGATAGCTCTTATTATCTGAATTACACTGAATTATGAACAGCCATTGCTTAGGATGTGGATGTAGATATATATGGGGTTTAATTCTGTCATTTTTTCTAGGATTGGTCAGTGTTTGGAGATATTTTCCTACATTGAGAGAAGTGTTTTCCATTGTCTGGCAGAAACACCTCTCCCTGTTTCCTGTAGGTCAATGCACATCCAGAACACGTATTTATGTCCTGAAATATATGCATTGTCCTAAAACTTGACTGACTGGAATTTTCAAACTTGCCTTAAGGATATGGATGCCCAGCTCTCATTAATTTTAATTCAATTAATTAATTTGGTTACTCATTTCCCATTTTAATTTTAATGGGAATTGGGCATCCAAATCCCATAGGCAGGTTTAAAAATATCAAACAGAAGATAATGAATATCCAAGGGAATGGAATTCCAGAGCAAGTTGGAACTTCTCTGCTGTGAAAGTTCTGCTAAAGAGCCACTTTGCTGCTTTGTGCAGTCAGGAGTCACAATTGAGGTTCTTCCAGAAAAAACCACGACTCTGACAGTTCTTCTGAAGTCAACCTTCCTGTCTGAGAACAATACTAAGAAAATGTGGGGGTTTTTAAGCACCTTTCATGTTACTCCACTTTTATTTCATGGAAATTTCAAATAATGGAATAAAGAGTCTGTTTCTTCCTGCTGTTGTATCTGATATCTTTCATACACCAAGTATTCAGAACTTATTGTCAAATCTAAAGCCGGTGACCAAATCAACAGGAGCTATTATTGGTCTTAACATCAATGAATTTTCTCTATTTTTAATGTTTCTGGGAAGCAATATTCCTTTTTCCTTTTAATTACCAGATTGCAGCCTCTTTTGTGTACAATAGAACTATACTGGAGAAATTAAATTTCTCAATTAGCAATGGAAAAAGAAGAGCAATTTAAATGGCAAAATAAGCAAGTCAAACCTCCCTTAATTAATTTTATCATTAATTTTGTTTTAAGAAAAAAATGCGGTTTAGCTTCACAGGGGAAAATGTCGTTTAATCATGCTACATTTAATTGGAACAAATAATTATAGTGAAATATTAATCATTATGCACTGAAGGCCCATTTGAAATGTAATCAGTGTGAATGGAAGCCAGCCTGCTTCCTGCATTAATTTGAGCTGTAACCTGGATCAGGTGTGCTTCCCAGGAATCTCTGTCCAATGCTTGTAGCCATTGTACAGCTGGAAAAAGCTTGAGTATAAAATTCCATGTAACTAAGCCACTGGGTATGAAAATTCCCACTGTGAGAGCCTGTACACATCCTGGAAGAAACACTAGGATGGAGTTTTCAAAGCCCTGGGTATGTGTTGTCAGTATCCATTGTCATAGTAATCCCGTGGGGAATTTTGCCATTAAATTCCATGGAAGTGAAGTTTCTCAGTGCCATGAGCTTGTAAAGAATTGCTTTCAAGAACTGGGAGGAAAAAGGGTAAACACTGTGATTGCATCCATCAGTTTCCATTGCATCAATCAGCTTCCATTTAAACGCCCTCTGTTGTTAAATTGAAATGAAGATGGATTTGTTGTTCTGGATGGTTTAGACATCTATTAATTATACATGCACATAATATTTAATTATCGTGAGTAAGTGTGGCAATTTTCTTGAATTAGAGATGGATTATTCCATTCAGGTCCCAGCAATTGGACTTTATGATGTTTGTCAGTTCATAATTAGCTTGGAATCGGGTATTAGGAAGTTTGGAAATCTTTGGAAATCCTAGAATTTGAGGAGCCTCTTGTGGCACAGATGGCCTCCTGGATGCCCACAGGAAGTCTGAGCCCATGAAGTTCATTTATAACTTCTTCCAAGCTCCTGATTGCCTCACCTTGAGCTGTGCCAGGGGAGGGTCAGGCTGGAGATCAGGGAAAGGTTCTTCCCCCAGAGGGTGCTGAGGCACTGACCAGGGAATGGGCACGGCCCCAAGGCTGCCAGAGCTCCAGGAGCATTTGGACAACGCTCCCGGGGATGCACAGGGTGGGATTGTTGGGGTGTCTGTGCAGGGCCAGGGGTTGGACTGGATGATCCAGGTGGTTCCCTTCCAACTCAGGATATTCTGTGATTCTGTGACCACTGCGGAATAATGGGAGAAGGGGAAGAGAGAAGTAGGAGAAAAGAAGACACACCCAGAGAATTTGCTGGTGCCCAAGCTGAGCTCTCCAATTTCAGCAAGCAGTGAGAGCACTGAGTAATTTCCTCCCCAGAGTACCTATTCAGATGCTGTGCAGTGTTACCCTACCAAGAAAACTCTTTATGTTCCCTAGATTTTCCATGTGGCTCAACACCAATGTAATGAACATGCATTACCTGTGCAATCAGAGCAAGCTTTGCTCACATTTCCTCTCTTCCTGCTTTGGTCTTCCCCTGCTCCTTAGTTTTCCAGGTGCCTGCCAGTGTTTTGCTTTCCCCAGGAAGAGCTGTGGCTGAGCACTCCTGCTCAGGAATTGGCAGCTTGCAGCCAAGGTGTGAGCAGAAAAATGTGTGGGAGAGGGGGAAGAGAGAGGGGTGGAGAGGGAGAAAGCTCATCTGAGCTCTTTTCTGGGAGCGCTTTGGAGTTCAGGCTTTCTGTCAGATGCCTTTGACAGGAGTCAGGACTCACTGAATGGATGAAAGGGGAGAAAAAAAAAGCAAGGCCGAGGCAATTTGAGATAGTATCCGGTGTATCTTGGAGCGAGATAGCATTCAAAGGCCAGGTTTAATTTAAGCAATGGCTCTGTGGAGTGTATTAACCTTTCCACCCTCCCTCCCTCCCCCCATGCTGAGCACTAACTGTCTTTTCTGGCTTTTTTAGAAGTATCTTTCCAGCTCTACTGCACCATTTTTCATCTCCTCTTTGAAGGAGATATAGCCCTGAAATTATCTGTTCGGAATCATGCTAATCCACCTGCTCTGTCCCCCAGTAAGGAAAGTAAATATGGATTATAAATGGGGTTACTATGACAAAAGCTTGGAGGTGGGAGGATGGAGAGGCAGGACTAAGGATGGCAGCAGGATGGATGGAAATGATGGAGTTAGCAGGGCAAAATGAGGAAGGAACCTGGGGGAACGTGGGTCAGATATTCTGCCAGTGTAAATGTCACAGGTGTGCTGGCTTTGGCAGATCTGTGCCCATTTATTCCAGCAGGAAAGTTAGCCATGCTTTCTAGTCCCAGCTAATTATAGCTGGTGCCTCAGACTCCTATCCATGCATGGGAATGACCTGGGGTTTATATCCTCTTATTTTCTTCTCTGATCTCTGACCTGACTTTTGTAATGCCTCCTGAAATACTTGCTGGCTTATCTACTGAGTTTGGCATCTGTGGCTTGGAAAGGACTAAAAAACCACTCCTCTATTCAGTATTTGAGTAACTGAGTTCTAGTGAGGATAAATTGGGCTTTAAAATGAATTTTTGTCCTTTTTTTTTTTTTTTAGTTACTGACATTTTCCACTTACTTTTTAAATTAAGTTCTAAGAAAAGAGAACAAAGAAAACCATCATATGCTGAAGTTTGATAGAACATTTTTTTCCACTTAAATGATGTTTTGGTATGTAGAAAGGCTGCACTCCTGTCATGACTGTCCCCTGTGCTGGCACTGCTGAGGCCCCTTGAGTGCTGTGTCCCATTCTGGGCCCTCATGGCCAGAGAGACCTTGAGGGGCTGGAGCGTGTCCAAGGAAGGGAACGGAGCTGGGGAAGGGGCTGGAG
>VZTE01003922.1:0-25923 GCA_013397775.1 Eulacestoma nigropectus
CCTCTTGCCACTTAGCAGGGCTGTCCAAGCAAAACCAGGGACCTCCCATCCAGTTTCCCGGGTCACCGTAAAAGAAGCCTACAGCACCTGGTATTCCCAGGCCTTCTCCTGTCTAAATACTAACCGTGTCTGATGCCCTTCATTTTCCAAGAATTAAACGAGATGTCTCTGTATTAGTCTGGTATGGTCGCAGTTAGAAGCTTAGGTTTGCGTGCGCGCCGGGCCGGTGCGCTACCGTAGACCCCATGCCTGGCTTTCCTTTTCCAGAGAGCATTGTCTTGGGATTCACATCATCGGAGAGGGGTCGATCCGGTCCGAGCGCCGGGTAGGGATCGGCGGGCAAGGTTTGGTGGGAACACGGCTGTATGTAGTGGGTGGCTGTCATTGGGCAGCGTGGACTCAGCGGTCATCGACTGGCAGATCCCCTGCCCTCCTTGTGCCAGGATTGGTAGCGCTTGACGTCCCCAGCTCAGATTCCCCTCCCCTGCCGCACAGGCCCTACCCCGGCCCTATCGGCCCTTACCCGGCCCTACAGACTTTACCCCGGCCCTACAGGCTCTATGCAGGCCCTACAGACCCTACCCCGGCTTACACTCCCTATCCCACCCACAATCCCTTCCCCGGCCCACTGTCCCTACCTTGGCCCACAGTCCTTATCCTGGCCCACAGTCCCTATCCTCGCCCACAATTCCTCCCTCGGCGCACAATCCTTCCCTCAGCCCACAGACCCTACCCCGGCCCACAGTCCATATTCTGGCCCCATAGTTCCAATTCCAACCCTACAATTACTAACCCAGCCCTACAGCTGGTATCCCAATCCTACAGTGATTTCAGCTGCAGTCCTATAGCACTATCCCAACACTGCAGTGATTCCGGCTCCAGACCCACAAGGTTTATTTCACCAGCTCCAGCTTTGCATCTTCCTGCTGCTGCCAGGTGAAGCTTCTCCTGCTTCTTATGGAAGGATCTTCAGTTTTGCTCCAGGTCTGTGAGGTTTCAACTTCAACTTCAGAATCCATATTCCAAACTCAGCCTGAAAAACTTTATTCCAGTTCCAGCCCCACAGCTGCTATCCCAGTCCCACAGTGGTTTCAGCTCCATCCCTTTATTTCTCTGTCAGCTCCACTGCTTCAGCTTCAGTTCCGCATCTTCCCACCACTGCCAGGTGAAGCTGCTCCTGGATCAGGGCTGGATCTTCTTTTCAGATCTAGCTCTCTCATGCTTCAGCTCCAGCTCTAGAATCCACATTCCAGCTCCAGCCTGTCACAAGTAGGAGTGGTAACTTCAGACAAAGTTTATTCAAGAAGCCCTCCCGTTGTGTCACGAGGTGCAGAAAAGGATCCCCTTGCTTTCTAAACTCCTTCTTAGAGAGAGGAGCCTGGGGCAGCTGGATCCAGTCCCAGCCCAGGACTTTGCCAACAATTTAAGTTTTACAGCTTTTCCCCACAGGTTTTAATGACAGTGAATCAGATATATTTATATAAGAATGAATTATTTATTATGATAAATGATTAGACAAAAATAACTTAATCAGAATTATTTACTACACACTATGAAAGCTAAAACTATTATACTACAAGATAGGATAGTGCATTATATCAAAGGAATAATAAAGCAATTATGTTAATGCTAGCAAAAAGAAACCATTATTAGACATTGATGTAACTCACCCATACCAACGACTGTGGACAAATCTCTTTCTTCTAACCTTTAGGAGTATCCTTGGTGAGCATCCCTAAAACCCAGTGGAGGAATCTCCACACACTCCAAGGAGGAATATGTTAGAAGAACCTTCTATATGAAAAGTGGACTGGACTTTGATAGTGCGAAGGAGTTGGCCGCCAATGATATGCCTACAGGTCAGTTTAGCAGTTTATCTGCCAAATCTTTGTCTTTTTATCAGCAGGTTGATTTGAGGCTGGTGTGCCAGATTGAGACAGTGTGCCAGATTTTTAGCATGATTCAACACCAAAAACCAGCACATGATGCCCCTCTCAGCCCACCATTGGTAGCTTGCAAAATAGGGCATTGTTTGAGTTGTTTGACCACAATCCAGGGCCGAGCATCCTGCTACACAGCCCCACAGTCCCAATCCCAGCCCAGCTCCACAGTGATTCCATCCCCAGCCGCACAGGATTTATCCAGCCCCAGAGTTTTCATTGCTCCACATCAGTTTGGGTCTGGATTCAGCCCCAGGGGCTTCAATATACCCTCTGGCCTCACAGCCCCAGCCCTACATTCTTTACTTTAAAAACATCGTATATCTAGTAATAGAATTTAAAAAATAGAATAAAATAAAAATATGACAATGCAATAGTATAATTAAATCTTAATACAACTAGAATAATGTAAAACTAAGAGAATAAACAATAAAACAGAATCAGTAGAAAATGAACCTGAACCCTAACTGATGTGGAACAATGGAATTGGCAGAGCTGGAGGTGGATAAATCCCATGCGGAAGGGGATGGAGCTGAAACTTGGGGGCTACAGAAGCTGCAGGGGAGGTTCCAGCCCCCCCAGCAATGGTACCACCCACAAGCTGGGAGTGGAGGTCTCAAGGCTGATCCTGGGGCTCAGAGCCAGCCTGGGGGCACCTTTTGGGATGGGGAACCAGGGGCTGAGCAGCTGTTTCCGGCACCTAATGCTGGCAGGGAGGCCTGTGGGCAGGTGTGGTGCAGGGCAAGGTGTGTGCTGGGGGTCAGGACTCATTTGTCCCCAAAGTCGGGGCCCCATTGGGATGGGTGTGGCAGCTCATTGAGATATTTAAGTGATGACAGTGACTTGATTCATGGCCTTGTCAACAGCACGGCAGCAAAGTGACAACCAGGAGCAGCTTTTAGCCAGAGGCAGTGGGAAGTTGCGGGAGCCGGAGCTGAGGCAGCAGAGCTGGAGGTGACATAAAGAAGGTGGGGCTTGGGGTGAAACCACTGTGGGACTAGATAGGGGCTGTGGGGCTGGGATAGGCACTGTAGGGCTGGAGCTGGAATATGGATTCTAGACCTGAAGCTGAAGCATCAGAGAGCTGAAGCTGAAATGAAGATCCTGCCTTGATCCAGGAGCAGCTTCATGCGGCAGCAGCAGGAAGATGCAGAGCTGGAGCGGAAACATCAGAGCTGGCAGAGAAATAAACCTTGTGGGGCTGCAGCTGAAATCACTGGAGCTGGGATAGGGACTGTGTGGCTGTGATAGGGATTGTGGGGCTCGGATAACAACTTTAGGGATGGAGCTGGAATCACTATAGGGAAAGGAAGGGAAGGCAAGGCAAGGCAAGGCAAGGCACGGCAAGGCACGGCAAACCCCTGCCTTACCTTGCCTACCTTTCACCTTCCCTTGCTTACCCCTTTCCTTGCCTCTCCTACCCCTCCCTTGCGGCGGTCTCCCACCCATAGCCGTAGCCCAGAGCTTTATTTCCACCAGATGGCAGCCTGGCTTTGCAGTTGCTGATTTCACCCTCGTCTACTTTTCTCTGGACACCCTGCAGGCATAGAAGCGCCTTGTGTTGTTGGGCTCGTTGTTCTTCAGGGTGGCCAGTGACCCAGGCAGAGCTCCCCGTTCTCCTCCTCATTCCTCTCTGGTGGCAGGAACGGCTCTCCACCATAGACGTGGCACCGCGTGAGGGCAATGCGGTGTGGGCACAGCACATGCCACCCCTTCCACACAGCAGCCCGTTTTCAGGCACTCCTAGTGTGATATACCTGCAGTGGCCTTCCTCTGCCACATGCTGTGGTGACCCTGCAGCCGTCCTGACCCTCCCGACCCTCGCAGAGTGGCTGCAAATGGCCTCATCAGTAATTTTCTGAGTAGGTTTGGTGGGAATGAGCTTATCCAAGAGTGTCAACTGCAGGTCACCGCATCAGAGAGCTGTTTACTATCTGCCCAGAGGTGTCAAACAGCCACATAACAGACGCTGGGACCGGTTTCCCGTGACTCACAGGCTCGGGCACGCGGGAGCCATAAGCAGGCGGCGCGTCAGAGCTGGTTCTTTTCTCTCCCCCTCCTCTCCGGTGAGTAAATCTCATCAGCAGCCACCCTAAACCGCCCCACGCCAGCCCTAATACCATCTCGAGTACGCCATCAGGCTCGCATCAACCAGGCGAGGGACCGACAGTCCTGGGAGGGACACTCCTGCGAGAGCTTGGGGGACAGCAGAGATGGCGCTGGGCACTGTCCACGAAGGGGAGCTGGGTGATGGGAAGAGGCCGCCTGCTGCCTATGTTCTCTGGGGAAGGAGAGGGAATCCAGGCCTGAGACGAGCTTTGTCCTGGGCTAATTTTAGACCAAGGAGATAAGAGAAGGGAGGCGCATAGAGGGGCTTAAGGGGTCCCTCTGCCCTGGTGCGGGGCAAGCCTGATCTCCGTCGTCCCTGCAGTGGCGCCTGGGGAGCCGACGGGGTCCCGCTGCTCTCCTCGGGTGAGGGGGCTCCCGGTCGGGCTGGGGGCTCGTCTCGCCCCCTGGAACGGAGCGCAGCAGGCAGCGTTGTAGGGTGTACGCGGCCTGTACCCCCAGGGCCAGCGCAGCGCCCTGCTGCGGGGTGCGGGGGGACCGGGGGAGGACCCTGACGGTTGGGGGGGTGGGTCGGAGAGTGACCAGCTGGTGGCGGGTTCCCTGCATGAGGGTGTGGGGAGACAGCCTGTGTGGGTCACCTCAGTGCGGGTGGCTGCTGTGTGGGAGAGCACACATGTGAGAGATCAGCCTGGGGGCTGCTGATGGACCACATGCGCGGGGTACCCCCGCAGGCAATGGAGAGAACCCCCTGCTGCCCCACCGCTCTCACCCCCCCGCCGCGCCTCCTTAAGCGCCCGCCCCGTCCCGGTCTCCCTCCGCCCCGTCCCGCCCCGTTCCGCCCCGCTCCCTCCAAGTGAGGGAATAAAGTTGCGGACCGGGGTGGGCAGCCCTGGCCGGAGCGGAGCGGGGCTGAGCTGGGCGACAGCGCGGCCAGTCGGCGGGAGCGCCGGGCCATGGCCTCGAAGGAGCTGGCGCAGAAGCTGCAGCGGCGGCTGCAGCTGGAGGAGAGTGGGGGTGAAGCAGAGGAGGTCAAGGGCACGGCGGCGACCGGGGAGGTGGAGGAGCGGAGCTGCTTGACGGCCAGTGCGGGCGCGGAGCTGAGCGCCAAGCTGTGCCGGCGGCAGGACATCAACGAGGGCGCGGCGCAGCCCCGGCGGGCCGCCGTCTTCAACCCCTATACCGAGTTCAAGGAGTTCAGCCGCCGGCAGATCAAGGACATGGAGCGCATGTTCCGCCTGTGAGTGGGGCGGGAGCGGGGAGGGGGGCTCGCTGCCCGGCCCGTGGGCTCTGGGGCTGGGGCTCTGCCTTCCCCCGCAGCCTCTCCCGGCACCGGCCCCTGGGGGCACATCTGGAGTGGAGCTGCCCGCTCTCGGCGGGATGCTCGCATTTCTCCGCGGTTTTGCTGTCGGGCTGGAGGAAGCCGCGGCGCGTTCCCAGCGCCATCTGATCCCCAGATTGCCCCTGTGCTTTGCGGGGGGGCGGGGGGCTCGTAGAGTTTTCCCGGAGCTCAGCCCTGCGTTTAGCTCACGGCCTCTGCTCTGCCTGGGATTGGGACGGCGGCTGTTTGTGGTGGCACCCAGGAGCTGTGGCTTTGCGGGACGCTCTGGGCGGGACTGGGGGCTGTGAGAGCACAGGCATTCTTCTGCCCCACACCCTGGGGCACCAGGTGGGTCTGTGTCTCGGGGCCCGGCAGAGGCGCTGGACATTTGCTTGCAACAGCTGCCACCCTAAACACCCCCAGCAGTCCTGCTGGCTCTGTCTGGCATTGTCCTAGCTCCGCGCACAGTTCTGTCTGCCAGGCTTGGTGCTCCCTCCCGTGCACCCAAACAAAGCATGAGCACAGCTTCCTCTTGCTTCCCCGTTCCTGGGGGCTGAGATGGGGCTCCCCTCCCAGTAGGAAGGTTTGTGTTAAAGTCAAGCTACTGCTAGGAACAGGGAGAGCTGCTTCTGCAAGCAGAAAGGCTTGGCCCTCCCCATGATCCTGCCCTTTTCTCCAGACCCTGTCCTGGCTCTTGCAGTTAGGCTGTGCCTGGGTACCTTTGTCTGTGCTCAGGTTTCCTTCCAGCACCACAGACCAGTGGGCTCCTGGGGACCTGTGTCCTCCCAGCCCCACAACAGGCTGCCAGACTGGGAGGGAGCTGCTGCCAGGCAGGACCACAGAGCAAGGTGTGAAGATGTACTTCACCTTATAGAGGTGACTGAAGTGAGATTTGTAACTTGTTAGGTCGTTGTTCTCCTACCTGAAAGCTGCCTTGGGCACCCTGGATTGTTGTGAGAAGACCAAGAGCTGCCTGAATGCTGCCAGCTCCCAGCACCGCAGGATGTTGCCTGTCCCAGCCGGGCTGTTGTCGCACGAGACCAGGCAATGGGCTTTTGTGAGCTTACTGGAGTTTGGAGTTCTTTGTTGCACGGGCAGCGTTGTGTTGGCAGCTGGTGCAGGAAGCAAGGTGGTCCGGGCGAGACTGCTGCTCCACTCTCTCCTGTGTCCCTTTTGACTGTGCTTAAGGGGGATCCCACGCTATGGAAGGCTGAGACGTGGTGCTTTGAGGACTGGAGGACAAACAATGCAGGCAGCTGCAATGCCCAAAAGCTGTGGGCGAGAGCCTGGAGTGGGCAGCGGCACTGCCTCAATAGGGAAGAGGAAAGGAATGGTGGTGATTTTGGGAAATAAAAAGTGGAAGAGCTGAATTGCAGCCTAATTTTTCAACAATGAGCTCATTAAACACCAGCCTTGTAAGCAGGAAAAGCTAGGCTTTGCAGCTGAATATTAATCAGCTGGTCAATGTAGCTGGAAAGCATTGCATACCCTGTGAGAACTGCTGATGCCAAAGGGGGAAGAAGGTGGGCTGCATGCTCCCCTGTTGTGTTTCCTGGACAGGCAGCCAGAAAACCCTGTCCTGCTGTTCACTGCTACAGCCACCTGAGATTTGCAGTGGCATGGGATCTGGTCTTTGGTCCATCTGCTGCCAGTGACCTGTCTCAACTATTGGCTGACATCACGTGCTCCATGAGGAGAGGAAATGTTCCCCTTAATTCCCGTCAGTCAGAGCTTGAGTTAATGTGATTAAGGCTTTAATTCTCTGTATGGCTTATTGGCCCTGGCCACCACAACTCAGGGTCTTTCTTACATCCCTCTCTCAAAGGCTTATTTTTTTCCTTTAATATCTTCTCACTGCCACAGGATGCCAGGTTTCCACTATGAAACTGCCCATCCAAAAAAATGTTTCTTATCAGTTTAGTGGGACTTGTAAATCTGTAGTTCAGACTAAATTTGAGCCTGTGGTCCTGTGCGTGGTGTGGGCTGGGTCATGGTGCTCCAGCTGAAAAGATGTTCTGGTGATAGTGGCTGCCCTGAATGCCTATCAGGGTATCCCATGGTATAGATGGTGGCTGTGACTGCCAGGGTGGAAGCAAAGAACTCATCTGAAAGTGGGACTCCCCATAATATGGTGCTCCAGCCAGTGCTGTGTGCTGCTGGCTACGCCAGGAGCATCCTTCCAAAGCAGAAGAGATGCTCTTTGCTCTGGCTGCCACAGTTGGGCTCACTTTTTCCCCTCTCTTGTCCAAGCCTCCTCTTGTCAGCATCTCTCCTTTTGGGCCCTATTCCACTGGAAATGGGGTGCAGGTATCTGCTGGAGTGCTGGGTGCAGGCAGCTCTCAGAGTGGGTATTTTTTTGGCAGAGAGACCAGGAAGTCTACAGCTCAGGCTAATTATAATGTGACCTAATTAGTTGCCTATTCTGACAATATGTGAGGACTGTGGTAACCACGATAACCTCTCTTTCCCAGGTTGTCTAAGCGAACTCTCAGGACCTCTGGAGTCTCACAGCTCCCCTCGGTGCCATCTTTGTCCAGGAAAATGGCAGAGGGGAGTGTGAAAGCCAGGCAATGAGGCTGGCAGGAATGACCTTTATGAGAGATGAAACAGACAGGAAAACAGACAGCAGCTTCATCTGTGGGGTGCGAGGGAGTGGAGAAATTCCAGTCTTGCTATTGCTTCTGTATCTAGGGAATTTCATGTGTTGCCCACACATTGCACAAGTGCCTTGCATCTGGCTGGTGGGAGAGGCTGTGATGTCCCCTTGCCCTCCTAGAGCCATTTAGGAGCCCCTTTGCCAGGTGCCCCTGGCCTTGTCTGACATGCTGCAGCAGACCTGCTCTCTCCAGAGCTGCTGTGTGCTCTGTGTGGCCGGCTGCCTCTGGTCTGTGACTGGCTGTCTGTGGACTCCCAGTGGGCAGGGAGGTTATTTCCATGGGGACTCAGCCACCCAGCCTGGGCCTGCAGGTCTTGCCCAGCATCTTGGAGAACATCTTAGCAGAGGAGACTCTCATCCCACGCTCATGTCTCTCCAAGAGCAGGAGAGCTCCTTCTGTCTAGGCTGGATGAAGCTGCATGTGGCTGAGGAGCCTGTTCCTGTCCCCACCCCAGTATAGAGGAATTGTTCCCAAAGCTCTTGGCAGTAGAATAGAATATTCCATTTGGAATGGACCACCAATGATCACATCTAGTTCAACTGCCTGATTGCTTCAGGGCTGGCCAAAAGTTAAGGCTTGTTATTAAGGGCATCGTCCAAATGTCTCTTAAACACTGACAGGCTTAGGGCACTGACCACCTTTCTAGGAAGCCTGTTCCAAGGGTCTGACAACCCTCTTAGGCTGAAAGAAAGGCTTCTTCAGGTCCAGTCTGATCCTCCTCTGAGGCAGTTTTGAACCATTCCCGTTTATCCTATCACTGGCTATCAGGGAGCAGAAATCAGCACTGCCTTCTCCATGTAAGGTGAAACACAATGTGCAAAGGGAATAAAGTGCTACTTAGAAAGGATTTGAAATATTTAAGAGGAGATTATTACTTCAGCACCATTATTCCCACTGCTTTATTTCAAAGCCTCAATTAGGCATAGATTGCAGCATACAGAAACTGCAGATCAAAGTACAGGTGCCCATAGTGTGTGGAGCAAGTTAAGGTACAGCGAACACGTACAGGGAGGGCAGGTTTTCATTCCAGCTTTTCTCAAGAAATGTAAATGTTTAGAAACTGCTCTTTGATCCTTCAGGATCTGGGATTTCTCATTCAATTGTCCTTTTTTTGTTAAGTGGGGTTTTAGAGGCAGCTGAAAGGTGACTGTCCTTGGCATCTCTTTTCTCCTCCCTTCCTGATCCCTCTTTCTTCTGCGATGTAACCCCCAGGAGCTGTGTAATACCAGTGCAATGCTTGTACTTGGGCAGTAATTGTGCGTAACAGACTTCATGCTCTTAAGCAAGTCTGGTCAGCAGGCATTCCCTCCTTCCCCCCGATTTTGTGTCCTGCTTTCCTCTCCCAGTGCTTCGGCAGCCAGGCATGCTCTGCGGTCCGGGTGGAAGCGAGCCAGCGTGGGAATCTGGGTGCATCCTTGTTGCAGCAGATTTTGGCAGCCACTGCTGTGTGTCATCTGCTGCCAGGAACGCTGCTGTGGCAGCAGTGTGGCAAAGCTTTATCACAGCGGCCATGGTGCCTGTACCTGCCTGTGGCATCCCAGCTGTTGCAGGTGGGACCTGCCGTGGCCATAGCACCGACCTGCTGCTGGAGTGGCCTTCCTGTGACGTGAGATGGCTGTGCCTGTTGGCACAATTCCTCTCTGTCTGTAATGCCTGCACGTCACCCGGGTGAGGCTTGGCTCATGCCCCAGGGAGCTTTGAGCCCGAAGAAAGCAAAGCTGTTGTGTCACAGCAGGACAGTGGGTGATGGCAGGGCTGGCCAGGCACCCATGTGCTGCGTGCTCTTGCTGTGCCACTCTTTGGAGTACAGGATGGGATGGCTGCCTCGGATGCTGGGGTGTGTTTAACTTTCCCTGGTGCCCTCTTCCAGCTCTGCCTGTGAGGGTGATGGCTGTCCATCACCAGGGCAGGCTGTGCTGCAGGCAGCTGTGTGTGAGAGGCATCCGGGGCTGGCTGAGCCCAGGGCCCTGAAACGGGGCTCCCAAAAAGCAGACAGGGGAGTTTTATGATCTCTCAAAAGGCAGACCGTGGGGTCTTTGGTAGGACTGAGGTGTGCTGGGAGCATCTGACCAGCAAGGTGCAGTCTGCATTGTGCCCCACAGTGTTGAATGCCTGTGGTCTCCTGGGGGGTGGTGGGGAATGAATTGTGCTATCTCTCGTGCCCTATAAATAAGCCTCTCCCTAAATAGTCTGGCTGCGCAGCAGCCGAGTGCCTGTACCCAGGTCCTAAAATAGTTGGGCTCTTTTAGGAGGCAAGGGGGGCAGGGAGGGAATATAGCAATTTGCAGGGCGCTGCCATTGGGTTTCAGTGTCCCTCTGTCTGGCTGTCCCTGAGTGCAGGGGACTGGTAACCTGATTTCTCGGTGCTTCTCAGCACCAGCTGTACTCTGGCCTAGCATGCTCAACACTCATTGTGTGGCTGGTACAGCGTGCTGCTCTGCCAGGCTCGCTGTTGGCAAGACCCCATTTCTCACAATCCTGGCTTTGTCCTGCCTCTCTGCCGGGATGAGCCCTGAAACTGTGCCCCATGTTTAACCCGTTCAGGGCAGCATACTGGCCCCTGGACCAGTGTTTAGCTGCAGATAGTGTCCATAATAGGAGGGTGAGATGAGTACAGCAGGCACAGGCTGGGCTTATGCCCTACTTCTGCCTTCATCTCTGTTACCTAGAGCTTCCACGTTGGGCCGAGCAGTGTCCCAATCCCAGATGGGCAGCCCTTGGAGGGGACCTTGGTATTATTTTGCTTCTGCACCCAGCCAAAGGGCAGCATGAGCCTGCTGGGCCCCCAAAAAACCCAACCCCAGATGCCTCTCTTCCATTACACATGTTGCTGCTGTGTCTAATCAAAGGCACTGCCTCTCCAACCGCCTTACTCTGGAGGAACAGCTCTGCACCCTTTTTCCCAAACTTGAAAGAAAAGCAAACTGGCAATTAAATATTGCACTTACTATGCTTCTGTGATGTCTTGGAAGTGCATCTCAGTGCTGGGCTGGGTAATGCTGTGGATGTGCCTTAATTAACTGACACCTTCCTTGCTGTGAAGAACCTGCTGCACTTCCTCCCTGTGACATCCCAGGTCTGTGACCTGGTTTCTGCCCTGATGGAGGTTTCTTTCCTAGTTTTTCAGAAAGCAGTCCAGCCTGGTGGGCTCATGGGTTTGCTGGGTACAAAAAGTGCAGGCAGATTGGTAATAGGGGCTCTGTGCCAGCCTAGTCTGGCAGTTATGTCCCTAACATGGGGAGTCTCTTGGTCCTGTGACACTTGGAAACTAAGAGCCACAAAGAGTATCAGAAATAGTTGTGGGGGTGGTGGGACTCTGAAAAGTCGTGAAGGCCACCTAGTTTGGGAAAAAGCATGCTGTGCCTGTGCTCATGAAGACAAGGGACAGAGATCTTGGCTGCAGCGCTGCCTTGTGCTGCCCATGCCTTTATGCTGTTTGGGGCTGGTGGCTTTGTTCATGCCTTCCTTTGCCACAGCTTCCTCTGTGGCTGTGAGGTTTCTCAGCTGGAAAGAGCTTTCTTCCAGGGTAACCACAACTGTGCAGATCTCTGTCTGGGATGGCTACAGCCCTTATTTCTTTGGAAGAGAGCTAACAGTCAATGAAGGATGATGAGTGGGAGGATTTGACTGGCTCCTGCCCACTGGAAAGCTTCAGCACCGTGCCTAGGGTTTCCTTCTGAATGGTTGAAAGGATTTAACTCTGTCAGGGTTGAGATGGTGGCAGCGGGGCATTGGCAGGCTGCGTGCCAGGGCTGAGCCCAGCTTGGGAGACCGTGCCTTGTCCTATCCTATGGAGCCCTAGCTCTGTGCTGAACCCCGATGGCAGGATGAAAGAGGGCTGTTGACGGGCTGATAACAGAGCGCCCATCCCTGCAGCCTTTGGACTTGAAAGCCGATGATAGCCCTGGTGGGTGTGAAACGCTGGTTGCTGGGTGGGCCGGATGCTTTACCCACACGCACAGCAGATGTTGGGAGGAATTGGTGCACAGTCCCAGGCTGTGCACAGCAGATCGCTCGCTGCCTCCCCATCCCTAAAGCACTCCTCCCTTTGCACGGGTACTCTCCTCTGAAGAGTCCTTGCAGTCCTTGGTGCTCCACTGGGAGCATGGTCTCACTCTAGTCTTGATCCTGCAGGTGGGCATTGGTTTTGTCTGCCAGCCTGGCCCTGTAGTACAGCCCTGGCACCACAGCCCTGGCTGGGATTGCTGTGCTCCCCTGGGACTGTCTTTCTGCTCTGCGTGGGGACACAGAATAAACAGCTGCCCTGAAGCACGGTGCTTATTGTGGTACAAAAGCATTTTGGAGAGGAAAGATCTTAACAGCTAGAGGGGGGGAGTTTTGCTTACAAAGGAAGATTGCTTTCTGCCAAGAGGTTCTGCTTGGTCTCTGCTCCCTGTTTCTCCTTGAAACTAGCAGGAAATCTGGCAGCAGCTGACTGCATGCCTTTGCCTCACCGTGTTGGTGCATGGTGTAAGCTGCGTGCAAGTAACCTTTGTACTGGACAGGCAAGTGGGTGAAATGGAAATCCCTCTGAGATAAGCTGAGTTCCTCCATGCTCCTTCTGTGTGGGTGGTTTGGTCTGAGCTCCCCTGAGTACTTCTCTCTCTGATGAGACAGCTCTGAAAGCTGACAGCTACTTCCCTGAGCTTAATATATCTCAGCACTGGCCATGTCATGCAGCTTCCCCACTCCCCTGAGCTTTGAACCACACAGTGACTTTACCCATGTGCACAGTTCCTCTTGTGGGGAGATGAGTATGGGGATGATGGTTGACCCCTTCCCCTTTGCACCCTGCAGGTATGACTCGGGACGGGATGGATATATCGACCTGATGGAGCTGAAGCTGATGATGGAAAAGCTGGGAGCCCCACAGACCCACCTGGGGCTGAAGAACATGATCAAGGAGGTGGATGAAGATTTTGATGGGAAGCTTAGCTTCCGTGAGGTGAGGGTGGCTGCAGTAACAGACGGGGATGTGGCTGTGGGGTGGAAGGAGGAGGCAGCTGGGCCCAGTACTCTGGAGGCTGAAGGTAGCCCTCTCCCCTCTGTGTTTTTCCAGTGGTGGGGTGCAGTGGAGAAGCCGGTGAGCTTCCCCATGCCATGAGTGCTGAGCATTGTTAACCTCCGTCTCCATGTGGCAGTCAAGGTACCTGATGCCAAAGCTCTCCAACCTCCCTGCTTGCTTTGGGAGCACATTTGAGCCCTGTTGCAGCTGCTGGGAGTGCTCACTGAGCTCCCTGTTGTAGCTGGAGGGAGTTATGTCCCTTCAGTTTCCAGGTCTCATTGCTTGGCTCCTATGGTACAGCAGCTCAGGCCTCATTTCAGGTGAAGTGCAGGAGCTCTACGTGGAGCAGTTCATCTCATGGGGCACAAAATCCTCTCTCTTCCAATTTGTATTGGGACCCTTTCTGCATCATGCAGTGACCAGCCACGGCAAGCTTTATGAGGGGTGGTCACGTCCCTGCAGCAAGCAATAAATGTGGGGATGCAGCAGTTTGGTACTGCATGCTGGCTCAGCAAGGACACAGCTCAAACAGGTCTATCTGTTACAACTGTATTGTGACAGCTGGGAGGACAGGCCAGGATCCTCTGCCAGGCAGAGGAAGAGAGGAAATTTGAGCAGTGACCTGCACACACTCAGGGGTACCCAAATCATCTCATCAGGAAGGGGGAACCCAGGTACCAAAAGCTCCTGTTGCATCCTCCTCTTAGACCTTGATAGCTGGCTCGGTCACAAGCAAATGTCTTGCTGTGGCTTTCTGAATTAACCCACAGCCCCTTAGGTAGCAGGAGAAGGGGCAGCACTGCTTATGTCCTGCACCGGTTTTGAGGGCTGTGCTGCTGTCCTGCTTCCTTCCTCCCCGCGGGATGGCTGTGGTGGGCCCCGAGCAGCTGGGCTCCCTTGTTTCTGCAGGCATGGTGCTCTCACTGTGCCTCTTCCAGGGTAGGGCTCAGAACATCAAGCTCTCCATTGTGGAAGTTTGAGAGCTCTGGCAGTGCTGGGAGAGTGGATGAGCAGCCAAGGCCCATGACTGGCTGGGCTGGTTGGGGCATGAGGGGTGACTGTCACTCACAGAGCTGCTGCACCATCTCTCTGCGCTGGTACATCACACCATCTCCCTCTGCTTTCATGCCCCAAGGGCTTTGTTGGATTTATTTCACTGCAAGAGGGCAGCAGGAAAAGACAGAGGCCAGAGACTTGGCTTACAAGAGAGGAGGAAGGATATGCAAATCTGGGAAGTGAGAACCTGTCCCTGAGTTCCCTAGTGCCCAATCAGAGGTGAACTGGAGGTAGCAAAGAATCCAGTGGAGCAGGAAGAGCACCATGCCCATGGCCCCAGGTCACTGATTGCCAAATCACTTCGTGGGCTGAGGAGCCCTCTTTCTCTCTGTGTGCCTTTTAGGCCACCCTTCATTCCAGGTGAAGAGCTGGAGACAGCCTCCAGGCTTGCTGCAGGGGTTCCCTCCTGTGGACAAGCAATGAATTTATCCTCAAGGCACTGAAAGATGCTATGATGTCCTGGCGTCAGTGGCATGGCACAAGTGGCAGAGCAGCTCCCCTTCTGCTGGCACGTGTTTGGAGCCCAGCCTCGTGCACGGCTGCCTGTGCTGCCAGCCCCTGGCATGTGGCAGCTGGTGCTGTTGAAGCTTCTTGCCAGATGCAAAACAATGGTCAAGCAAATGCAAGCTTGAGTGGCCCATGGGTTGGAATGAGGGAGCATCACTGGCAGAGCTCTGAGGACGAATTACACAGCAGCTTTGGCAGACACCCAAAGCTTCCTATGGTGGAAGGGAGCAGGATGTTTCTTGCCTTGCTGTGGGTGTGCCCTGTCCAGCTGCTCTGTTCAGGCAGAGGTCAGTCAGGAAAGCAGGTTCCCTGGTGGGTTAGGAGGCCTCAGCTGTCCCATAGGCCTGTCCCATTCTGCTTCTCATTGGTGGTGACAAGCAAGCATGTGGAGGGTGACTAAGCTGACTTGGCTCACTCAGATAATACCAGGAGAAATCTGGTTTAAATGAGTGTCTGAACTCAGTAGGGTGCAACTATGGCACTGGAGGGCTCCTGTCTGCCTATCGAGAGAACAGCAAGTCCTGGCATACTTGCCTGAACATACTCTTCTTGTGGCCTGGCCAGAGAATTGGTAGGGACCTCTTTCACTTGCAATAGATCACCTTTTTCTGCTGCTTTGAGTAGTGTCTTCCCATCCCAGATAAGCTGTTGCCTGGCAAGCAGGCTGCTGACGAACCACAGGCCCTGTTAGGAAAGCTGCCTTCTACCATCGACCTTTGAACATCCACCAATACATCAACAATTAACTGTACAAGACTCCTGCTGTGACTCAAGCAATGAAATTTAGGCTTAAAAAGATTAGGTGTAGTGGGGGAAAAAACTCTACACCTCTGACTGTCTAGTTCCATCATTATCACAGGAAACCAGAGTTAATTGCTGTAATAATGTATAATTGGAGGTGCTATCTAGAACCCACAGAAATCCAGCCACTGCCTCCCACACCCTCACCAGCTGAAATATTGACCCACATGATGTGTTTGCTACCAGGGTTGGTGCAAACCATATCCTTACATAGTGCTGCTTTTCTGGCAAGCTGTTATTGCAAGGCTGCTGCTGCCTGTCAGTCCCACACCTTTTCCTTGATGTCCAGCCTAGCCCTGTGGGGTAGGTCTTGGATCATGAAGGATGTGAGAGCAGATGCAATTTAGCGTGTTAGTGGGTTGGAAAGTGTGGGTCGTGTTATCCTCTTTGAGAGCAGAGCTCTGAAAGATGCCTACCTACATTATTCACTTTTGCTTCTCTGTTGACATTTCCCTGAGCCTTAGCTGCACATGGTATGTCCTGGGCCCAGCAAGGGTGTGAGACAGGCTGGCAATGGGAGCTGAATGCAGATTGCTGGTGTTCTCTAGTTAGTAAGGGTCCTTACTACCTCAAGGGTAAATACCTGGTGAGGTTGGACGCATCCTGTGTGCTGACATGAGGAGGGATTGCTGCTGAGCTCCTGTGGAAACCAGCATGATGTCCCATAGTCCGCCTTGCCGGATCCTTGGGACTGACGTTATGCTCTGTCCACCCCAACCAATGCCTCAGTCCCAAGTTTCCTTTAACTCAGCCCACCCTTTGTGGCCACAGCAGCCTATAATCTAGAGGATTGCTGCCCCATCCCTTAGTTTCAGGATGATTCATGCTCATTTGTACTCATGATCTAGTCCTCCAGGTGACAGCTGTATCAGACCTCAGGATTGTGCTGCCTCCACTGCTCTTTTCCAATGCCAGGAAGTGGGACTTGCAGGGTGGAGCAGGAGGAACCGTGACTAATTCCAGCCTAGCTGCCAGCCCTCTGTGTCACCGTGCCTGGTGGTGGTGGTGAAGAGGAACTAGCCAGAGCCCAGCAGATCTGAGCAGAGGGAGAGGATGTCTTGGGGAGGATTTGGTTTCTTTCCAATCAGGATGCTTTCCCTTGTTCAGCAGTGAACCATTTATTTCTTACATGTGTGTATTGGGTTTGCATGGCCAGGTTTTCATAGTGGGGGGTCTACAAGGAGTGGTTTCTTTGAGAAGCTGTTAGAATCTTCCCCCATGTCTGGTAAGCCAAAGCCAGCTGGCTCCAGGACAGACCTGCCACTGACTAAGGCAAGCCAATCAGGAATGATAGTAATGCCTCTGTGATAACATATTTAAGAAGGTTAAGAAGTTACTGTGCAGAGGTAGCTATGGCCTGAGAAGAGTGAGAATATGTGAAAGGAACAGCTTTGCAGACACCCAGGCCAGTGGAGAAGGAGGGGCAGGAGGTGATCCAGGTGCCGGAGCTGAGGTTCCCCTGCAGCCCATGGTGCAGCCCATGGTGAAACAGGCTGTTCCCCTGCAGCCTATGGGAATGCAGAGATCCACCTGCAGCCCATGGATGATACTCATGCCAGAGCAGGTGGTTGCCTGAAAGGAGGATGTGAACCCATGGGAAGCCTATGCTGGAGCAGGCTCCCGGCAGAGACTTGCAGACCTGTGGAGAGAGGAGCCCATGCTGGAGCAGGGGAAGGACTCTTTTCCCTGCACAGTGGCAGGAACAACTTCTCAAGAACTCACCATAACCTCCATTCCCTATGTCCAGGTGCCACTGTAGAGAGCAGGTAGAGCTGGGAATGGGGGGGGNTATTTTACTTCTCATTATCCTGCTCTAATTTTGTTAGTAATAAATTCAGTTAACATCCCCAAGTTGAGCCTTTTTTGCCTATGGTAGTATTTTGGTGAATAATTTCTCCAGGTCCTTAACTCGTGAACTTTTGTTATATTTTCTCTCCCCTATCCAGATGAGAAGGGGAATAACAGAGTGGCTTTGGTAGCCTGGCATCCAGCCAGGGTCAACCCACTACAATGTGTTTGGAGAGGGAAAAGTTCCCTTGCCAAGCCCAGTCTGCTTTCTGCTTGCCCTACGCTGAGCACTCACGGGTTAAGAGGCTGTTGCGTGGAGCAGTGCCTGGTGACGCTGCCTGTGCGAGAGGGTGGCCAGCGCTGCTGTCATCTCCACACCCTTCCTCATGGGAGGCCTTCCCAAACTCTTGCATTCCCACCAGCCTCTGTGAGCAGCTTGAAGCAGGGCTGGTTCAGTGTGGATGCTGGGACTCTGCTGCCCTCCTCCGGGACAGCTTGGGCTCTCCATAGGAAGCAGCAGACTACCCAGCCTGGCGGTCTGAGGAGCACAGTGCTAGAGATATGTGATGTTCTGTGCAAAAGGATTACAGGGCAACCCTACCTGGTATCTGCAGCCCTCTGGCCTGGCCTGAAGTGCTGCACTGGTGCAGCTTTGTTGCTTGTGCTCCTTTTGTACCTGGGTGGCGTGTCCTTGTGTCTGTTCTCTCCACGCTGTTCCAAGCACTGAGATGTGTTCTGGGGTTGCCAAGAATAGTGGGGAGTTACAGGACCTCCGCAAGTACACCTAGAGCTTCCACATCTTAACCTGGAGTTCGGTTGGCAGGTGGATGGTGGTGCAGAGGTCTTTATTTTTCAGCAGGCAAGTTTTGTTCTTTCTGTTAAAACAAAAACAAAATGTATGCTTTTGTGGAATGAAATACAACTCTCTTTTTTTGTTTGTTTCCCTTTGCAATTCACTTCCCAATACACACTCTGCTCTAGTGACTCTGGATTTGTTAAATGGCCGTGGTCCAGCACAGGGCAGAAGTTTCACACCAACTTGCTCTGTGGACACTTGTTCAAGCCACTCTGTCACAAGGGCATGCACACACCTGGGCTGCTGTTCTCTCTAAAAGAACTGTACTGATGCCTTGGTTTAGGGAGCCTGAGGTGAACCAGAGCTGTGTTTGCCCTGCTTTCATTGTCATGGGATGTGATCTGAGTCCCTAGAACACTGGGGAAGCTGGTGGGGGCCTTGCGAATACACCATTAGGGTATGGGGACATAAAGAGCTATATCTGAGCTTGCCCTATGGTTGTACTGGGCAGGTGCAGTGGTGGCCTCCTTCCTCTGGTCACATAGCAGCTCAGGCTTGGTAGGAACTGTGCTTTACCAGGGCTCTGATTCCCAGGAAACCTTCTTTTCCTATGAGATTCCTACTGCTTTTAGTCTGCAACAGGACTGTGTACTGGAGCACAAGTTCCTTGGTACCACTTGGTTTATCTAGACCTGGTTTCCTTTGCTCTGAAATGTGAATTCCATCCCTCTCCAGGTGATTGTGTTTATATTTTAAGTTGTTTGAGCCTCAGTGAAAAACCTGAATGTTTCCTCTCTGTCTTGCTAGTTCCTGCTGATTTTCCATAAAGCTGCAGCTGGGGAACTTGAGGAGGACAGCGGCCTATTGACTCTTGCGAAGCTCTCAGAGATAGATGTATCCATTGAGGGAGTCAAAGGAGCCAAGAACTTCTTTGAAGCTAAGGTATGGTGTGGCACAGAGGAATATGAAAAAACTCAGCTGTAGCTGAAGCTCAGCTACCCAGCTGTAGCTGAGTTTCCTCTCAAATTTTGTTGCACTCTAGCTAGAGCCTTTCTTATGGCTCAGTCAACACACCAGAGCAGTGTAATTCAGTCTGTCTTCTGGGTCTTACCCTGACAGAGCTGACTGGCTGACCTGTATCCCTGTAGCTGGGACTAGCTGGCTGACCTCTTATAAGGCAAAAGTGTCCTGAGAAAACTAATGCAATAGGGTCAGAGTTTTCCCATTTTGCAAAACCTCCCTCAACCAGAACACTCTGAATTCAGTGGCGAATGGAGTGTTTTGGAGTATAGGATTTCAGACATCTTTTTCTCGAGCAGCTCTCTGTAACCTTTGGAATCAAAGTCATTCTGCAGGGTCTTGGGGTTGGCAGAAAGAGCTGTACACCAGCCGAAGCTGACAAAGCACCCTTTCTGAAAGCTCTCTTGGAGAGAAAATAATCCTGCTTGTTTATATAAGAAGTTTTTTCCCAAGAGCCTAACACAGCTATTGCACAGCAGATGTACTGAGATGAAAGCTGGAAAAATAGCCAGCAAGTAAACAATGTCTCTTTGATCTGCAGATTATCCATGGTGTAGTATGATGTTCTCAGATTTGGCTGTGATTCAGAGTGTTTTCTGCAGTAATTTCTCCCACTGCATACTCACAACCTATGCCCTGCTGCCTGCTTACAGAAATAATGTATGTGACCCAGTACTGATGGCATTGTTTTGGTCACGTTAGTGGCTTATTAGTAAGTGACCTTTCTTTTGTTGATGTTAAAGTTAAGGAAGGTAACAGGTATTTGGTGTAAATACCCAAGCACTGCAGTGTAATTAATACTTGAGCTGTCCTGACAGAGGATCCCAGCAAGCACTGGGAGGTGCAGCAGTCAGTTCTGTGTTGCTCATCTGGCAGTAGCTTAGGCTTTAGCTCTCCCTCTGATGCAAGGCTTGACACTCATTTATTTTCTCTCTGTCTCATAAAGGCTCAAGCTCTCTCCTCAGCCAGTAAGTTTGAAGCAGAGATAAAAGCTGAGCAGGATGAGCGAAAGCGGGAAGAGGAGGAAAGGAAGCACCGCCGAGCAGCTTTCAGGGAGTTAAAGTCTGCATTTACCCACTAACTCACCAGCCAGTATGCGCTCTGAAATTGCACACGACTTGGTACGCTTCCCAGATCAGGGCTCTGCCTGGACAGAACTGCTTGGATCCTGCCTAAAACTCATCACAGCTTCGCTAGCCTTCCTTTCCTGAAGATCCTCCTGAGTTCCTAAGGGCACAACTCTTGCAGTTACTATGCATTCATAATGATGTGAATAGTAGGAGCTATGTACAGGCTGTTTGCTCTGAACTGTTACGAGCACATCACCCTAAAGCAGAAACAGCAGGTAGCAAATCATGGGTGAGCACTGACAAGTGTCATGTTTGCCTACTTCATTCTTTCCTATACATCCTTTTTCTCTTAATCCTATATTAATTCATTCTGTGCTTACAGGCAAGTAGTGAGGTCTTGTGTAAATCAGGGTGTACAAAGTACAGCTTGACTTCTGTATGTTTGTACTGCTGTTGGGTGTTGTCACCGTTTTTCATTCCTCAAAGCCCTGTGCCACAGGCACTGTGAAAACACTGTGAAGAGAGAAAGATAATTACTAGGGACATGGATCAAATTCACTATCATTTCCTGTAGCATTTTCTGCCACCCAGCATGTTGAAGAGTCTTCCAGTTTTTCTTCCCTGAAGTGCCATAGTAACAAACCCTTCAATAAGAGGCGAGATTTCCCAAGACTTCAAAGGGAGGAAGCTGGCTCTCTTAAATGAGGAATAGAAAACTGAGTTGCCTGACCATTTATCTTCTTTCACATTCCATCACATTTAGTGTACTGTACAGCTTCACTGTTATTTTCCAGCCTTAGGCAGCTATATCTGTTTTTAGGGGGTATTGTCAGCTGGACAGTGCAATTGGATGGCACACTGGGGTTTTCTATTTGGAAATTTGCTCATAGCTGGAATCATGAAGGTGACATTGTTTGATTTCATTAGAGGCACAACAGAGAACACCAGCACAGCATACTGAGCAACCCCTGCTCAGAGAGCAGGGAGGTGAGCACATTTAATTGAACTGAATTTCCAGGGCTTGCTCTATACTATTAGCCCTTTTCTCTTGGAAACACAGGAAACTTGCCCACAAAGGTTGAGATGCCCACTGCTTGTCTGGAATAAACACTGTTGGTGATGGCAGGGGAACTGTGTTCCCTCAGAGACCTCTCTCAAGACATGGATTTGCTCAAATTCTGCCTTTGTTCTTGCCCCGATTCGTGGCAAAATTTTAATTTTTTTTTTCCAGAACAAAACTCACCAGTCATCTTCTCACTTGTCTGTTTTGCTTCTTAAACTGTGAGCGTGGAATAATAAATAGAAAAACCTCTACTCTATAATGTCAGGTGAAAGAATTGCTAAACAATTAAACTGTGTATATATCTTCACAGATTATATTTTATAAATCACGCTTTTTTAGCTAAATATTTATAATTAAATGTTTTTATACTTTACAACAAAGCGGATAATTTCATCTTCAATTATTTCTCCTGTTGCTGAAATGTAAAAATAAAGCATTGTTATCTCCAGTCTTGTCTGTGGTTTATTTCAGGTCCTTGAATATAGCATTTTTCACAAATTACAATAGTAAGCCCCAAAGCTCAGCATCCTGATTTGGATGAGTGAGGGAAGTGTTCAACCCCTTCTTGATAACACCTCCTCTTCTGCACAGCAGTTCTGGTGTAAAAAGCTCTAATGTTTGCAATTCCTCAGAAAGGGACATGGCTATGTAAATACTTGAAATACTGCCCACTGCTAAATGTTGACATCTGAAGGTTGTCAGCCTTTCCTTATCTTAAAATAGCCTCTGTCTCAGCCCCCGTAGTGCCCCAGCTGGGAGCTGGGCAGGTTGCTTCAGCTAGAATTCTCTTTGCATTTCCTGTTTCTGCCTTTATTAAGGGAGAAAAAAGAAAAATACATGGATCACTGAAAATGTGTCCAAGCATTTTGTTTCTACTATTGCAGATCTGCTAAGCTTTGCTGGCGTGGTCACACTGGGGAGGGGGTTCAGGAAGAGGTTTAACCATGCTTCATTTCAGGTCCAGTGATGAAACAGAAGCCATAAATATTTCATCCCATGCAGCTCTGCTCTGTGCTGATACATTCACTGTATCTATGAGTCCTTGGGTCTCAGAGATCAGGTAAAATCAGAGTAAAGTTTCCTTAGTCTCTTATTTCTCCAGGAAAATGGCAACACTGCAGCTCTTGATTTTTTTTTTTTTTTTTTTTTTCCCAACNNNNGCAACCCTGCAGCTTTTTATTTTTTTTTTTTTTTTTTTTTTCTGCACAGCGTAGCAAGCACTGCTGACTTGTGCTGCTTTGCACATGCAGCTGGGTAAGGAGCCCAGGGCTGCAGGAGAAGAGGGTAGAAAAAGGCTTTCCAGTGGTTTTATTTTAATAGAATTGAGTCAACTCCAGCTGACAAGTTTTAGTAAGGAAATTAGCATTGTCTGTGGTTTTGTTCAATTCAAACAGGTGCTCTTAGTTGGGACATGCATTCAGTGCAGTGAACAGTAAGTGCTTTTGGATGTACACTTATTTTGAAGTTGCAGCAATGTGTGTTTTAGCTTTGCAAAAATGGACATTGGGAAATTAATTGCTTTCTAAATTGTTCTGTTTTGCTGGCAATTATTGGATTGGATAACAGTGTAATTAGGTTATGCAGAAGTACTAAAGAGAAGTTGTCTAGCTGTATCTCCCACCTAAAACCATGTGACAATACTTAGTTGTATTTACCTGTAATTTATCTATTACAGTCCTTGATGCTCTGTCCTTTTATGCCTGTTGTCACCACAGGTAGCTCTCAAAGGTCCTGGCAATCCCAGCTCTCTTTAGTGATGCCTGCTGATACATTAATCTCTGTCTGGTATTTCTGACATGCCCCAAGTGACTTAACTCTGTGATGGCAAGTAGAGGAGTTTGATGAAAAGCCTGTTGCACTTAGTGGTCTTTCTCAGAAGGGACAAAGACTTGCCTCAAGTCATTCAGCTAGAATGGGAACTCCAGGTAGTCCTTGATTTCCCAGAGTAGGCAAAGTACAATAGAGGAGTCACTAGCACTTCAGCCAGCACCGAGGGTGGGTTCAGCCTGCCTGGATGCTCAGATTGCAGTGGATTTCTCAAGGATGCTCCTGTCACAGCCATTGATATTGGCTGCAGGGGACAGCCTATGGCAGCAGGAAGTCTCACCTAAAGAGCTCAGTGTGGTCACAGTGGAGAGAAAGAGAAATTGTGTGATCAGGCTCTTCCTGGCTCGAGTTTCGGGGTTTATCTGGATTAAGGTGACAAAATAACATTTTAACCTTATGGGAGTGTCCAAATAAATCCAAGAAAGACATCTAAAAGTAATTGAGTGTTGCAGAAGTAGCAGCTTGTTTGTGGTATTCTGTCTTTCAGCATAAGCCACCTGAGGTGACAGATGCGTTGAAGTGACTGACTTTAAAAAACTGCAGTTGGATGTTTGCCTGCTTTGCTGCTGTTTTCATTATTTTTAGGGATGTGACAGATGAGGACATGGAAAACAGAGGCTGCTGAGAAGACATTGACTCTTCCCAGACAAAATCCCTGGTTATTTCAACAAATGGGGGAACCACTTTTCCAAGTAACAAAATGTAGGAGTGGCAAGGGGAAATGTGACTGTGACACATCTTTCTGGGTTGCTTTATGATCATTATGTTTCATTTCAAAGTTGTGCTGTGTTCATAGCTCTACTACTGTACTGAGGGAGGCAGGCTCTTGCCTCCAAGCCAGTATGGGTGAAATCAAGGGGTTAGTAAGGAAGGTTTACAGTTTGTTGGGGATGCCGCTTCCCGGCACTTGGATTTTTAATAGTGTGGATGAACTGGCACAGTAATCCAGGGCTCTGAAGTACGTCATGCCCTTGGTACCCAGACTGGCTGCTGGGGTGATTTCACACCTACACAATATCAGCTGACGTTCTGTCATTGAGCCATGCTGGAATTTTACTGCACAGATACAGTCTTGAATTTTCATGAGATTCTCCCTGTTCTGCTTGAATAAGTGTTGTGGAAGATTTAAGATGCATCTGCTATTACCAAAAGATTGTCATCTGAGTTTCCTTGAGGTATTTTACAGAAATGCCAAGTTCTGCAGATGAGGCATGTTTCAGACGTTTCTTGAATTTGATTTTTTTTTTGTCTCAGTAATAGAATGTTTGTGCTAACTGGGATAAGAAATTTCCACAAGTGCTAAACATCTCCCATCTCAGATAAAGGTTGTCTTAGAGCATGTGAAAGTATTTTTGAGTGCTCAAACTCACAGTTGATAAGTAGAATAACAAGGCACAGCTGCTTCTGCAATGAAATTGGAAGTTCTCACTGACAACTTGAAACGCAGCTCTGTCTCCTTCCCTCCCTCCCTCCCTTTATCGTTACTAGTATTGACTCAAGCTGTGTGATAACAACCAGGGGGATTGAATGCAGCTTATCAGAGGCCAGCCCTTTTCTAGGGAGCTTTGCTTTTCCATACTAGCCTCCTAATGGAGAAATTCCATTCTAAGGTTTTTGGGTGAGGTAGTCCTATGTAGCTCTCAGCTCAAAAATAAGCCCCAAGAATTACAGGCTTTCAATCCATTAGCTCATAAGAATCACTGGTGTTCACTGTTGCATCATTTTTGGCTGTCATTCACTACACAATGACAAGTATTTATTCACCTAGAAGAGGAGGGAGAAAGCTACATGGGTTGTGGCTGACATCGTGGTTGGAGTGAAACTGTTTCAGTTGAAAACGGTTATACCTTCAAGCAGTGCGTAACAGCCAAGAATAGGTTTTTTAGGCTGAAGGAACCACATGGGGCTATTCTGCATCATGTACTAATATGGGTTTGGGGACTAAAAATAAACTGGTATTTTTAGCTGAAGAAAGTTTGCCTTGAGCTCCTGATTTTTCCATCAGGAAGAGTCAAAATATGTATCATCTAATGCCCTTTGTCAGAAGCAGCAGCACCCGCTGCCGCCTCCCAGAGTGACTCCCATGGCAGCGTGTCCTCAGGACTCCTCCAGTGCCCGGGCGAGAGCAGGTCCAGCCCTCGGTGCCTGGGCACTGCGAGTGCTCACACACGGTGGCTTCTCACAGAGTTTCTTGTGGCCACCGATAAAGCTGAATTGCCTCATGGAACTCCACAGAGAGAACAGATAAGGCTGGGATCCACACTGCGCTGCTGAGGCCGCCTGTGTGTGTGTGAGACAGCGGCGGAGAGTGGCAGAATCACGGAATCATTCAGGTGGAAGACGACCTCTGAGGTCATCGAGTCCAACCTGTGACTGATCTCCACCTTGTCAACCAGACCAGGGCACTGAGTGCCACGCCCAGGCGTTCCTTGAACGCCTCCTGAAACAGTGACTCCGCCACCTCCCTCGACAGCCCCTTCCAATGTCTAATCACCCCTTCTGTGAAGAATTTCTTCCTGATGTCCAGCCTAAACCTCACCTGCTGCAGCTTAAGGCCATGTCCTCCTATCCTGTCCCTTTTCCCTGGGAGCAGAGCCCGACCTCCCACGGCTGCACCCTCCTGTCACAGGGAGTTGTGGAGAGCAAGAAGGGCCCCCCGGAGCCCCCTTTTCTTCAAGCTGAGCCCCCCCAGCTCCTTCAGCCGCTCCTTGTCAGACTGGTGAACCTTCCCTAGCTCTGTTCCCTTCTCTGGACATGCTCCAGTCCCTCAGCGTCCATCCTGAATTGAGGGGCCCAAAACTGGACACAGGACTCAAGGTGTGGCCTTACCAGTGCCAAGTGCAGGGGGAACTGGTGCAGTGATCTGATTACCGGTGGGTTCGGGCAGGGCGGGAGGGACGGAGACCCACCAGCCTTGCCATCTCCCCCCACCTCCATCTCCCCTCAGGGCTGTAAGGGGAATTGGGGGGTGGGGGGGGCGGCGGGCGGCTGCGGAGGGCTCGCGCCTC